>CM059437.1:4678060-4855560 GCA_030390025.1 Squalus acanthias | reverse complement strand
TAACCTGGTGTTGTGCGACTTCTCACTTTTGTCCACCCCAGTCCAACACCGGCATCTCCGCATTAAAAGAGGAGAGAGAGGTAGCGAGGTGGAGAGGTTTAGGGAGGGGATTCCAGAGGTGGCTGAAGGCACGGCCGCCAATGGTGGAGCGATGAAAATCGGGGATGCGCAAGAGGCCAGAATCTGAGGAGGGCAGAGATCTCGGGCGGGGAGGGTTGCAGGGCTAGAGGAGGTTACACAGACACAGAGGGACGAGGCCAAGGAAGGCTAAATGTAATTCCCTGGCTTCCACGGAAAAACAGACAAATTACGGCGCGTGATCCCAATGCCAGGAAAATCTCTGAACCCCCGTGTAATAAAAAAAATCAAACATGATGTCAGCGGATCCCCCATTAAATGAATGAACTTGCATTTATATAGCGCCTTTCACCACGTCTCAAAACTGTTTACAGCCAATGAAGTACTTTTTTAAAGTGCAGTCACTGTTGTGATATGGGAAACGCGACAGCCAATTTGTGCACAGCAAGCTCCCACAAACAGCAATGTGAAAATGACCATTATTTTTACAATCTTGGTTGAGGGATAAATATTGGTCAGGACATGAGGGAGAACTCCCCTGCTCTTCATCGAAATAGTGCCACGGGATCTTTTACATCCACCTGAGAGAGCAGACGGGGCCTCGGTTTAATGTCTCAGCTGAAAGACGGCACCTCCGACACCTCCCTCACTGGACTGTCAGCCTAAATTTTTGTGCTCAAGTCTCGTGCAGGGGGATTTGAACCCACAACCTTCAATAGAACTACAGAGGTGAGGGTGCTACCAACTGAGCCATGGCTGACGGCCCCCGTGAGGACCCGCTTCGAAATAGTGCCATGAGATCTTTATGTCCACCTGAGTGGTCAGTTTAGCGCATCGTCCGAACAGTGCGGCTCTCCTCGGCACGGCACTGGGCGTGTCAGCCTGGATTTTGTGCTCAGGTCCCATGGGGTAGGCCTTGAACCCGACAACCTTCTGACTCAGCCGAGAGCGTCACCCAGTGAGCCACGGCTCAGCTCTGATTAGGCAATGGGACTACGATTCAAAAATAAAAAGGGAAAGTAAAAGTGTAGCACTAGTTCAGTGGAATCTGCTTCAACTACATGTAAAGAATTCCAGTGGACCAAATCACTTCCCATCCACTCCCACTTTATGGGATTCCAGCAGCTTAAATCACTTCCCATTTACCAACTTTTATGAAATTCCAACGTAATCTCTCACCGGTTCTGTGGAGTTTTTGCAGCATTTCGGATGAATGAGCAGGGGGGAGTTCTCCCCGGTGTCCTGGGGCCAATATTTATCCCTCAATCAACATCAGTAAAAACAGATTATCCGGTCATTATCTCATTGCTGTTTGTGGGAGCTTGCTGTGCGCAAATTGGCTGCCGCGTTTCCTACATCGCAACAGTGACTGCACTCCAAAATAGTACTTCATTGGCTGTAAACAGTTTTCAGACGTGGTGAAAAGCGCTATATAAATGCAAGTCTGCCTTTTCTTTCGTTGGGCCTTTTCTGGTTCGGCAGGGGTGGTCTCCCCCTGACCATCCTGGGGTCCGTTGCCGAGGCTCTCTTGTTTACTGGCAGGACACCCGCCCAGAGACCTCCCCCCCCCCCACCCCCCACCGACGAATAAACAACCTCCAACCCGGGAAACTGGGCCGGGGCCATAGCCAGGCCTGGTGCAAACATCAATGAGGGCCTTTTGAAAAGCACTCAATTACCTGTGGGCCAGTGCTCCCCGTAAATGTTTTTTTTGGGGGGGAGCGCGGGCCCTTTAAGAGGCAGCGCGGCCCATTCACAGAACTTTAAGATTGCGCAAGCCGTTCCCGGGCTGCGCAGGAGCTGCAGAGCGCTGCGCGGCCGCACATCTTACAGGGAACGCTGCTGCGGGCAATGCTCCCTCTAATTTTTTTTCCACGCGCGGCCCCTTTAAGGGGAAGCGCACGCGCGGTATATCTTTTCCGGCGGCAACAGCTGGCGAGCGGCTTGCGCGGGACCTCGGGATCGCAGCGCGGCCGCTCAATCTTCAGAAGAGAGGGGAAGGGTGGCGAAAAACTGGGTGAGTAGAGAGCAAAAAAAAGACAAGAAACACACACACACACAAATAATTCTGCGCTGTGCCCAGTCTCTTTGGTGAGTCGACTACACTGCCGGGATTTCACAGTAACATCTGTAAACACAAGATGACTCAGGAAGGTGGGATCATTTGGTAAGTAAGTGACTCACTCCCCTCCACTGGGCTCAAGGTTGCACTATCTCCTCTTACACTCACTGTTCCAGCAGCAACAACCTCCACAGATGTCACAGCACGGGAACTGGCCATTCAGGCCGCCCAGCCCGTGTCGGGATTTACCTTCCGGTCCCACGCAATCAAATAGCCCTCATGACGTTTACCCGCTCAGGTCCCCTATCCCTTCAACCCCCTTTCCTTCATCCAATCTAATCAACAACGACTTGTATTTATACAGCGCCTTTTAACGTAGTAAAACGTCCCAAGGCGCTTCACAGGAGCGATTATCAAACCGAGTTTGAGACCGAGCCGCCGAAGGAGATATTAGGACAGGTGACGTAGGTTTTAAGGAGCGTCGGAAAGGAGGAGAGAGGGGTTTAGGGAAGGAATGTTGACTTAGTTTCTGTCTCAGCCACTAACCCTGGAAGTGATTTCCAACAGCACTCTGACCTTTCTCCTGCCCTCTGACCTGTGACCTTGGGACACTCGAGAGCAAGGCGGCGTTCTGCGGAACAGCGCACATTAACTCTCCGTAACCATGGTTACCTTAAAGACTCTCGCTGACAACCTGGTGCCAAAAGGCACGGAGACCCGCATCAGGAGGCCGTGTCCCTCTGTACTGTTGGGGCCGGCGGCGTTTCACTACTGGCACTTCTGCCATAAATATTGTGAATGTCCTCACTGTAACACTCTGATACACACTGTAACCCTCACTGTAACACTCTGATACACACTGTAACCCTCACTGTAACACTCTGATACACACCGTAACCCTCACTGTAACACTCTGATACACACTGTAACCCTCACTGTAACACTCTGATACACACCGTAACCCTCACTGTAACACTCTCTGATATACCCCACACCCCTCACTGTAACACTCTGATATACCCCACACCCCTCACTGCAACACTCTGATACACACCGTAACCCTCACTGTAACACTCTGATACACACCGTAACCCTCACTGTAACACTCTCTGATATACATCACACCCCTCACTGTAACACTCTGATATACCCCACACCCCTCACTGTAACACTCTGATATACCCCACACCCCTCGCTGTAACACTCTGATATGCCCCACACCCCTCACTGTAACACTCTGATATACCCCACACCCCTCACTGTAACACTCTGATATGCCCCACACCCCTCACTGTAACACTCTGATATTCCCACACCCCTCACTGTAACACTGATATACCCCACACCCCTCACTGTAACACTCTGATATACCGCACACCCCTCACTGTAACACTCTTGATATACCCACACCCTCACTGTAACACTCTGATATACCCCACACCCTCACTGTAAACACTGATATACCCCACACCCAGCACTGTAACACTGTACACCACACCTCACTGTAACACACTCTGATATACCCCACACCCCTCACTGTAACACTCTGATATACCCCACACCCCTCACTGTAACACACTGATATACCCCACACCCCTCACTGTAACACTCTCGATATACCCCACACCTTCACTGTAACACTCTGATACACCCCACACTGTAACACTCTGATATACCCCACACCCCTCACTGTAACACTCTCTGATATACCCCACACACCTCACTGTAACACTCTGATACACCCCTAAGTGTAACACTCTGATATACCCCACACCCCTCACTGTAACACTCTGATATACCCCTCACCCCTCACTGTAACACTCTGATATACCCCACACCCCTCACTGTAACACTCTCATATACACCTCACTGTAACACTCTGATATACCCCACACCTCTCACTGTAACACGCTGATATAACCCACACCCCTCACTGTAACACTGATATACCACACACCCCTCACTGTAACACTCTGATATACCCCACACCCCTCACTGTAACACTCTGATATACCCCACACCCCTCACTGTAACACTCTGATATACCGCACACCCCTCACTGTAACACTCTGATATACCCCACACCCCTCACTGTAACACTCTGATATACCCCACACCCCTCACTGTAACACTGATATACCCCACACCCCTCACTGTAACACACTCTGATATACCCCACACCCCTCACTGTAACACTCTGATATACCCCACACCCCTCACTGTAACACACTGATATACCCCACACCCCTCACTGTAACACTCTCTGATATACCCCACAGTCTTCACTGTAACACTCTGATACACCCCACACTGTAACACTCTCTGATATACCCCACACCCCTCACTGTAACACTCTGATATAACACTCTCTGATATACCCCACACTCCTCACTGTAACACTCTCTGATATACCCCACACCCCTCACTGTAACACTCTGATATAGCCCACACCCCTCACTGTAACACTCTGATATACCCCACACCCCTCACTGTAACACTCTAATACAACCCACACCCCTCACTGTAACACTCTGATATACCCCACACCCCTCACTGTAACACTCTGATATACCCCACACCCCTCACTGTAACACTCTGATATACCCCACACCCCTCACTGTAACACACTGATATACCCCACACCCCTCACTGTAACACTCTGATATACCCCACACCCCTCACTGTAACACTCTGATATACCCCACACCCCTCACAGTAACACTGATATATCCCACACCCCTCACAGTAACACTGATATACCCCACACCCCTCACTGTAACACTCTAATACACCCCACACCCCTCACTGTAACACTCTGATATACCCCACACCCCTCACTGTAACACTCTGATATACCCCACACCCCTCACTGTAACACTCTGATATACCCCTCACTATAACACTCTCTGATATACCCCACACCCCTCACTGTAACACTCTGATATACCCCACACCCCTCACAGTAACACTGATATATCCCACACCCCTCACAGTAACACTGATATACCCCACACCCCTCACTGTAACACTGATATACACCCCACACCCCTCACTGTAACACTCTGATATACCCCACACCCCTCACTGTAACACTCTGATATACCCCACACCCCTCACTGTAACACTGATATACCTCACACCCCTCACTGTAACACACTGATATACCCCACACCCCTCACTGTAACACTCTGATATACCCCACACACCTCACTGTAACACTGAAATACCCCACACCCCTCACTGTAACACTCTGATATACCCCACACCCCTCACTGTAACACTCTGATATACCCCACACTCCTCACTGTAACACTGATATACCCCACACCCCTCACTGTAACACTCTGATATACCCCACACCCCTCACTGTAACACTCTGATATATCCCACACCCCTCACTGTAACACTGATATAGCCCACACCCCTCACTGTAACACCTGATATACCCCACACCCCTCGCTGTAACACTGATATACCCCACACCCCTCACTGTAACACTCTGATATACCCCACACCCCTCACTGTAACACACTGATATACCCCACACCCCTCACTGTAACACACTGATATACCCACACCCCTCACTGTAACACACTGATATACCCCAAACCTTCACTGTAACACACTGATATACCCCACACCCCTCACTGTAACACTGATATACCCCACACCCCTCACTGTAACACACTGATATACCCCACACCCCTCACTGTAACACACTGATATACCCCACACCCCTCACTGTAACACTCTGATATACCCCACACCCCTCACTGTAACACTGATATACCCCACACCCCTCACTGTAACACACTGATATACCCCACACCCCTCACTGTAACACACTGATATACCCCACACCCCTCACTGTAACACTGATATACCCCACACCCCTCATTGTAACACTCTGATATACCCCACACCCCTCACTGTAACACTGATATACCCCACACCCCTCACTGTAACACTCTCAGCAGCCTTGGATGCAACACGCAATTTTCTTTGCGGCTCCCCTATTAATAGCGAGCCCACACAAACCACCCTCTCAAAGCCCATCCCACTGCAGCTGCCTGATTGTATGTGTCTCGCAGAACAGCAACAGAGGCTCCACAGCACTTAAGTGAAAATTACCCTTATTATACACAGCCAATTGACTGCTAAAGTGTGTTAAATTAATTATTCTGTTTTTAACGTTTCCATTTGTCTCCTGCGTGCGCCTTACACGTGTGCATCGAATCTGCTGTTGCTGTGCATTGTAGCTGAACATTCTCGATTAATGATTAAAGTTCACACGGAGGGGGGGTAGGGTGTTAATTCAGATCCTTCCCTTGACTTGCATACACTGTGGGGGCCGTCGAATATGTTATGCAGATGTCTGCATGTTACATACAATCTATTTATAGTATTAATATAATTAAGCATCTTCTGGCCAGCATATTTTGTCCATCACAAGTTGGGTGGCATGGCCTGTGTAGATGCGAATTAACGTCACATTTCCATGTGATTGGATCACATTTCACACTCGTAAAACATAAAAAAAACAATCGCACAGAACAAGTCACCGCCTAAACCAATCAAAGGAGGGAAAGGCGCAGATCAACCAATGAGGAGTTGGTGAGAACACATGGAAAATGACGAATCAAGACTGGGCAGTCAGCGAGGTCAACCAATAAAAGAGAGGAGAAATCAAACCAATAAACGGTCTTAAATTACTGTGACAATCTTTTTGGTTGCAATCTTTGTTTTTTCTCAGTAAAATTAAATGACACATGGTAGTGAAAAAATCAGATCAGTGGCAAAATAAATGCCTAAAATATATAAACATAAGAACATAAGAAACAGGAGCAGGCCCCTCCAAGCCATGATTCAATAAGATCATGGCTGATCTTCTACCTCAACTCCACTTTCCCGCCCGATCCCCATATCCCTTGATTCCCTTAGTGTCCAAAAATCTATCGATCTCTGTCTTGAATATACTCAACGACTGAGCCTCCACAGCCCTCTGGGGTAGAAAATTCCAAAGATTCACCACCCTCTGAGTGAAGCGATTTCTCCTCATCTCAGTCCTAAATGGCCGACCCCTTATCCTGAGACTCTGACCCATGGTTTTAGACTCCCCAGCCAGGGGAAACAGCCTCACAGCCTCTACCCTGTCAATCCCTCTAAGAATTTTTATAAGTTTCAATGAGATCACCTCTCATTCTTCTAAACTCCAGAGAGTATCGGCCCAATCTACTCAATCTCTCCTCATAGGACAGCCCTCTCATCCCAGGAATCAGTCTGGTGAACCTTCGTTGCTCCCCTTCTGAGGCAAGTATATCCTTCTTAGGTAAGGAGACCAAAACTGTACACAATACTCCAGGTGTGGTCTCACCAAAGCCCTATATAATTGCTGCAAGACTTCCTTACTCTTATACTGCAACCTCTTGCAATAAAGGTTGACATACCATTTGCCTTCCTAATTGCTTGCTGTACCTGCATGTTAACTTTCTGTGATTCATGTAAAAGGCTCCCCAAATCCCTTTGAATTCCCAACATTTATACTAGTCTCTCATCTTTTAAAAAATATTCTGCTTTTCCATTCTTCCTACCAAAGTTCCCTCTAATTTTGTTTGGCGCTGTGCGGCCCCATTAAGGGGCTCTGCGGGCCATTTCGAATACTGTGCATGCGCGGATTTTATATTGAAAAGCCGGCAAGCCGAGTGCGCGGGTTCCCTGGAGCTCTGCGCGGCCGGACAGCTTATGGGTAACGTTACTTCCCACCAAAGTGGATACTTTCACACTTCTCCACATTATATTCCATCTGCCATGATCTTGCCCAATCACTTAGCTGCTCTATATCCCTTTGCAACCTCCTCACAGCTTACTTTCCCGCCTAGCTTTGTATCATCAGCAAACTTGGATATATTACACTCAGTCCCCTCATCTAAGTCATTGATACAGATTGATATCGGATAACTAAGGAACGAGTAGTGCCTATTAGAGACCAAAAAGGTAACCTGTGTATGGAGGCGAAAGACGTGATTATGGTTCTTAATGAATACTTTGCGTGTGTCTTCACGAAAGAGAGGGACGATGCAGACATTGTAGTTAAGGAGGAGCAGTGTGAAATATTAGATGGACAGTATAAATTGTCATTTAGGAAGGCACGGATTAATCAGGGACAGTCAGCATAGATTTGTTACGGGAAGGTCGTGTCTGACTACCTTGATTACATTTTCTGAGGAGGTAATGAGGAGGATCGATGAGGGTAGCATGTTTGATGTAGTCTACATGGATTTTAGCAAGGCTTTTGACAAGGTCCCACATGACAGACTGGTCAGAAAAGTAATAGCCCATAGGATCCAAGGGGAAGTGGCAAGTTGGATCCTAAATTGGCTCAGTGGCAGGAAGCAAAGGGTAATGGTTGACGGGTGTTTTTGTGACTGGAAGGCTGTTTCCAGTGGGGTTCCGCAGGGCTCAGTACTAGGTCCCTTGCTTTTTGTGGTACATATCAATAATTTAGACTTCAATGTAGCGGGCTTCTTTAAGAAGTTTGCAGATGATACAAAAATTGGCCGTGTGGTTTATAGTGAGGAAGAAAGCTGTAGACTGCAGGAAGATATCAATGGACTGGTCAGCTAGGCAGAAAAGTGGCAAATGGAATTCAATCCGGAGATATGTGAGGTAATGCGTTTGGAGAGGGCTAACGAGGAAAGGGAATACACAATAAATGGTAGGACACTGAGTAGTGTAGAGGAACAGAGGGACCTTGGAGTGCATGTCCACAGATCCCTGAAGGTAGCAGAACAGATAGATAAGGCAGTTAAGAAGGCATACGGGATACTTTCCTTTATTAGCTGAGGCATAGAATATAAGAACAGGAAGGTTATGCTAGAACTGTATGAACATTAGTTAGGCCACAGCTAGAGTACTGCGTACAGTTCTGGTCACTACATTACAGGAAAGATGTGATTGCACCAGAAAGGGTACAGAGGAGTTTTAAGATATTGTTGCCAGGACTGGAAAATTTTAGCTATGAGGAAAGATTGGATAGGCTGGGGTTGTTTTCTTTGGAACAGAGGAGGATGAGAGGAGACTTAATTGAGGTGTATAAAATTATGAGGGGCCTAGATAGAGTGAGGAGGAAGGACCTATTTCCCTTAGCAGAGAGGCCAATAACCAGGGGGCATAGATTTAAAGTAATAGGTAGAAGGATTAGAGGGGAGTTGAGCAGAAACGTTTTCACCCAAACCAACAAAAATTTCATTTGCATCCACTACTTAATTCAGCACAGCAACAAAATGGATTCCGATAATAAAAGATTTGAAAACCTGCCTCCCTGAGGTATCTGCCCACATGCATGTTGCGGGAAACTGCGAACATCAAGGGGCCTGGCAGCAGGTCTCTAGTTCAACAACAACGTGCGTTTATACAGCGCTTTTAACGTAGTAAAACGTCCCAAGGCACTTCACAGGAACATTATCAAACAAAATTTGACACCGAGCCACACAAGGAGATAGATATTAGGACAGGTTTGGTCAAAGACGCAGGTTTTAAGGAGCCTCTCGGCAACCCAGGTTGTCACAATAAGTAACTTTTATTTCTGTCCCGGTTTATAAACTGTTCCGTCATGACTGTGCAAAGAAAGTAGCCATTCCCTGTAGTGTAGAGTTGGAGAGCTTGGTCTAGAATATTCGGACGCCCTGCCCAACCACCCCCCCCCGATTTTCGGGCGCTAAACGGCCTCTTAAGCCTCCAATATGGGGCAGGAAGCGCCCGCTCATTCCGAGCTGGGAGTAAGGCGCCCGACATATTGGTGAAGGGCGGCGGGAAATAAAAATCGCCGTCAGTGCCCCCCCCACGCCTGTTTGATTTCTGTTTGCGTACTATTACAGAAATTAAGAACGCTCACAAACAATGTTCCCTTTAAGCTGCGCGGCTGCGCTCCAGGGATCCCGCGCAGCTGGCTTGCCAGCTTTTCAATGTAAAAACCGCGCACGCAGCGACGGCAACAAAAATTAGAGGGAACACTACTCGCAAACTGTCTCCTCCAAAAAGCTGTCGAGGCCAGAGGTGGGTGGGGGGGGGGGGGGTCAATTGAAAATTTCAAAACTGAGATTGATAGATTTTTGTTGGGTAAGGGTACTAAGGGTTACGGAACCAAGGCGGGTAGATAGAGTTAAGATACAGATCGACCATGATCTCACTGAATGGCGGAACAGGCTCGAGGGGCTGAATGGCCTCCTCCTGTTCCTGTGTTCCTCCTGGTCCAGTGATAGTTTCTCTGTTACCTGTCCTGCTGATCAGGGGCAGAGATTGCCTTGCGCAGCATGTTGGTTCCTGACTCCCAACTTGATGTTTGTGTTCTGATTTTTTAAAAAGCCTCTCTCACAGCCTCCCGCAGAGATTACAGAAGGTTCCCAACCCCGAGTGTCCTTCTGAATGAGCAGCTACGGCAAAGAAATTGCCCAATGTTTGGATCTCTGAAACACTTCCCATCGCGTGCTGTAATTATCATTTGTCTGGCTGATCCATAAGTCAGCACGGGGCTGTCTAGAGAAGCCAACCCATCTAAGGCTGGCTTCAGCTATATAAAAAAAAAACACATGCTTGTGTCTGAGTCCTTTCTGTGAAAGACAAATGGGCAAAGAGTCCACCAAACCATGAAACAAAAACAACTTGCGTTTATATAGCACCTTTAACGCAGTGAAACTTCCCAAGGTGCTTCACAGGGAGGTGACCAAATAAAATTTGACACCGAGCCACATAAGGAGCTACTAGGACAGGTGGCGGTTTTAAGGAGCGTCTTAAAGGAGGAGAGCTGGGGAGGCGGAGAAGTTTCGGGAGGGAATTCCAGAGCTTAGGCAGCTGAAGGCACGGCCGCCAATGGTGCAGCGATTAAAATAGGGGATGCTCAAGAGGCCAGAATTGGAGGAGCGCAGAGATCTCAGAAGGAGAGGGAAAAACAGACAAAAGAAAAGAAATAGAAGGGCCTGTAAAATGCTCAAGAGGAGGAAAAAAGACTAGGATTTATATATAGCACCTTTCATGACCACCGGACGTCCCAAAGCACTTTACAGCCAACAGCAATGTGATAATGACCAGATAATCTGTTTTTTGTTATGTTGATTGAGGGCTATCTATTGGCCAGGAGAATGGGAGATGGTCACATGGCAGGAGTGATGTTACAATGAGTCAATAGGGGACATAATGAAAGAAATCAAAGACATAGACAAGATACAAGAGGGGGTGAGAATAACTAAAGGGGTGGGGGCTCAGGCTGGTGGAGAGGGCAGCTTGGAAAACTCGTGAAACTGAGCATTGGAACGGGAAACTCGTGTTGGGTCACTGGCGTTCCTCTGATACCTCAATCCAGTGGCCATTCTCCTTGAGTAGAATGGGCCTATACTCGCTGGAGTTTAGAAGAATGAGAGGTGATTGCATTGAAACATATAAGATTCTGAGGGGGGTTGACAGGTTAGATGCTAAGAAGCTGTTTCCCCCTGGCTGAAGAGGCTAGAACCAGGGGGCATAGTCTCAGGATAAGGGGTCGGCCATTTAGGACTGAGATGAGGAGCAATTTCTTTGGAATTCTCTGTGGATACTCAGTTGTTGAGTATATTCAAGGCTGAGATCGATAGATTTTTGGACTCTAGGGGAATCAAGGGATATGTGGATAGTGCGGGAAAGTGGAGTTGAGGTCGATGATCAGCCATGATCTTATTGAATGGCGGAGCAGGCTCGAGGGGCCGTATGGCCGACTCCTGCTCCTAATTCTTATGTTCTTGTGTGTGAGCCCTTATGGGGAGTGTCAGTTGGCTGTTTGACCATGGTTAGGGGATCGATCCTGCCCACACCTGACATCCACACTCACGCACATTCCAGCAACAAGGGGTGGGTGTCACTGGACATTGATCAGGAGTGGGAAACCCTGGCTCATCTTCTCCTCTCCAACAGTGCTGAGCAACTGTAAGATCCTAAATGTTTGATCAGCCGCCTCGGTAGGGACCGCGGAAGGAACCCGGAACCTGGTCTGTGTTGCTCAGTTGCGGAGCACAAAAATCCAGGCCTTCACTCCCAGTGCAGTGCTGAGGGAGTGCTGCACTGTCGGAGGTGCCATCTTTCGGATGAGACGTTAAACTGAGGCCCCGCCTGCTCTCTCAGGTGGACGTAAAAAAATCCCATGGCACTATTTCGAAGAAGGGCAGGTGAGTTATCCCCAGTGTCCTGGCCAATATTTATCCCTCAATCAACATCACTAAAAAAACAGATTATCTGGTCATTTTCACATTGCTGTTTGTGGGAGCTTGCTGTGCGCAAATTGGCTGCCGCGTTTCCCACATTACAACAGTGACTACACTTCAAAAAGTACTTCATTGGCTGTAAAGTGCTTTGGGACGTCCTGTGGTTGTGAAAGGCGCTATAGAAATACAAGTCTTTCTTTTAATACAGACTCATTGAGCCATCCTGGTGCACAGTATTGCTACTGTTACATGACTTTTAAACATCCTGACAAGATTCAGTATGTTTTATTCACAGGGTGTCGTCACAGCATGACGAATTTATCATTGTTTTAAGTAAAAGTAAATAAATCTCATCAGACATAATGCAGGGGAGGTTACTGTTGTTAAGTGGGTTGGAATCAGCTTCACTGCTGTGCCAACCACAAGTGGCAAAGTTCAAAGTTCGAAGGGTCACAGGGCAGGAAGTATTAATGCCTCGGTGGCCGTAGGAAGCAGTAAATCCTCATTTTTATTCAGTGCCAAAAGAAACTCTTGCGAAACATGAACGGGAAGTGAACTAGGCTTTTGCTGCATTAATGTTCGAGTTGGTTTGTTGGGTCTGAGCTGAGACTCCGACCCCATATCCTCCCCGTTGCAAAGATCGCCTACTTCCACCTCCGTCACATCGCCCGTCTCCGCGCCGCCCCCCCCCCCCCCCCCCCCCCCGCCTCAGCCCACCTGCTGCTGAAACCCTCATCCATGCTTTTGTTACCTCCAGACTCGACTATTCCCGTGCTCTCCTGGCCGGCCTTCCATTTTGCACCCTCCATAAACTTGAGCTCATCCAAAACTCTGCTGCCCGTGTCCCTAACTCGCAGCAAGTCCCATTCACCCATCGCTCCTGTGCTCGCTGACCTACATTGGCTCCCAGACCACCAACAGCTCGACTTAAAAATCTCATCCCCGTGTTAAAATCCCTCCATGTTCTCATCCTGTAACCTCCTCCAAACCTCCAAGATCTCTGCCCTCCTCCAATTCTGTCCTCTTATGTATCCCTGATTTCCTTCGCCCCACCATTGGCAGCTGTGCCTTCAACCCCCTAAGCTCTGGACTTCCCTCCCCAAACCTCTCCACCTCTCTCTCCTCCTTTAAGACACTTCTTTAAAACCTACCTCTCTGACCAAGTTTTTGGTCACCTGTCCTAATATCTCCTTTGGCTTGGTGTCAATTTCTATCTGATTATGCTCTTGTGAGGCGCCTTGGGACGTTTACCTACTATATAAAGGCTCTTCTTGTCTAACAGTTTCAGATTATCGATCCCGATTCTTGATCTCTTAGAAGAGGACAGTATTTTCTTGGGCCCTCTATCTCCAGTGCGGCGGGCTGAGGGCATGTTCACACTAACTTCTTCCCACCCCAATCCCCAAAAAGAGATTGATTAGGACTCAAACCTTGGCACACAAACACTGAGTTGGTTTTAAAGTAGGTCACTTAGAAAAAATAACTGCTGAAATCAAAACTGTACGGTCTTTAACTGGGATATTACGCATGATAAATTATTACACGATTTCAACCCAGGTACGGGCTATACTTTTCCTGATTTATTAAGCAATTTACATTTTGCCTCTAAACAGCTGTCACAGACTTAAGACTCAGGAGAGCTTCGACTAATTTAGTTTTGCTACTGTCTAAGGCCAGCAACACCTTTGCATTTCCATAGTGTCTTTAAAGTATTTGTCCACTTCCCTTTTGGAAGCTATTATGGATTCTGCTTCCACTGCTATTCCTGGTATTCCATCATGTCCTGGCAACTGTTGTGTCAAAAAAAAAATTTCCTAACCTCTCGCTTTCATTCTTTGGGTAATGATCCTAAATGTGCGATCTCCAGTTACCGATTCACCAAAACACTCCATCACATTCTCAGGACATCCCAGAGCACTTTGCAGCGCAGTCACTGTTGCTGTGTAGGCTAACACAGCAGTCGATCAGTGGCCAGCAAGATCCTGGAGCCTCATCTAATCGAGGTGCTTGAAATGTTGAAGGGATTCGATAGGGTAGATACGGAGATAGTGGCCGGAATTTTCAGAAGTAACAACAGATGGGTTGGAGGTGTGGGGGTGGGGGGGGGGGGGGTGGGGGCGGGAGGGTGAAAGTTGAAAATATGTGAACCCCGACCCCCAACCCGTCCACTTTCACCTTTCACTCGGGCGGGATGGGGGGATGGGCTGCCAACCCACTGCCAAGAGGCAGGTTGGCAATTTATATATTATAATCGGGCCTGAAGCCTCTACTTTGTTGCAGGCGGCCGGGGATCCCGGGGCTCGGGATTCCTCGGTGGCTGCAACGAGGCGGCCTCAGCCTCGGGGAGCAATGCTTGTGGGCCGGGAGGAGCAGGAGCGCTTCCTCCCGGCCCCCCAAGCTCAGCCACCATCAGCCTGGCCCTCCCCGGGGTCGGAGATCGGACCCTCCCTCCCCGGGGTCGGAGATCGGACCCTCCCTCCCCGGGGTCGGAGATCGGACCCTCCCTCCCCGGGGTCGGAGATCGGACCCTCCCTCCCCGGGGTCGGAGATCGGACCCTCCCTCCCCGGGGTCGGAGATCGGACCCTCCCTCCCCGGGGTCGGAGATCGGACCCTCCCTCCCCAGGGTCGGAGATCGAACCCTCCCTCCCCGGGCCTGGAACCCCCACCGGGGATCACAACTTTACCCCCCCCCCCCCACTCTGGGGACAGGGATCCGACCCCCCCCCCCCATCAGGGGATTGTAGCCAACACCCCCACCACCACCCCCCCCCCCCCCCCCGCCCCGACCATCCTGGGCCCAGCACTTACCTGTTGCTGCAGCCTCCTTCTCCGAGTTCCCCGCATGACTAGAAGCCAGTTTCTGAATCAGGCTGACTTCCGGGCGGGGAACCTGCCCTTTCCTTCGCACGCCCGCTGCAGAGTTACTCCACCGTGTGCTGGGAAACTTCCGGGTTTCCCGCCATCTCCCGGGTCCCCCCCGCTCCGTGCGGATGGAACACGGGAAAATCCAGCCCATGTTTCCACTGGTAGGGGGAATCCAGAACAAGGGGGAATAATATTAAAATTAGGACAATTGTGGGTGAAAGCAGGAAGTACTAATTCCACACAAAGGGTAGTAGAAATCTGGAATTTATTCGGGAGGAAGTTCTGGAGCTTAGGGCCCGGGCCGCTGAAGGCGCGGCCACCAATGGTGGAGCGATGAAAACCAGGCATACGCAAGAGGCCGGAATTGGGGGAGGAAGATATATAAATGCAAGCCGAGATCAGAGCACACGCCAGTTAAACCCGTTCATTGGCGCCAACTCGCGGCAGAATCGATGCCCACTGGGGCAAGTCGGTGACTGGCATCTCCGACTCTTTCAGCCCCTCCCGCCCCCACTCCAGTAACTCATTCATTAGCAAAGAATCATTCTGGCCGCAACTGGATTGTGCATTCTGGTCCCGAGCTCTGGTGCGACCAACTTTCCATTTTACAGCCCTGTGGGTTTGATCGCTGATAACAAATAACAAATCGGGACTATCAGAGATACTAAATCAGGCGGCAAAACAGCAGCGCTTACTCAATTCTGCCAGCTAATAGCTTCCTTATTAAAAGCCCGACTTCAGAAGTTCAGAATTCTCAATTTACTCCATGCTGCTGTCAGTCAGAGAGTGGGTCTGAGAGCGCACCCCGAGACTGACCGGTGGAGTTACACAAGATCACCAGTTGCCATGGCTCACTGATAAAGAGCTGAAGAATTCTGTTCCCCCTGCTTTCTTCCTGGTTTTCTCAACCACCACAATTTGTATTTATACAGCACCTCTAACGTTGTAAAACATCCCAAGGCGATTCACAGAAGTGTAATCAGACCAAAAAAAACTGACACTGAGCCAAAGGAGGAGACATTAGGACAGGTGACCAAAAGCCTGGTCAAAGAGGTAGGTTTTAAGCAGCGTCTTAAAGGAGGAGAGAGAGAGGCGGAGAGGTTTAGGGAGGGAATTCCAGAGCTTAATTGCTAAACAGCTGAAGGCGCGGCCGCCAATGGTGGCGTGAAGAAATTCGGGGATGCACAGGAGGCCAGAATTGGAGGAGCGCAGATATCTCAGGGAGTTGTGGGGCTGGAGGAGGTTACAGAGATAGAGAGGGGCGAGGCCATGGAGGGATCCGAACACAAGGATGAGAATTTTAATATCGAGGTGTTGCTGGACTGGGAGCCAATGCAGGTCGGCGAGCACAGGGGGTGATGGGTGAACGGGACTCGGTGCGAGTTAGGACACGGGGCAGCCGAGTTTTGGATGAGCTCAAGTTTATGGAGGGCGCAAGGTGAGAGGCCGGCCAGGAGAGCATTGGAATAGTCGAGTCTCGAGATAAGAAAAGCATGGATGAACTGTAGTGTCAACAACTTGCATTTATATAGCGCCTTTGACGTAGTAAAACGTCCTGAGGCGCTTCACAGGAGTGTTATCGGACAAAATTTGACACCGTTTGTCGGTGTGAAATGATTTTGCTTCGCACCAACACTGCAGCTATAGTGTAAATGTAGCCTGAATCAAGTGTCAAGGACCGACCAGACACGAGAATGAGGTGGAGTGAGACTCTCTGGGGGGAGAATTCTCACTCCACTTTGCTTCAGAACTGCTTTGGGCCTTCATACCCAATTTACACTCAAGTTTAGTCTCGGCGTTAAGCCAGAACTGATTCTCATCAATGCTAAAATTGTGGAATGTAAACATAGGAACAGGAGCAGGACATTCAGCCCTTCGAGCCTGTTCCGCCATTCAATTAGATCTCCAGTTACCTGCCTTGGTTCCGTAACCCTTAATATCCTTGGACTGAGTTTTACACCTTTTCCTTCGCCCTTGAAACCCATGTGAAGTGAGACAGGGGGAGATGTCTGAATTTCAATCTTTCTTTTATTCCTCCCAGTTTTCTCTTTACATAAGGAACGTAAGAACATAAGAAATAGGAGCAGGAGTCGGCCATTCGGCCCCTCGAGCCTGCTCCGCCATTCAATCAGATCATGGCTGATCTTCTATCTCAACTCCACTTTCCCGCCCGATCCCCATATCCCCTTGGTTCCCTCAGTATCCAAAAATTTATCGATGTCTGTCTTGAATAGACTCAACGGCTGGGCATCTACGGCCCTCCGTGTTAAACCTGCAGTTGCCTGTTTCAGCGCCTGCGGGTACATTCAAATCATGACAATCATCAATTAATCCGAAAATTAGGTACTAAATCACGACTTTTAAACAGGCACAGCACCCACTTAACGTCTGTTTTCACCCTATGGCGAAAATAACCCCACTTTACTCTTATACTCTAATCTCTTTGTAATAAAGGCCAACATACCATTTGCTTTCCTAATTGCTTGCTGTACCTGCATGTTAACTTTCTGTGATTCGTGTACAAGGACACCCACATTTCCCAATCTCTCACCATTTAAAAAAACATTCTGCTTTTCTATTTTTCCTACCAAAGTGAAAAACTTCAAACTTCTCCACTTTATATTCAATCTGCCACGTTCTCGCCCAATCACTTTTGCAGCCTCCTTGTGTCCTCCTCACAGCTTACTTTCCCGCCTAAATTTGTATCATCAGCAAACTTGGATACATTACACTTAGTCCCCTCATCCAAATCATTGATGTAGATTGTGAATAGCTGAGGCCCAAGCACTGATCCTTGCGGTACCCCACTAGTTACAGCCTGCAAGCCCGAAAATGATTGTTATTCTTACTGTTTTCCATCCGTTAACCAATCCTCAATCCATGCTAATATATTACCCCCAATCCCATGAGCCCTAATTTTGTTTTATAATCTCTTGTGTGGCACGTAATCAAATGCTTTATGAAAATCCAAGTACACCACATCCACTGGTTCCCCGTTATCTACCCTGTTAGTTACAACCTCAAAAAACTCTTAACAGATTTGTCAAACATGATTTCCCTTTCATAAATCCATGATGACTCCACCCAATCAAATTATGATTTTCTAAGAGACCCGTTAGAGGGGGTGCAACGAAAGTTCACTAGATTGATTCCTGGGATGAGGAGAGATTGAGTAAATTGGGCCTATATTCTCTGGAGTTTAGAAGAATGAGAGGTGATCTCATTGAAATGTATAAAATTCTTACAGGGCTTGAGAGGGTAGATGCTGAGAGGTTGTTTCCCCCTGGCTGGAGAGTCTAGAACTAGGGGTCACAGTCTCAGAATAAGGGGTCGGCCATTTAGGACTGAGATGAGGAGAAATTTCTTCACTCAGAGGGTGGTGAATCTTTGGAATTCTCTGCCCCAGAGGGCTGTGGATGCTGAGTCGTTGAGTATATTCAAGGCTGAGATCAATAGATTTTTGGACTCTAAGGGAATCAAGGGATATGGGGATCGGACGGGAAAGTGGAGTTGAGGTGGATGATCAGCCATGATCTTGTTGAATGGCGGAGCAGGCTCGAGGGGCCGAATGGCCGACTCCTGCTCCTATTTCTTATGTTTCCCTTTTCCGCTGAAACTTGCTGGCACCATTTCCATGGTAACCAACAGCCCTCCATAAATACAAGTTCTTTCCATCCATGCTTTTACTGCGGCCGAAGTCTCGCGCTCTCCAGCCGCTCCCGCTGCTTTTACTGCCGCCGAAGTCTCGCGCTCTCCAGCCGCTCCCGCTGCTTTTACTGCCGCCGAAGTCTCGCGCTCGCCAGCCGCTCCCGCTGCTTTTACTGCCGCCAAAGGGAGACTGGTCAAGAAGGTAAGAGCCCATGGGATCCAGGGCAATTTGGCACATTGGATCCAAAATTGGCTTCGTGGCAGGAGGCAGAGGGTGATGGTCGAAGGTTGTTTTTGTGACTGGAAGCCTGTGTCCAGTGGTGTACCGCAGGGATCGGTGCTGGGTCCCTTGCTGTTTGTAGTGTACATTAAATGATTTAGATATGAATGTAGGAGGTATGATCAGTAAGTTCGCAGATGACACGAAAATTGGTGGAGTGGTAAATAGCGAGGAGGGAAGCCTCAGGCTACAGAACGATATAGACGGGTTGGTCAGATGGGCAGAACAGTGCCAAATGGAATTTAACCCTGAAAAGTGTGAGGTGATGCATTTTGGGAGGACTAACAAGGCAAGGGAATACACAATGAATGGTAGGACCCTAGGAAGGACAGAGGATCAGAGGGACCTTGGTGTGCATGTACATAGATCCCTGAAGGCAGCAGGACAGGTGGTGAAGAAGGCATATGGGATACTTGCCTTCATTAGCCGAGGCATAGAATATAAGAGCAGGGAGGTTATGATGGAGCTGTACAAACCGCTAGTTAGGCCACAGCTGGAATACTGTGTGCAGTTCTGGTCGCCACACTATAGGAAGGATGTGATTGCATTGGAGAGGGTGCAGAGGAGATTCACCAGGATGTTACCTGGGCTGGAGCGCTTCAGCTATGAAGAGAGACTGGACAGGCTGGGGTTGTTTTCCTTAGAGCAGAGAAGGCTGAGGGGGGACCTGATTGAGGTGTACAAAATTATAAGGGGCATAGATAGGGTAGATAGAAAGGAACATTTCCCCTTAGTAGAGGAGTCAATAACCAGGGGGCATAGTTTCAAGGTAAGGGGCAGGAGGTTTAGAGGGGATTTGAGGAAAAACTTTTTCACCCAGAGGGTGGTTGGAATTTGGAACTCACTGCCTGAAAGGGTGGTAGAGGCAGGAACCCTCACAACATTCAAGAAGCATTTAGATGAGCACTTGAAACGCCATAGCATACAAGGCTACGGACCAAGTGCTGGAAAATGGGATTAGAATAGACAGGGCTTGATGGCCGGCGCGGACACGATGGGCCGAAGGGCCTCTTTCTGTGCTGTATCTCTATGCTCCCTACTGGCTTGGCAATATAGCTCAGTGTCCTGTTCTTTATTGTTCTTCATTGACAACATGGTCAGCATTGACAACAACAACAACTTGCATTTATATAGCGCCTTTTAACATAGCAAAACAACAACAACTTGTATTTATATAGCGCCTTTAACGTAGTAAAACATCCCAAGGTGCTTAAAGGGGAGTCTCGTATCAACTCTCTTTCTGCCTCTTCCTCTGCCATCTCAGCCGGGCCAGTATGCAGGGTTGCCAACCCTCCAGGATTGCCCTGGAGTCTCCAGGAATGAAAGGTTAATCTCCAGGACACCTGAGCAATACCCGGGAGAAATATCATAGGGGGGCATTGCGTGGTTTTTTTTAAAAATGTATTAGTTATAGGAGTATTGGAGATGGGGGAAGAAAAGCTGTTTGACTGGGCGGGGCGGTTGGAGACGGGAGGTCGTGTGATGGAACATCCAGGAATACGTCCAACCAGAGTTGGGAACCTCACCAGTATGGCCCCCATCTTTTCTTCCAACACCAATATTCCTGTTAAACTGCGCGGCGGGAGGTCCCACACAGGCCGCTTGCCGGCTTTACAATAGGAATTTGAATGGGCCGCGCAGCCACAAAAAAAATTAGAGGCAACATTGCCCAACACCCTACACTTCATCTACCCAACATCCCCAGCATCGAAGCTTTGACCACGCTCGATCAGCTCCGATGGACGGGTCACATTGTCCGAATACCCGATACGAGACTCCCAAAACAAGCGCTCTACTCGGAGCTGCGACACGGCAAGAGAGCCCCAGGTGGGCAGAGGAAACACTTCAAGGACACTCTCAAAGCCTCCTTGAAAAAGTGCAACATCCCCACCGACACCTGGGGATTCCTGGCCCAAGACCGCACAAAGTGGAGGAGAAGCATCCGGGAAGGCGCCAAATGCCTCGAGTCTCTTTGCCGGGAGCAAGCGGAAGTCAAGCGCAAGCAGCGCAAGGCGCGCACATCAACCCAAGCACCCCACCCACCCGCCCCTTTAACCACTGTCTGCCCCACCTGTGACAGAGACTGTAGGCCGCGCATTGGACTCATCAGTCACCTGAGAACTGATTTTTAGTGTGGAAGCAAGTCATCCTCGGTTCCGAGGGACTGCCTAAGAAGAAGACACTTTATCTCTATTGAATTTCATCTGGCAAGTTTCTGCCCATTTTCAAATATTGTCTAGCTCCTTCCATAGTTTCTATGCTGCTTCATCAGGCCCGCCTGCTCCCTCCCCCATCGAATGGAGTCATTTGTTCAGGAGGAGGGAGTAAAGAAAAACACTGGTGTGTGGGGGGGTGATTGCACTGAACATAGCTGTACCTTGGGACATAGACAATAAAGTGCTCAGGGTTCACTCCTACAGTTCATGAATGCTCACTGAGATTATATTGTGCTGACTGACACCCGCCTATTATACCTCGGTGAATGGTGTGACTGTCGTATCCTGCCGTGATCACAATAGACTCTCCCAGTCTTCAATCAATGTCACTTCAGCTCTGCCGTGATCACAAAACTGTGATTACTGTGGCTTTCATTTCACTGGTATTACAGAAAATATCACGGTTAGAGTGAGGACAAGGCAATCGATGAATCGATGGGTTCAGATAATGCCCATAAACCAGTGCCAACTTTGCTCACTTGGCAGCAGTACTTCAGGCTGCTCGAGTAAAGCTGGGACTCCAGGAAAGTGCAATGGTGACTGATTGATATTTTCCTACTTTGTCCACGTGAACTGTGACAAGGATAGATTCTAGCCTTGCAAACGTGGAAGCTGTAGAACAGCAGGATGGAGTATTGGTGGGTATAGGCCAGTATTGGTGGGTATAGACCAGTATTGGTGGGTCTAGGCCAGTATTGGTGGGTCTAGCCCAGTATTGGTGGGTACAGGCCAGTGTTGGTGGGTATAGCCCAGTATTGGTGGGTACAGGCCAGTGTTGGTGGGTACAGGCCAGTGTTGGTGGGTATAGGCCAGTGTTGGTGGGTATAGGCCAGTATTGGTGGGTATAGGCCAGTATTGGTGGGTCTAGCCCAGTGTTGTTGGGTATAGCCCAGTATTGGTGGGTCTAGCCCAGTGTGGGTGGGTATAGGCCAGTATTGGTGGATCTAGGCCAGTATTGGTGGGTATAGGCCAGTATTGGTGGGTCTAGCCCAGTATTGGTGGGTCTAGCCCAGTGTTGGTGGGTACAGGCCAGTGTTGGTGGGTATAGGCCAGTATTGGTGGGTATAGGCCAGTGTTGGTGGGTACAGGCCAGTGTTGGTGGGTACAGGCCAGTGTTGGTGGGTCTAGCCCAGTGTTGGTGGGTATAGGCCAGTGTTGGTGGGTACAGGCCAGTGTTGGTGGGTCTAGCCCAGTGTGGGTGGGTATAGGCCAGTGTTGGTGGGTACAGGCCAGTGTTGGTGGGTCTAGCCCAGTGTTGGTGGGTATAGAGCCAGTGGCCCAGTGTGGGTGGGTATAGGCCAGTGTTGGTGGGTCTAGCCCAGTGTTGGTGGGTATAGGCCAGTGTTGGTGGGTCTAGCCCAGTGTTGGTGGGTATAGCCCAGTGTTGGTGGGTATAGCCCAGTGTGGGTGGGTATAGGCCAGTGTTGGTGGGTCTAGCCCAGTGTTGGTGGGTATAGGCCAGTGTTGGTGGGTCTAGCCCAGTGTTGGTGGGTCTAGCCCAGTGTTGGTGGGTACAGGCCAGTGTTGGTGGGTATAGGCCAGTATTGGTGGGTATAGGCCAGTGTTGTGGGTACAGGCCAGTGTTGGTGAGTCAAGCCCAGTATTGGTGGGTACAGGCCAGTATTTCTGGCGCAGCAGTGGGAACAATTTAAAGTCATTAATTTTCTTTTTATTCATTCGCGGGATGTGGGCATCGCTGGCAAGGCCAGCATTTATTGGCCATCCCTAATTGCCCTTGAGATGGTGGGGCTGAGCCGCCTTCTTGAACTGCTGCAGTCTATGTGGTGAATTCTTTTGGAGCAGTTTTGATACAACTGAGTGTCTCGCTCGGCCATTTCAGAGGGCAGTTAAGAGTCAGCCACATTGCTGTGGGACTGGAGTCACATATAGGCCAGACCGGGTAAGGATGGCAGGTTCCTTTCCTAAAGGAAATTAGTGAACCAGATGAGATTTTTCGACAAACCGACAGCTTCATAGTCACAATTACTGGTACTAGCTTTTTATTCCAGTTTTTTTATTTAACTGAAATCAGAATTCACAAATGTGGGATTTGAACTCGCGTCTCCAGATTAATAGTCCAGGACTTTGGTTTACTAGTCCAGTAACATAACCACTACGCTAGCACACCCCCACATTAAAAGAAGGATATTGGCAGGGGGACGCGCGTGGCCCTGTGTGTGTGGGTACAGTGTATGAACAAACTCTGACCTTTTTCTTTACACAAGCCTGTCAAAATGGGAACAGGCAGGAAGACTGTTGGATGCGGGGGGCCAGAGCTGTGGGCTCCCGTGATCCAGAAACTGGTGGCATTCTGCTACCTCTGAGACAGACCTTGCCCTAGAATCACCCACAAGCTGGGGGAGGGAGGGAGGGGGAGGCTACATTCAGTCTGATCAGAGCACAAGAGTTTGGCAAGCTCATCGCGACAATCGGAAGCTGGGTTTAGGCAGGTGCTGGGCCCACTCCAAGCTCCAATTGTGCCAGTAACCAGGGTAACGGATGACTACAAAACACAGTGCATTCAAATTGATTTGACTTCTCCACGTCTAACACTAATCTTCATCTATCTGATGCTGCATTTAACGAGGAACTGTCACTGGGGGAAAGACGCTAATAAGTCCCTTCATGGCGTTAGCTCGGTGCCCATCTTGTTGCTCACGACCTCTGGGCAGAGAGATTTAAATAAAATGTTTATGGAATGATTGAGAGGAGTGAAATAAATTGCAGATCAGAAAATATTGCACTGGGACAGGTGTCGCTCTGGGTCAGCTGTTGCTCTGGGACTGGTGTCGATCTGGGTCAGGTGTCGATCTGGGTCAGGTGTGGCTCTGAGACAGGTGTTGCTCTGGGTCAGGTGTCGATCTGGGTCAGGTGTCGATCT
Source organism: Squalus acanthias (assembly GCA_030390025.1). NCBI lineage: Eukaryota > Metazoa > Chordata > Chondrichthyes > Squaliformes > Squalidae > Squalus > Squalus acanthias. The sequence goes on along the minus strand of CM059437.1, from coordinate 4,831,303 downwards.
AGGTCAGGTGTCGCGCTGGGATAGGTGTCGATCTGGGTCAGGTGTCGCGCTGGGATAGGTGTCGATCTGGGTCAGGTGTCGATCTGGGTCAGGTGTCGCGCTGGGATAGGTGTCGCTCTGGGACAGGTGTCGCTCTGGGACAGGTGTCGCTCTGGGTCAGGTGTCGCTCTGGGACAGGTGTCGCTCTGGGACAGGTGTCGCTCTGGGACAGGTGTCGATCTGGGTCAGGTGTCGCTCTGGGACAGGTGTCGATCTGGGACAGGTGTCGCTCTGGGACAGGTGTCGCTCTGGGACAGGTGTCGCTCTGGGTCAGGTGTCGCTCTGGGAAGGTGTCGCTCTGGGACAGGTGTCGCTCTGGGACAGGTGTCGCTCTGGGAAGGTGTCGCTCTGGGACTGGTGTCGCTCTGGGACAGGTGTCGCTCTGGGTCAGGTGTCGCTCTGGGACAGGTGTCGATCTGGGTCAGGTGTAGATCTGGGACAGGTGTCGCGCTGGGTCAGGTGTCGCGCTGGGACAGGTGTCGCGCTGGGACAGGTGTCGATCTGGGACAGGTGTCGATCTGGGAAGGTGTCGCTCTGGGACAGGTGTCGCGCTGGGACAGGTGTCGCTCTGGGACAGGTGTCGCGCTGGGACAGGTGTCGCGCTGGGACAGGTGTCGCTCTGGGACAGGTGTCGATCTGGGACAGCTGTCGCTCTGGGACAGGTGTCGCTCTGGGACAGGTGTCGCTCTGGGAAGGTGTCGCTCTGGGGCAGGTGTCGCTCTGGGGCAGGTGTCGCGCTGGGACAGGTGTCGCTCTGGGACAGGTGTCGCGCTGGGACAGGTGTCGCTCTGGGACAGGTGTCGCTCTGGGACATGTGTCGCGCTGGGACAGGTGGTGAACCCACTATAGTAGGATCTGGGTAGTTGGAGTTTCTGGTCTTTAAGCTATTATTCCAACAACAGGAAGCAGCATTACAAGGAAACCATCCTGAATAAATCTTCCCCCAATATTAAACAATGAAAATACGAGCTATCTATCGTCCTGACGAAGGTTCATCGACCTGAAACGTTAACTTTGTTTCTCTCTCCACAGATGCTGCCTGACCTGCTGAGTATTTCCAGCATTTTCTGTTTTTATTTCAGCTATCAATCTTAGGCGAGGGGCTGCTCGCTGAACCCTGTGTTGTGTCTCTGCCACTCTCTGAACTGCCCAATAAAAGATCTCATGGCACTATTTGAAGAGCAGGGGAGTTCTCCCCGGTGTCCTGGGCCAATATTTATCCCTCAATCAACATCACTAAATCAGACTATCTGGTCATTATCACATTGCTGTTTGTGGGAGCTTGCTGTGCGCAAACTGGCTGCCGCGTTTCCTACATTAACAACAGCGACTACACTTCAAAAAGTTTTTAATTGGCTGTAAAGCGCTTTCGGACATCCTGAGGATGTGATAGGCGCTAGATAAATGCAAGTTCTTTCCTTTCTTTAGAGGCTTCTGGGGCAAATCAGTTGTACACGAGAGAGGAGTTCTGTCCGGCACCATCGTGTTGGGGTTGAGGTGTTTGATTGACAGTGAATACATCATCCCTAACCCCAGCAAACAATCAACAACAACAACTTGTATTTATATAGCGCCTTTAACGTAGTAAAATGTCCCACGGCGCTGCACAGGAGTATTAAAAGATAAAAAATTTGACACCGACCCACATAAGGAGAAATTAGGTCAGGTGACCAAAAGCTTGGTCAAAGAGGTAGATTTTAAGGAGCGTCTTAAAAGAGGAAAGAGAGGTAGAGAGGCAGAGAGGTTTAGGGAGGGAATTCCAGAGCTTAGGGTCCAGACAACAGAAGGCACGGCCACCAATGGTGGAGTGATTATAATCAGGGATGCTCAAGAGGGCAGATTAAAGGAGCGCAGATATCTCGGGGGGTTGTGGGGGCTGGAGGAGGTTACAGAGATAGGGAGGGGGCGAGGCCATAGAGGGATTTGAAAACAAGGCTGAGAATTTTGAAATCGAGGCATTGCTTAACCGGGGGCCAATGTAAGTCAGCGAGCACAGGGGTGATGGGCGAACGGGACTTGGTGCGAGTTAGGACACGGGCAGCTGAGTTTTGGATGACCTCAAGTTTACGTAGGGTAGAATGTGGGAGGCCAGCCAGGAGTGCGTTGGAATAGTCAAGTCAAATGCTGAATTGGACAGATATCATCCGTTCCTTCATCGTCATTGGGCCAATAGCCTGGAACTCCCTCCCTAACAGCACTGTGGGAGTACCTTCACCACACGGACTGCAGCAATTCAAGAAAAAGTCCCACCACCACCTTCTCAAGGGGCAACTAGAAAGGGGCAATAAATGCCGGCCTTGCCAGCGACGCCCACAGCTCGAAAGCGAATAAATGTAATTAAAAAATAGCATGGGTTCCTGCTCTCAATCGCCATTCAGCAACCCGCACTGAAAACAACTCATGAATGGATATTGGGTGAGGACAAGGTCAGGCTGGACTGTGGGTCAGGCTGGACTGTGATGGTTGAATAACCTACCAACGCTCACTGACTGGGCCCACACAGGAAGGGTGGCCACGCAGGCAGGTTACTGGAGATCAACCAGTGCCCAGCGAGAGTTCACAACTTCTGGGGGAACGAGAGGGGAAAACTGTCAATAGTGTTTATAGCAGAATGTGACCACCAGTTTCCGCAGTGCCATGTCCGAATTAATGCCAGGCGGAGAGGTTTGGAGTCGAGGATGGAGGAATGGATGGTTCTGAGACTGGTTCCCACCATCTGCCTCATGAGCTACATCTCGGATTTCGACAGATGTAGGGGCCACTGTGACTGCTGTTTGGAGGTATAAATATCACACTGGGTATCTCTGAAATGTGTTTCTCTTACCAGCTCTTAGTATGCTGCGGATTATTGACTTTATATTCCCAGCTCCGCACTCGTTGCGTCATCCCAACTCAGATGAAGTGGCACCCCCACCTCCCTCCGACAGACACACACCCACCACACACCTCTCTGCCCCTCCCCCTCTAATTCTTTCTCTCCCTAGCTTGCCTTTACCTCCGCCCCCCTGCAAACACCTGCCTGCCTCAACACACAGCCCTGCCCTCACCCTGCCCCTCCCCATGCCCCTGCCCTCGCCCTCCCCCTCACAAATGCCCTTGCCCTCGCCCTGCCCCTCCCCGACATCCCTGCCCTCGCCCTCCCCCTCACACTCTGCTCCCCCACCCCGACGCCCCTGCCCTCGCCCTCCCCCTCCCCGACGACCCTGCCCTCGCCCTGCCCCTCACAGACACCCCTGCCCTTGCTCCCCCGCTTGGTTTGGTTCTAGGTATCAGCCATGACTCAGTGGGTAGCACTCACCTGGAGTCAGAAGGTTGTGGGTTCGAGCCCCGCTCCAGAGACTTGAGCCCATAATCCAGGCTAACACTCCAGTGCAGTGCTGAGGGAGTGCTGCACTGCCGGAGGTGCTGCCTTTCAGATGGGATGTTAAACAGAGTCTGCTTTCTCAGGTGGACATAATAGATCCCATGGCACTATTCGACGAAGAGCAGGAGAGTTCTCCCTGGTGTTCTGGCCAATATTTATCCCTCAATCAACATCACTAAAACAGATTATCTGGCCATTTATCTAATCGCTAATTGTGGGGGCTTTGCTGTGAGCAAACTGGGGGCTGCAATTGCCCTACATTACGACAGTGACTATGCTTACAAAGTACTTCATTGACTATGAAGCTCTTTGGGACGTCCTAAGTTTGTGAAAGTTCTTTCTTTTTTTGAATTTTCAGTGTCAGACGTATCACCTTGGAGTGATCTCAAGCCCGCACTCGCCTCACCCCCTCCCACAGGAAGATTTCAAATTCAATGCCGTCATATTTAACTTTTGTTCATCTTGTAAAGATAAAATGATTGATTTTGCTATTTAATTTCTTGGGAGTTTTTTTTACATTAAAGCTACTATATAAATGCTAATTGTTGTGCTTTCTATTTTATTATAATTAATTACACACTGTCTGTAGATTTGGTATAGATGGCAACGTAATGCAACACAACACAGTGCTGGCAATGTTCCCTGTGAGCTGCACTTTGTTCTGCGCTGCCTGTCTCTTTTAATGCACTGTCCCTTTAAATTTCCACGCACGTGCGGTATTTACAATGGAGAAGCCGGCGAGCAGCCTGCGCGGGACCGTTCAGGTAAGTTAGAGCCGCGCGCGCGGACACACCTTAGCAGGAACATTGGTGCTAGGCAACGTTCCCCCCCTAAGCTGCGCAGCCCACACCAATCGGGAGGTCGCGCGCTAGCCACTGACCAGCTGCTGCCGCTGGAACGGACCGCACGCAGCAAATTTAACGGACCGCGCGCGCACTTAGACCGCAAATTAGAGGATACATTGGCACGAGGCACAGCAAACACAACACCAACAAACACAACCACAACACCAACACACTAACACAATATAAACAAATCACTAATGCTATTAAACAAACTTAACGGCAATAGAATATAAACACAGCTCAATTCAAAGGCGCACTAATGCTCTTTCCGAGTGAGAAGACTGGCAACTTATTTCAAGAATGTCTTTGCTGCAGTTTCGCCCTTCCTCCTCTGAAGGCACTGTTGCACGTTGGGTACAATTCCACAGGTGCCAGGAGCCCTTGTTGCCTCCCTGTGTGGCTGTTCACTTTCCGGGCCTTGCCACTGAACTACACCACTGCTTCAGCTACTTTACACAGGCACTGAGAATTAAATCAAATCTAAGACAAACAAATCTCCTTCAAATTCCAAAGACGTCTTGATTTATAGCCCATGTTATTGCCGACTGGAAGTCAATGGAGATTGGCACTTGCCCCCCCCTCCCCCCCGTCTAGTTTATAACACACAGCGTAAACTATGAATTTTGTGCTCTTGACTAATCCTGGGGTAAAGGGCTCCTCACCTCAGCAGCAGGCATTACAAAGTTAGTGTGTCAATGGCTCAGTCAATAAATGCACCGATGGTGTGGAACTGAGCCACAGATCAGATTAATCCAAGTCTTCTGGCGTTTACAATTGCCCAGGGTTGAGGCAGGGGAGTAAACAGCCTGGGTTCCTGCTTGTGATTGATACCCGGGAACACCCCCTCCCGCTCCCCACCACCACTAGAATTGTATGAGTACTCGGGCGTTAGATGAGGACAGATCGGCAGTGAGTGCACAGGCCCCTCCAGCCCTGCCACTGGTCCAACTCCCTGCCGACACTCATTGTTCAGGCTCACACATGGAAAAATAACTTGGGTCAGGATGACACATTTAAGTGGTCTGTAGGGCTCCGGAATTCTGTGTAACGGAGCGAATGGGAAGTGATTCGATACACTGGAATTCTACACTGTGGAGCCAGTTTGAATTTATCTGCAGTCACCCTGTACGGACACCATCCCATCACAAGCAACATTAGCATTTCTTAAAAGTGCCACATAGGCAGAATGGGATTCTTGTGCAATGTTTTTTTTAGTACTTGTTTCCCCGTTCTCCTTTTTATGTTAATTAACTCTCTCTCCCCTCAGTCACCCCCTACCCACTCCCCCAAACAGGCATCAACTCCTAGCTGGGATACAACAACAACAACTTGCATTTATATAGTGTCTTTAACGTAGAAAAACATAGAAACAGAAACATAGAAGATAGGAGCAGGAGTGGGCTATTCGGCCCCTCGAGCCTGCTCCGCCATTCGATGAGATCATGGCTGATCATCCAAACTCAGTACCCTGTACCTGCCTTCTCCCCATATCCCTTGATACCTTTAGCTTTAAGAAATATATCGAACTCATTCTTGAATATGTTTAATGACTTAATAAACACCACAAGATGCTTCACAGAAGTGCAGTCAGACAAAACATGACACCGAGCCACATAAAAAGAGGTATTAGGACAGGTGACCAAAAGCTTGGTCACAGAGGTCGGTTTTAAGGAGCAATTTAAAAGGAGGAGAGAGAAGTAGAGAGGCGGAGAGGTTTAGGGAAGGAATCCCAGAGCTTAGGGCCCAGGCGGCTGAAGGCACGGCCGCCAATGGTGGGGCGAAGGAAGTGAGGGATGCGGAAGAGGCCAGCGTTGGAGGAATGCAAAGATCTCAGAGGGTTGTAGAGCTGGAGGAGGTTACGGAGATAGGGTGGGGGTAGAGGCCATGGAGGAATTTGAACACGAGGATGAGAATTTTAAAATTGAGGGGTTGGTGGACTGGGAGTCAGTGTAGGTCAGCGAGCACAGGCATGATGGGTGAACCGGACTTGGTGCGAGTTATGGCATGGTGGCATAGATCACAATGGTCACCGCATTTGATCGCCACCCTGTGCTGAATGATCTGATCTAAGTCATGGCAGTGATAGGGACTCTACAATTGGTATTAGTGTCTCAGAGCTGGGGGGAGCAATCGGCCACAGTAAACAGCCCAGGTTCCTGCTTGTGATTGATACCCGGGAACCCCCCCCCCCCCCCACCCCGTCCCCCACCACCGCTAGAATTGTATGAGTACTCGGGCATTAGATGAGGACAGATCGGCGGTGAGTGTAAAGGCCGTTCCAGCCCTGCCACTGGTCCAACTCCCTGCCGACACTCATTGTTCAGGCTCACTCCTGATCACTCTCCCACAATCCCTGCAGGAAACCACAGGCGTGAGAATATTGTGGGGAGGACAGGACTGGTTCACCGGACATGGCCTCCATTGTCAAATAGCCGGTCAACAAGTGTGAAATCTCACACATGAAGAATGACCACTTGGGACGAGAATTGGAAGACTGAGCGCGTGGAAACCATATCCCAGCGAGAGCCAACATCTTCAGGAGGAATTCGAAGGACAAAAGAAATAACATTTCAAATCAACAGAAGTAAATTTTACTTTATTAACTTACAAGAAATAATTGTAAATAATGTTTTAAAGGCTTAAAATAACCAAATATTGACTTTATTAACTTACAAGAAATAATTGTAAATAATGTTTTAAAGGCTTAAAATAACCAAATATTGAATAAGGTTTTTGAAAAGTGCTTTTCAAAAGCCTTCTTCAATATTTAAAATCTATGACAAAAAGTCTGTTTGAAAAATATCTATTTACATATATTTATACATAGATACTTTTCAAACAGAACTTTTTTTTATCACAGATTTTATAAATGAGCAGATACAGCCCACAGAATAAATGTGAATTTTTCATGATTACACATTCCCTAAATTCCCAATCAAAATAGCCAATGTTTGCAAATCCAGCTGTCACTCTAATTTGAGGGGTCAGTGTCCCACACACCACTGTGTAAGAGGAGATTCCTGCCCTGCACTTCATTTCATTCACCGCTGTTAAGCAAAATCATTTTGGGCATCTCCAGTCACTCAGCAAGCGAGTAACTGAGAGGTTCAGAGCAATGAAAAAGTTCCAGATCTGCGGTGATTTGGCTGATTTAGCAAACAGAGGGACACAATGGGTCTCAGGGGTGACCTTACCCTTGCAGTGATGGTGGGGGGGGGTGGGGGGGAGGGGGCCTTCGTGCAAGAGGATCGGTTTGGGGACTGCATTCGCTCGCGGCCCCCTGACTGTGCACAGACCCAACGCCGTCCCTGACTCCAGGTGTCAGCCGTGGCTCAGTAGGCAGCACTCTTGCCTCTGGGTCAGAAGGTCGTGGGTGCAAGCCCCACCTCAAAGACTTGGGCACAAAATGTAGGCTGACGCTGCCAGTGCAGTGCTGAGGGAGTGCTGCACTGTCAGAGGTGCCGTCTTTCAGACGAGACTTTAAACCGAGGCCCCGTCTGTTTTCTCAGGTGGACATAAAAGATCCCATGGCACTGTTTTGAAGAAGAGCAGGGGAGTTCTCCCTGGTGTCCTGGCCAATATTTATCCCTCAACCAACATCACTAATAAAAACCTATAGATTATCACATTGTGGGACTTTGCTGTGCACAAATTTGCTGCCGCATTTCCTACATTGCAATAGTGACTACACTCCAATAGTACTTCATTGGGACATCCTGAGGTTGTGAAAGGTGCTATAGAAATACAAGTCTTACTTTCTTCTCCGATAGCTAAATGGTACCAACGTACATTAAATAAAGCCTAATAGTAACAATCAACCATGTATCAAACCGCTACGGTATGAAACACTTCACACATTGGAAATATTTGACTATATTTTCTGCAATTCTGAGGGAACACTAATTGTCATGGTACTAACTAACTGTTTTAATTTCCAGAATAAAAATTATTATTCCCTCTAAAATATTCCCGTCAAAGAATAATAAAGGAATACAAGAGAAGAGTAATTGCAACAATGTCTTACGCCCATCAGGGGCCATCGGGTATCCAGTTAACAATATGCAACTACCACGAATAACCATATAACAAAACATTTGTAAATGTGAGAAGTCGCACAACACCAGGTTATAGTCCAACAGATTTATTTGAAATCACAAGCTTTTGGAGCGCTGCTCCTTCGTCAAGTGACTTCACCTGACGAAGGAGCAGCGCTCCGAAAGCTTGTGATTTCAAATAAAGCTGTTGGACTATAACCTGGTGTTGTGCGACTTCTCACATTTGTCCACCCCAGTCCAACACCGGCATCTCCACATCAAAACATTTGTAATTTTACTTATGGTCACTCACTGGACATTTATCACTCAGTTAGTTATAGATGAGCAGAGCAGAGTTTTGGGTAAAAATAAGCAGAGTGGGTCAGGAAGGGATAGAGAAAGTAACAAAGGTAATAAGGCATCAGTGACTAGGGTGTCGTCAGGGGAAAATAGAAAAAAAATCAAAGCTAAAGGCACTATATCTGAATGCGCAAAGCATTCACAACAAAATAGATTAATTAATAGCGCAGATAGAAATTAATAGGTTTTATCTAATACCCATTACAGAGGCGTGGTTGCAAAGTGACCAAGGTTGGGAACTAAATACTCCAAGATACTTAATTTTTAGAAGAGATAGGTAAAATGGAAAAGGAGGAGGGGTAGCCTTGATAATAAAGGATGGGATAAAGACTGTAGAGAGAAAGGATCTTGGCTCAGAAAATCAAGAAGTAGAATCAGTTTGGGTGGAGCTAAGAAATAGCAAGGGGCAGAAAACATTGGTGGGAGTTGTTTATAGGCCCCCAAACAGTAGTTGTAATGTAGGGCAGAGTATAAATCAGGAAATTAGAGGCGGCGCATGTAACAAGGGTAATACAGTAATCATGGGGGACTTTAATCTACATATAGACTGGGCAAACCAAATTTGCAGTAATAGTGTAGAGGACAAGTTCATGGAATGTATACAAGATAGTTTTCTGGATCAGTATGTTGAGGAACCAAATAGGGAACAGGCTATTTTAGATCTAGTATTGCGCAATGAGAAAGGGTTAATTAATAACCTTGTAGTAAAGGAGTCTTTAGGGAGGAGTGACCATAATATGATAGAATTTTATATTGAGTTTGAAAGTGATTTAGTTAAGTCCGAAACTAGGGTCTTAAATTTAAACAAAGCAAACTACATAGGTATGAGGGGCGAGTTAGCTGCAGTAGATTGGGAAACTACATTAAAAGGTATGATGGTAGACAAGCAATGGCTAGCATTTAAAGAATTAATACATAATTTACAACAAATATACATTCCTTTTAGGCACAAAAACCCCACAGGAAAAGTGGTCCAACCGTGGCTAACAAGAGAAGTTAAAGATAGTATTAGATCAAAGGAAGAGGCTTATAATGTTGCCAAGAAGAGTAATAAGCCTGAGGATTGGGAGGATTTTAGAATTCAGCAAAGGAGGACCAAGAAATTGATAAGGAAAGAGAAAAAAGAATATGTGAGTAAATTAGCAAGAGACATAAAAACAGATTGTAAATGTTTCTATAGGTATGTAAATAGGAAGAGATTAGTGAAAGTAAACATGGGCCCATTAGAGGCAGAGACAGGGGAAATTATAATGGGCAGTAAGGAAATGGCAGAGACATTAAACAAATACTTTATATCTGTCTTCATGGTAGAAGACAGAAAAAACATTCTGGAAATAATGGGGAACCAAGGTTTAGAGAGATTGAGGAACTTAAAGAAATCAGTATAAGTAAAGACATAGTACTGGAGAAATTAATGGGACTAAGTGGCGACAAATCCCCTGGACCTGACGACCTACATATGGTACATATCGGTACCAACGACATAGGTAGAAAGAGGGACGAGGTCCTGCAAGCAGAATATAGGGAGCTAAAAAATAAATTAAAAAGCAGGACCTCAAAGGTAATAATCTCAGGATTACTCCCAGTGCCACGTGCTAGCGAGAGCAGAAATAGGAGAATAGATCAGATGAATGCATGGCTGGAGAGATGGTGTAGGAGAGAGGGATTTCAATTCCTGAAGCTTTGGGACCGATTCTGGGGAAGGTGGGACCTGTACAAGCTGGACGGGTTACACCTCGGCAGAAACGGGACCAACATCATCACAGGGGGGTTTGCTAGTGCTGTTGGGAAGGATTTAAACTAGTTTTTCAGGGGGCTGGGAACCTAAGTGTGGGCCCAAAACAGAGAGAAACAAAGCTGGAAGTGCAAGTTAGAAAAGTAGTCAGCAAAACTAGTAGGGAGCAGAAACAAAGGCCAACAGTAAAGAGGGTCAAAGTGCAGAAAAATATTAAACAGGCAAAGTTGAAGGCACTTTATCTAAATGCACGTAGCATTCGCAACAAGGTGGATGAATTAATGGCACTAATAAAAGTAAATGGGTATGATGTAATTGCCATTACAGAGACATGGTTGCAGGGTAACCAAAGTTGGAAACTGAATGTTCCAGGGTACTCAACATTTAGGAAGGACAGACAAAAAGGAAAAGGAGGTGGCGTAGCGCTGTTAATAAGGGATGAGATCAGTACAGTAGAGATAAAAGATCTTGGCTTGGCAGATCGTGATGTAGAACTGGAATCAGTTTGGGTGGAGCTAAGAAACAGCAAAGGGCGGAAAACATTGGTGGGAGTTGTGTATAGGCCACCAAACAGTAATGGTAATGTAGGGCACAGTATCAATCAAGAGATTAGAAGTGCATGTAACAAGGGCAATACGGTAATCATGGGGGACTTTAATCTACATATTGACTGGGCAAATCAAATTACCACTAATGGTGTGGAGGACGAATTCTTGGAATGCATGCGAGATGGTTTCCTGGATCAGTATGTGGAGGAACCAACCAGGGAACAGGCTATTCTGGATCTGGTACTGTGTAATGAGAAAGGGCTAATCAATAATCTTGTGGTAAAGGGGCCTTTAGGGACAAGTGACCATAATATGATTGAATTTTACATTAAGTTTGAGAGTGATGTAGTCCAATCTGAAACTAAGGTCTTCAATCTAAACAGAGGAAACTACAAGGGTATGAGGGACAAGTTGGCCATGGTAGATTGGGAGACTACACTAAAAGGTATGAAGGTGGACATACAATGGCTAACATTCAAGGAAATAATGCATAATTTGCAACAAACATATATTCCTCAAGGGCATAAAAACACAAAAGGAAAAGTGATCCAACCATGGCTAACAAAAGAAATTAAAGCTAGTATTAAGTCAAAGGAGGAAGCTTATAAAGTTGCCAGAAAAAGCGGTCAGCCTGAGGATTGGGATCTTTTTAGAAATCAGCAAAGGGGGACCAAGAAATTGATTAAGATAGGGAAAATGGAATATGAGCACAAACTAGCGAAAAATATAAAAACGGATTGTAAAAGCTTCTATAGGTATGTGAAAAGGAAAAGACTGGCGAAGGTAAATGTACGTCCTTTACAGTCAGAGACGGGAGAATTTATAATGGGGAATGAGGAAATGGAAGAGAAATTAAATAAATACTTTGTTTCTGTCTTCACGGAGGAAGACACAAAAAACCTCCCAGAAATACAAGGACACCTAGGAGTGTGACAAGAATGAGGAAATTAAAGAAATTATTATTAATAAAAAAACAGTACTAGCAAAATTAATGGGACTAAAAGTCGATAAATCCCATGGACCGGATGACCTACATCCTAGGGTTTTGAAAGAGGTGGCCATTGGAATAGTGGACGCATTGGTTGTCATCTTCCAAAATTCTATAGATTCTGGGAAGGTTCCTGCAGATTGGAGGATAGCAAATGTAACCCCGCTATTTAAGAAAGGAGGGAGAGAGAAAACGGGGAACTACAGACCTGTTAGCCTCACATCAGTAGTTGGAAAAATGCTGGAATCTATTATAAAGGATGCAATAACTGTGCAATTAGAAACTAATAGTAAGATTGGGCAGAGTCAACATGGATTTATGAAAGGGAAATCCTGTTTGACAAACCTATTGGAGTTCTTTGAGGATGTAACTAGTGGAGTAGACAAAGGGGAACCGGTAGATGTGGTGTATCTGGATTTTCAGAAGGCCTTCGATAAGGTCCCACACAAGAGGTTGGTGAACAAAATTAGGGCACATGGAATTGGGGTAATATACTAGCATGGATTAAGAATTGGTTAACAGACAGAAAACAAAGAGCAGGGATAAACGGGTCTTTTTCAGGATGGCAGGCTGTGACAAGGGTCGGTGCTTGCACCCCAGCTATTCACAATCTATATCAATGATTTGGATGAGGGGACTAAATGTAACATTTCCAAATTTGCTGATGATACAAAGCTAGGTGGCAGTGTCAGTTGTGAAGAGGATGTGAAGAGGCTTCAAGGGGATCTTGACAGGCTCAGTGAGTGGGCGAGAACATGGCAGATGGAATATAATGTGGATAAATGTGAAGTTATCCACTTTGGTAGAAAAAACAGAAAGGCTGAGTATTTCCTAAATGGTGAAAGATTGGGGAATGCAGATGCTCAAAGGGACCTGGGTGTCCTTGTACATAAGTCACTGAAAGTGAATGTGCAGGTGCAGCAAGCCATTGGGAAGGCAAATGGTATGCTGGCCTTCATTACAAGAGGATTTGAGTACAGGAGTAAAGAAGTCTTACTCCAATTATATAGGGCCTTGGTGAGACCACATCTGGAGTACTGTGTACAATTTTGGTCTCCTTACCTAAGGAAGGATATACTTGCCATAGAGGGAGTGCAACGAAGGTTCACGAGATTGATTCCTGGGATGGCGGGACTGTCGTATGAGAAGAGATTGAGTAAACTAGGCCTGTATTCTCTTGAATTCAGAAGAATGAGAGGGGATCTCATTGAAGCATACAAAATTATTACAGGGTTTGATAGGATGGATGCTGGGAGAATGTTTCCCTTGGCTGGGGAGTCTAGAACCAGGGGCCAGCGCCTCAAGATAAAGGGTAGGCCATTCAGGACTGAGATGAGAAGAAATTTCTTCACACAGAGGGTGGTGAATCTTTGGAATTCTCTACCCCAGAGGGCTGTGGCGGCTCAGTCATTGGGTATATTCAAAACAGAAGTCGATAGATTTCTGACTAGTAAAGGCATCAAGGGATATGGCGATAGGGCCGGTGAATGGAGTTGAGGCAGAAGATCAGCCATGATCTCATTGAATGGCGGAGCAGGCTCAAAGGGCTGAATGGCCGACTCCTGCTCCAATTTCTTATGTTCTTATGTTCTTACATCCTAGGGTTTTAAAAGAAGTTGCTGCAGAGATAATGGATGCACTGGTATTAATCTTCCAGAATTCACTAGATTCTAGAATAGTTCCCAAGGATTGGAAGGTAGCAAACATAACCCCGCTATTTAAGAAAGGAAGAAGAGAAAAAACGGGGAACTATAGGCCAGTTAGCCTGACATCAGTAGTAGGCAAAATGCTAGAATCTATTATTAGGGATGTGGTAACAGGGCACTTAGAAAATCGTAATCTGATTAGGCAGAGTCAACATGGTTTTATGAAAGGGAAATCGTGTTTGACAAATCTGTTAGAGATTTTTGAAGATGTAACTAGTAGGATGGATATGGGGGAACCAGTGGATGTAGTGTATTTGGATTTTCAAAAAGCATTCGATAAGATGCCTCACAAGAGGTTATTACACAAATTAGGACTCATGGGATTGGGGGTAATATATTAGCATGGATTGGTTAGTGGACAGAAAACAGAGAGTAGGAATAACCGGGACTTTTTCAGGTTGGCAGGCTGTAACTAGTGGGGTACCGCAAGGATCAGTGCTTGGACCTCAGCTATTTACAATCTATATTAATGACTTAGATGAATGGACGGAGTGTAATGTATCCAAGTTTGCTGATGATACAAAGTTAGGTGGGAAAGTAAGCTGTGAGGAGGACACAAAGAGGCTGCAGAGAGATATAGACAGGTTGACTGAGTGGGCAAGAACATGGCAAATGGAATACAATGTGGGCAAGTGTGAAGTTATCCAATTTGGTAGGAAAAACAAAAAAGCAGAATATTTTTTAAATGGTGAGAGACTGGGAAATGTTTGCAGAGGAACCTGGGTGTCCTTGTACATGAATCACAGAAAGTTAATATGCAGGTACAGCAAGCAATTAGGAAAGCAACTGGTATGTTAGCTTTTGTTACAAAAGGATTAGAGTATAAGAGTAAAGAAGTCTTACTACAATTATACAGGGCATTGGTGAGGCCGCACCTGGAGTACTGTGTACAGTTCTGGTCTCCTTACCTAAGGAAAGACATACTTGCCATAGAGGGAGTGCAACGAAGGTTCACTTGACTGGTTCCTGGGATGGGGTGATTGTCCTATGAGGAGAGATTGAGTAGACTAGGCCTATATTCCCTAGAGTTTAGAAGAATGAGAGGTGATCTAATTGAAACATAAAATTCTTAAGGAGCTTGACAGGGTAGATGCTGAGAAAATGTTTCCCCTGGCTATGGAATGTGGCACATGAGGTCACAGTTTCAGAATAAGGGGTCGGCCATTTTAGTATGAGATGAGGAGAAATTTCTTCACTCAAAGGGTTGTGAATCTTTGGAATTCTCTACCCCAGAGAGCCGTGGAGGCTCAGTCGTTGAGTATATTCACGACAGAGATCGATAAATTTTTGGGAACTAAGGGAATCAAGGGATATGGGGATAGTGCGGGAAAGTGGAGTTGAAGTAGAAGATCAGCCATGATCTTATGGAATGGTGGAGCAGACTCAAGGGGCCGCATGGCCGACTCCTGCTCCTATTTCTTATGTTCTTATATTAACTGATACGATACAAAACGATTCCCTTTCACTTTCATTAAATGAAGAAAGTGAAATTGCAAGTGTCTCCCTTCCCCGTTCACTTAAAAAGGACAAATCTTTAGAGTTGAAAAAATATCAGAAAGGGTGGTTGGTTGAGGGCTGAATATTGGCCAGATCAGCAGGAGATGTCCCCTCCCCCTCCCTTTGAAATAGTGCTATGGGATCTTTTATAGCCACCTGAATAGGCAGGCGGGGCTTCATCCAAAAGACAGCACCTTGGTAGCATCAGCCTAGATTTTGTGCTCAAGTCTCTAAAGTGGGTGCTTGAACCCAGAACCTTGTGACTCAGAAGCAGGAGTGCTATCACTGAGCCACGGCTGATACTGGTTTTGCAAACAAACAGTCATCAACTCCTAAACAAGATATCATTACTTGCTTAAAAAACTGTTAAATCTCTAACTTCTTCTGATGAAATGTCATTGATCTGGAACGTTAGCTCTGTTTTTCTCTCTCCACAGATGCTTCCTGACCTGCTGAGGGTTTACAGCATTTTCTGTTTTTATTTATAGAATCATAGAATAGTACAGCACAGAAGGAGGCCACTCGGCCCATTGAGTCTGCGCCGGCTCTTTCGAAGGGCAATCCAGTTAGTCATTTTTAAAGGAGTTCCTGCCTCACACTTGTGTTTCAAGATACTGAAAGTGAACAGGTTTACAAGGGCCACTGGTGGAGGGCATGGCGTTAAATGGAGGATAATGGCCCATGGCGAATATGGAGCAATCAGTTCCATGCTGTAGTCCAACCAGTTCTGAGATGGCAAGAGGCAAAATTTTAATTGTTTTTGAATGTACACAGAACCACTTGATTGAATTGCTGATTGTATAGTATGGGGAACAGGCAATGTGTGGTAAACAATCAATAGTTTATTCCCACATATGGAGTGCTGTCATTAACCAGTAATCTATCATTAAGTTGCAATGATGGCTTCATTACTAATTAATTACTAATGACTTAAAAAGAAAGACTCACATTTCTATAGTGCCTTTCATGGCCTCAGGACATTCTAAAGTGCTTTACAACCAATGAAGTACTTTAGTGTAGTCACTGTTGTAATGTAGGAAATGCCACAGCCAATTGGCACACAGCAAGATCCCACAAACAGCAATGTGATAACGACCAGATAATCTGCTTTTTAAGTGATGCTGGCTGAGGGATAAATATTGACCCAGGACACCGGGGAGCACATCCCTGTTCTTAGAATAGTGCCCTGGGATCTTTTTACATCCACCTGAGAGGGCGTTTAATGCCTCATCTGAAAGACGGCACCTCCAACAGTGCAGCACTCCCTCAATACTGCACTAGATTGTCGATCTCGATTTTGTGCTCAAGTCTCCGGTGTGGGACTTGAACCCACGACCTTCTGACTCGCGAGGCGAGAGTGTTACCGACTGAGCCACAACCAACGCGTAGATATAAGATATTATCCATCAGCACTGCTAGACAAAAAGAACATTGGTAGAAATGATTGGGACAGAATTTCCTCTTCAGCACCTGGGCAAAAGCACTTATCACAAAATTCAGACACAAGTGCTCACAATTAATTTCAATGGACCAAAAATCATGGCCAGCTCAATCCAAATTTGCAACAAGTGCTTCTGCCTCACCAAGCTCTTAAGCCTGGGTGCTGAAGGCATGAGCTAGATACAACATAGCACCTCTACATACAACATAGGAACACAGCTAGATACAGCATAGCACCTCCTCATACAACATAGGAACACAGCTAGATACAGCATAGCACCTCCTCATACAACATAGGAACACAGCTAGATACAACATAGCACCTCTACATACAACATAGGAACACAGCTAGATACAGCATAGCACCTCCTCATACAACATAGGAACACAGCTAGATACAACATAGCACCTCTACATACAACATAGGAATACAGCTAAATACAACATAGCACTTCCTCATACAACATAGGAACACAGCTAGATACAACATAGCACCCCTACATACAACATAGGAACACAGCTAGATTCAACATAGCACCTCTACATACAACATAGGAACACAGCTAGATACAACA
This sequence comes from Squalus acanthias, assembly GCA_030390025.1. Classification (NCBI taxonomy): domain Eukaryota; kingdom Metazoa; phylum Chordata; class Chondrichthyes; order Squaliformes; family Squalidae; genus Squalus; species Squalus acanthias. The sequence continues at coordinate 4,814,172 of CM059437.1, read as the reverse complement.
TAGCACCCCTACATACAACATAGGAACACAGCTAGATTCAACATAACAACACTGCTACATTCAATCTAACAACGCTGGCTGATACTATAAAACAACATTGCTTGATTCAAAACAGCCCTACTGTTAGATAGAATATGGATATATTTTTCAGATAAAATATAACACTAATGGATTCAATGTAACAAACAAAGGATTCAATGTAACAAACACTTAAGATACAAAATAGCAACACTGTTAGATACAAAGTAGCAACACTCAAATAAAACAACACTCCTAGATACAATCTAGCAACGACAACAACTTGTATTTATACAGCACCTTTAACATAGTAAAACATCACAAGGTGCTTCACAAGAGTGATCATCAAACAAAATTTGACACCGAGCCACATAAGGAGATATTAGGACAGGTGACCAAAAGCTTGGTCATAAAGGTAGGTTTTAAGAAGCGTCTTAAAGGAGGGGAGAGATGTAGAGACAATATAGTTATATTGTTAGATATAGTACAACGCTACTAGATGCAATAAAACACTGTTAGATAGAAGAAGAATCTTTAAGTTGAAATGACTGAACATAAAATTCTAAACTCTACGCTCAATTTCATGATATGTGATTACAATGGCCAAATCCCCATATCAAGATTCTTAATTGGTAAAATTTGCCCTAATGTATCAATACTTTTAGATACAGTATAACAACATTGTTAGATACAATATAGGAACACTGTTAGATACAACAGAACAACACTGCTACACATAATATAGGAACACTCCTAGTTACCGTATAACAACATTGTTAGATACAATATAGCAACCTTCTTAGATACAATCGAACAACAAGGTTAGATACAGTATAGTAACATTGTTAGATACAATAAAACTATACTAGATGCAATAAAACACTTTTAGATAGAAGAGTAATTTTAAACTTGAAATGGCTGAACATAAAATCCTAAATGCTACACTCAATTTCATGATATGTGCTTACAATGGTCAAATCCCCACATCAAGCATCTTAATTCATGAAATTTACCCTAATGTAACAATACTGCTATACACAATCTAACAACATTGCAACATACAATATAGGAACACTGTTAGATACAATGTAACAACACTGGCTGATACTGTAAAACAACATTGCCTGATAAAAAATGGCCCTACTGTTGGATAGAATATGTATGCAATTTTAGATAAAATATATCTGGAGTCAATGTAACAAACACTTAAGATACAAAATAGTAACACAGTTAGATACAATATAGAAATACTGCTGGATACGGTATAGCAACACTCCTAGATACAATATAGCAACACTGCAATATAGCAACACTGAGCGATACAATATAGAAACACTGCTAGACACTGAAGAAGTAGGAGATGAGAGTAAAGTTCAGAGAACCAAGGTAAGGAACAAGGGTAATGTAAATGGTCAGGGAACAAATACAGTTCTAAAACAGAAGTATAAAAGGACTGTTAAAAATACAGTAAAAGGAACAACACCTAAAAATGAATTAAACTACCTGTACAGCAATTACACAGCATCCAAAATAAAACAGGGGAACTGGCGGCAATAATCAGTAGTGAGGAACCAGATGTAGTAGGAATAACTGAAACATGGTTACATAAAGAACAAGGAGGGTGGGATAGCTGTACTAATTAGAGATAACATAATGGCAGTATAAAAAAGGGCCATAACTAACAGAAGGTAAGAAGCAGAATCCATATGGATTGAAACAAAAGATAAGTGATCAGTTACACAAATGGGAGTATACTACAGACCTCCTAATAGTAGAACGGAGGTGGAGGAAGAAATATGTAAGCAAATATGTGAAATGAGTAAAGGACAGAATAATAATCATAGGAGATTTTAACTGCCTCCAAATAAAGAGGCAGCAAAAGGGTTAGAGGGAATGGAATTTTTGGAAAGTGTGCAGGATTCCTTTCTTACCCATCATGTAAAAAATCCAAAAAGAGAGGGCTGGATCCAGTAATGGGAAATGAACCAGTACGGATAAGAGAAGCAAGTGCTGGGGAACATCTAGGCAATAGCGATCACAACATAATAAAGTTTAAGATAAAGATTGCGAGAAGGATATAAGTAAGACAAAGACCAAAGTAATACATTGGAGAAAAAAAACTGATTTTAAGGGGATGAGAATGGAAACTAGGGAAAATAAACTGGAAAAATTTACTGACAAACAAAGAAATAGAACAGCAGTGGAAAACATTTAAAATGGTGATCAATAAGAGTCCAGGAGAAATATCTCCCACTAAAAAGCAAGAACAAACTAGACAGTAATGACATACCATGGATGAATAAAAAAATTGAAACTAAAAAAAAGACATACACTAAGTACAGAGATAACAAAGAAGGTGATGACAAAATAGATTACAAAAAGGTTAGGAAAGAAGTCAACAAAAAAATTCGGACGGCAAAGAGAAACTACAAAATTAAATTATTAAGGACTATAAAAAGAAATAGTAAAGTATTCTACAGACACATAAATAGCAGAAGAAAAATCAGGAACGGGATCGGGCCACTGAGGGATGGATACACACAATAAACACAGAGATAATGACAGCGAAATGGCAGAAATATTAAATAGTTACTTTCCTTCGGTATCCACCAGGGAGACTAACATGGTGGGCATGACATTAAAGAAGAAATCAAAAAACATATAAAGACATTAAGATAGAAAGTGGGGGGGAGATAATTGATAAACTGATCAAACTTAGAGAGGATAAAACCATGGTCCGGATGGATTACATCTGTGCATATTAAAAGAAGTTAGGGAAGAGATAGCAGAGGCAATATTACATACATATAAAAATTCATTAGAAAAGGGAATTGTGCCAGAGGACTGGCGGGACAGGTAATGTGATTCCTATATATAAAAAAGAGAGATAGAACAAGTCCAGGGAACTATAGACCAATTAACTTAACATTGGTGGTAGGAAAGATAATGGAATCCTTACTCAAAGATGTAAGAGAAAAACATCTAGAAACTGAAAATGTAATAAAGAGTAGTCAGCACAATTCCAAAAGGGAAGGTCATGCTTGACCAACCTTATTGAATTCTTTGAAGAAGTAATAGAAATGTTAGATAAGGGTAATGCAGTAGACACAATATATTTGGATTTCCTAAAGCCTTCAATAAGGTACTGCATAGTTGGCTCATGACTAAGATCAGAACATGTGGAGTCAGGGGATAAGTAGCAGAATGGATAGCAAGCTAGATACCAAACAGAAAACAGAGAGTAGGGGTTAAAGGTAGTTACTTAGATTGGCAAATGGAGGGAAGTAGTGTTCCGCAAGGATCGGTGCTGGGACCACTGTTGTTACCCATTTACATAAACAATTTGGACTCGGGATTTGGAAGTTCAATTTCAAAATTTCCGAATAACACCAAATGGGGGGGGGGGGGGGGCGTAGTTAATACAGAGGAGGATAGCAACAAAATACAGGAAGATATTAATAAACATGCAGAATGGGCGGCAATTGGTAAATTAACTTCAATATACATAAGTGTGAGGTAGTACATTTAGATAGGAAGAATAAGGAGGCCACATATCCCTTGGAAAATAAGTGTCTAAATTGGGTAGAGGAACATAAGGATCTGGGGTACAGATACATAAGTCACTAAAAGTAGTGATGCAGGTTAATAAGGTCATAAAAAGCAAACAATGCACTGGGGTTCATTTCTAGAGGGATAGAATTGAAAAGCAGAAAAGTTATGTCAAACTTGTATCGAACCTTGGTTAGACCACACTTTGGAGCACTGTGAACAGCTCTGGTCTCCATATAGAGGCACTGGAGAAGGTGCAAAAACTATTTACTGGACTGATACCAGAACTGAGAGGTTGTACCTATCAGCAAAGATTGAACAGGCTGGGTCTCTTTTCTCTAGAAAGGAGAAGACTGAAGGGTGACCTGATAGAGATCTTGAAGATTATGAAAGAGTTTGATAGGGTAGATGTAGAGAAGAGGTTTCCACTTGTGGGTGAGACCAGAACTAGGGGCCATAAATATAAGATAGTCATTAATAAATCCAATGGAGAATTCAGGAGAAACTTCTTTACCCAGAGAGTGGTGAGAACGTGGAACTCGCTACCACAGGGAGCAGTTGAGGCAAATATCATAGATGGATCTAATGGGCAGCTAGATAAGCACATGAGGGAGAAAGGAATAGAGGGTGATGCTGATAGGGTGAGATGAAGAAGGGTGGGAGGAGGCTCGTGTGGAGCATAAACACCAGCATGGACCAGTTGGCCGAATAGCCTGTTTCTGTGCTGTAAATACTTTGTAATACTTTGTAAGTGTTAGATACAATATAGCAACACTGTTAGATACAATATAGCAACACTGTTAGATACAATATAGCAACATTGTTAGATACAATATGAGAAGTCGCACAACACCAGGTTATAGTCCAACAGTTTTATTTGAAATTACGAGCTTTCGGAGCGCTGCTCCTTCGTCAGGTACAGATACAATATAGGAACACTGCAATATAGCAACACTGTTAGTTCAATACAACACCACTGTAATAAATAATGCAACAAAAGGCTGTTAGATAGAAGGACAACATAAAATCCTGAACTCCATGCCCAAGTTCATAATATGTGCTTACAATGGCTGAACTCCTACATCAAGGGCTAGAAGTTCGGCTGGTTAGCGCCTCCCGTTAGCGCCAGCCGGTAAATTCGGCAGGAGGTTTGCGGCAGCGGTATGGCGTTGCGCCCCGATCTCCTTCACCCGGAGATCGTGATGTCATCGCCATGCGCATCGCCCTGGCCCGGAACTTTGGTTCCGCCTCCTGCAGCATCGCCGGGCGAAAACACCGGCAGCTGCAGGAGGCGTCCATCGGGAGGCCGGGTGCTTCAGGGGCGATACTTAAAGGCGAGGTGGCCAAGGTAGGAAAAAAAATACTGACATGCTTGTTCTCTGTTTTTTTTTGCTTTTTACCCCACGGCGCTCGATCAGCCCGGCACTCTGCTGTAGTGCATCGGGCTGATCGGGCCGGGTCGCGGCTGGCGTCGGGGACCAGGTACGTTGCTTTCCATTGCAGAGCCTGCAGCGATGGCCCTTCCCTTTAAGGGAGGGAAGGAGCCTTCCAATGCGGCAGCGCTCCACGACCCATTGTGCAGCCCTGCTCACCTACCTGCTGCCTGTTGCACTCCAGGAAGGAAGTGGAGTGCTTGATTTAGCGCTACACTTCCTTCCTGGAGCGCAACAGGCAAATTTTTTTAAAGTTGAAAGACATTAGCCCCTGACGCTCATTTTTTCAACTTTTAAAAGTTAGCGCCCCAAACGGGGCTAAATGAACTTCTCCCCCCAAGAGTCTTAATTCATAATATTTGCCATAATTTATCAATCCTGCTAGATACAACATAACAACATTGCTACATACAATACAGCAACATTGAAATAAAGCAACACTTTCAGGTACAATATAGCCACACTGTTAGATACAATATAGCAACACTCCTAGATACAATAAAACAACACCACCACCAACTTGTATTTATATAGCACCTTTAGCGTAGTAAAGCATCCCAAGATGCTTCACATGAGCATTATAAAAATAAAATTTGACACCGAGCCAAATAAGGAGATATTAGGACAGGTGACTAAAAGCTTAGTCAAAGACGCAGGTTTTAAGGAATGTCTTAAAGGAGGAGCGAGAGGTAGAGACAATATATTGTTAGATATTCCTACTGGATGCAATAAAATTTAAAATGAATGAATATAAAAGCCTAAACTCTATGCCCAATTTCATGATATGTGCTTACATTGGCCAAATCCCCACATCATAATACTTAATTCATGAGATTTGACTTAATGTATCAATACTGCTAGATACAATATAGCAACACTGTTAGAGACAATACAACTATACTAGATGCAATAAAACACTGCTAGGTAGAAGAAGAATTTTAAACTTGAAATGAATTAATATAAAAATCCTAAACTCTATGCCCAATTTTATGATATGTGATTACAATGGCCAAATCCCCACATCAAGATTCTTAATTCATTAAATTTGCCCTAATGTATCAATACTGTCAGATACAATATTGCTATATACATTATAGGAACACTGTTAGATACAACAGAACACTGTTTGACACAACATAGCAACACTCCTAGATACAATATAGCAACACTGTTAGATACAATATAGCAACAAAGCTGGGTGCAATGTAGCAACTCCTCTAGATGCAATATATTAACTGTGCTAGATACAATATAACAACATTGTTAGATACAATATAGGAACATTGCCAGATACAATATCACACTGCTACATACAATATAGGAACACTGGCTGATACTGTAAAACAACATTGCTTGATACAAAATAGTGCTACTGGTGGATAGAATATGGACACATTTTTTAGTAAAATATAACAACACTGCTGGATTCAATGTAGCAAATACTTAAGATACAAAATAACAACACTGTTAGATACAATATAGCAGAATTTCAATATAGCAACACTGCTAGAAAGTCTACAATGCTATTAGGTAAAGCATCTAACTATTAAATACAAGGTATAGCAAAAGTTCGATAGACAATATAGCAATACTGCTGAGTGTAAAGCAACCTAGATACAATAAAAAGAAATAACTGTGAATGCTGGAAGCCTGAAATAAGTCAGAAATGTTGCAAATGTGTAGCAGGTCACTGAGTCAGCACCTAAAAACATAAAAAGCAATTTATATTGTTCGAATGAATACCTCTTTCCTCTACTTCTGATAAAAGGTTACATAACCAAAACAGGTGCTGACTGACCCACTGAGTATTTCCATCATTTTCTGTTTCTACTACTAAATACAATATAGGTAAACTGTTAAAAGCAAGAAGTGTTATTTTATGAAATCATGTTCCTGATGTAGTGCTTTAGACTTGGTGAACATATATTGAGAATTCACCATGACCCACGGGATTTTCTCTATAGTACAATGCACAAAATTTGCCATAATACAGGAACACTGCTAAATACAATAGCCCAGATTTGCCTATTGGTGTTACTTTAATACCAGCATTAACTGGTCACCATCAGTGTTAACATAACACATATTGGAGAATCTATGTCAATATGGTAACATTATTACATAGGATTACATAGGATATACAGCCCAGAAACAGGCCATTCGGCCCAACCAGTCCATGCCGGCGTTTATGCTCCACTCGAGCCTCCTCCCGTCTTTCCTCATCTAACTCTATCAGCATAACAACAACAACAACTTGTATTTATTTAGCGTCTTTAACGTAGTAAAACATCCCAAGGCGCTGCACAGGAGTATTTTAAGACAAAAAAAATTGACACCGAGCCATATAAGGAGAAATTAGGGCAGGTGACCAAAAGCTTGGTCAAAGAGGTAGGTTTTAAGGAGCGTCTTAAAGGAGGAAAGAGAGGTAGCGAGGCGGAGAGGTTTAGGCAGGGAATTCCAGAGCTTAGGGCCTAGGCAACAGAAGGCACGGCCACCAAAAGTTGAGCTATTATAATCAGGGATGCTCAAGAGGGCAGAATTAGAGGAGCACAGATATCTTGGGGGGTTGTGGGGCTGAAGGAGATTACAGAGGTAGGGAGGGGGCAAGGCCATGGAGGGAATTGGAAACAAGGATGAGAATTTTGAAATCGAGGCATTGCTTAACCGGGAGCCAATGTAAGTCAGCGAGCACAGGGGTGATGGGCGAACGGGACTTGGTGCGAGTTAGGACACGGGCAGCCGAGTTTTGGATCACCTCAGGTTTACGTAGGGTGGAATGTGGGAGGCCAGCCAGGAGTGTGTTGGAATAGTCAAGTCTAGAGGTAACAAAGGCATGGATGAGGGTTTCAGCAGCGGATGAGTTGAGGCAGGAGCAGAGACGGGCGGTGTTACGGAGGTGGAAATAGGCGGTCTTTGTTAAGCTGCGGATATGTGGTTGGAAGCTCATTTCAGGGTCAAATATGACACCAAGGTTGTGAGCAGTGTGGTTCAACCTCAGACAGAAGTTAGGGAGAGGGATGGAGTCCGTGGCTTCTCCCTCATATGCTTATCTAGCCTCCCCTTAAATGCATCTATACTATTCACTTCAACCACTCCCTGTGGTTGCGAGTTCCACATTCTCACCACTCTCTGGGTAAAGAAGTTTCTTCTGAATTTCCTATTTGATTTCTCGGTGACTATCTTCTATTGATGGCCTCTAATTATGCTCTTCCCCACAAGTGGAAACACTCTGTCTATGTCTGCTCGATCAAAACCTTTCCTAATCTTAAAGACCTCTATTAGGTCACTCCTCAGCCTGCTCTTTTCAAGATACAATAATTAGATACAATAATAACAAAACACTCAGATACCATGAAACAATTGCTCCTAGATATAATATAGCAACACTTTTAGATACAATAGAGCTAGATACAGTATAGCAAGACAACAATATAACATGCATCATTGTTCCAAGATACCATATAGCAACATCACAAGATAAAATAGAGCAGGACTGCAATATAACAACGTTGTTAGATACAATTTTGCAACACTATTAGATACCATATAGCAACAGTCCTAGATGCAATATAGCAACACTGTTCAAAGCAAAATAGCAATGCTGTTAGATACAATATAGAAATACTGTTAAATGCAACGGGACAGAACTTACTGTCAAAGTAACGGTGAGCCTAATAGTGCTTGCTGTTATTTATGCACAAATGCTACAGCAGCTTCGAGCGAAGGGCAGATACGCAGTAAAACACGGATATCCAAAGGTTCCTTTCTGAGTTGCATCGCTCTGCTGCTAGCTTCACGAAAACAGCATCAGTTCTTATCTAGTTGAACAAATACAGCAACTTCATTCCTGCTTCACCATTCAATGGCAAGAAGTCGCTGGATTTGCTCAGCTAGATAAGAACTAAACGCACCACAGAAAGTTAAGTCTTCTCCATTTCATGACATGATAAGTGTTAATTACTGCCAATCAACCTTTCTGCACTGAAAATTAACTATTACAAGTAAGGAGTCACATTCCTTTTGGTTCTAATAGTTGTTGGAAATTTTAAAATTGTAATGCTAGAAATTCGGTGCCTTAGCATCTCCTGTTAGCGCCTCCGGGTTGGGGGGGGGGGGAGGGGAGGTGATAACGGGGTGCTAAGGAATTACCGCCCGGGCGCGAAATTCACCTGCCGGTTTGCGGTGGCGGTAACCCCCTAGCACCATGATCTCCTGCGCCCAGAGATCGTGACGTCATCCGGCTGCGCATCGCCCCCGGACCAGAAATTCATTTCCACTCCCTGCAGCATCGCCGGGCGATGACACCGACAGCTGCAGGAGGCGTTGTTCGGGAGGCCGGGCGCGTCGGGGGAAGAGACATAAAGGCGAGGTGGCCGAGGTAGGTGGGGAAAAAAATCCAAAATGGTCTGTGCGTTTTTTTTTCCGTTGCCAGTGATGGATCAGTCGGCACTCTGCTGCAGATCTGCTGATCGAGCCGGATCGTGGCTTCCTTCAGGGACCAGGTGAGATTTTTGCAGCGCTGCACAACTTCCGTCCCGCCTGCTGCGCTCCAGGAATGAAGTGGAGGGCTTGATTTAGCGCACCACTTCCTTCCTGGAGCGCAAAACTGAATTTATTTATTTTTAAAGTTGAGAAACATTAGTGCCTGGTGCTAATTTTCATAATTTTTTAAAAGTTAGCACCCCAAACGGGGCTGTAATGAATTTCTCCCCCATAAACTTTTAAATTTATTGTTTTTCACTTTTACTTTCTGTCTTTTTTCTCTCACTTAATCCAGCCTTTTTAACCCTCTCCTTACACACCTCATCTGACATTGAATTTACCCATTTAGCATTTCCTTCTCAGTTCTTGTGATGTTAATTTCAAAATCATTCAAACTGATTGGTTAAGGAGCTACACGGTTGCTTGCCCTGTTCACTCGGGTACCAGATGCCCTCTTTTTCTTGCTGCAAAATTATCAGTTCGCAATTTCAGCACCTTGCCACGCAAAAAACTTAAAATGCCTAAACGTGCAAGGGCAAGTCTAACTAAAAGTAATCACAGATAGATGATGACCTGCTGCCGCAAATTATGGTCAAATATAGCAACAGTCCTAGAAACAATATTGCAACAATGTTAGAGACAAAATAGCAACACTGTTAGATACAAACTTGCAACATTATTGATAAAAATAGCATAACACTGTTAGATACAATATAGGAACATTAGATACAATATAGTCATTGTTAGATACAAAATTAAGACACTGTTAGATACAAAGTTAAACACACTAAGATTCAAAATTACATCAGTGTTAGAAACAAAATTACAACATTTCAATACAAATTTGCAACACTTTTCGATACAACATAGCAACACTGTTAGTTACAAAATTGTATCACTGAATAATGAAAATGGTAACACTTAGATAACATATTGTAACATTGTTAGATATAATACAGCGAGAGTGTTAGATACAATATAGCAACATTGTTAGACACAAAATTGCAATACTGTTATGTACAATTTTGCAACACTACCAGATACAATATAGGAAACATAAGAACATAAGAAATAGGAGCAGCAGTAGGCCATTTGGCCCCTTGAGCCTGCTCCACCTTTCAATAAGATCATGGCTGATCTGATCTTGGCCTAACTCCACTTTTCTGCCCATTCCCCATAACCCTTGACTCCCCTGTAGTTCAAAAATCTGTCTATCTCAGCCTTGAATACATTCAATGACTCAGCCTCCACAGCACCCTGTACAGTTGTAGTAAGACTTCCCTACCTTTATACTCCAACCCCCTTGCAATAAAGGCCAACATTCCATTTGCCTTCCTAATTACTTGCTGTACCTGCATGCTAACTTTTTGTGTTTCATGTACGAGGACACCCAGATCCCTCTGTACTGCAGCATTCTGCTGTCTCTCTCCATTTAAGTAATATTTTGCTTTTCTATTCTTCCTACCAAAGTGGATAACCTCACATTTTCCCACATTATACTCCATCTGCCAAATTTGTGCCCACTCACTTAACCTATCTATATCCCTTTGCAGACTCTTTGTGCCCTCCTCACAACTTGCTTTCCCACCTATCTTTGTAATGTCAGCAAACTTGGCTACAGTACACTCGGTCCCTTCAACCAAGTCATTAATATAGATTGTAAATAGTTGAGGCCCCAGCACTGATCCCTGTGGCAACCCACTAGTTACAGTTTGCCAACCTGAAAATGACCCATTTATCCCGACTCTCTGTTTTCTGTTAGTTAGCCAATCCTCTATCCATGCTAATATATTACCCCCAACACCATGAGCTCTTACCTTGTGCAGTAACGTTTTATGTGGCACCTTATCGAATGCCTTTTGGAAATCCAAATACACTACATCTACTGGATGCCCTTTATCCACCCTGCTCATTACATCCTCAAAGAACTCAAATAAATTTGTCAAACACGATTTCCCTTTCATAAAACCATATTGATTCTGCTTGATTGTATTATGATTTTCTAAATGTCCTGCTACTACTTCCTTAATAATGGATTCCAGCATTTTCCCAATGACAGATGTTAAGCTAACTGGCCTATAGTTTCCTGCTTTCTGTCTCCCTCCTTCCTTGAATAGGGGCGTTACATTTGCGGTTTCCCAATCCGCTGGGACCTTTCTAGAGTCTAGGGAATTTTGGAAGATTACAACCAATGCATCTACTATCTTTGCAGCCACTTCTTTTAAGACCCTAGGATGCAGGCCATCAGGTCCAGGGGACTTGTCGGTCTTTAGTTCCATTAGTTTGCCTAGTACTTTTTCTCTAGTTCTCTACCATGTCAAATCAAAACAGCAATAAAGAAATACAAAACTTTAACACTATTAGATACAAAATTGTAACACTGATGAAAACAAAATTACAAACTATCAAGATTTAAATTACAGCATTGTTATATACAATACAGCAACACAGTTAGATATAATATTGCAACGTTGTTAGATACAATATAAGAACATTGTTAGAGACAATATAGGAACATTGTTAGATACAATATAGGAACATTGTTAGAGACAATATAGGAACATTGTTAGATACAATATAGGAACATTGTTAGATACAATATAGGAACATTGTTAGAGACAATATAGGAACATTGTCAGATACAATATAGGAACATTGTTAGATACAATATAGGAACATTGTTAGATACAATATAGGAACATTGTTAGATACAATATAGGAACATTGTTAGATACAATATAGGAACATTGTTAGCTACAAAATTAAGACACTCTTACATACAATTTTACACACACTGCAAGATTCAAAACTACATCAGTGTTAGATACAGAATGACAAAATTTCGATACAAATTTGCAACACCGTTGGATACAACATAGCAACACAGTTAGTTACAAAATTGTATCACTGAATAATGCAAAATGGTAACACTTAGATAACATATTGTAACGTTGTTAGATATAATATAGCGACAGTGTTAGTTACAAAATTGCAATACTGTTAAGTACAATTTTGCAAAACTATTAGACATAACATACAATACCATGTCAAATCAGTACAACAATAAAACAATACAAAACTTTAACACTCATAGATACAAAATTATAAAACTATTAAGATTTAAATTACAGCCCTGTTATATACAATATAGCAACACAGTTAGATAAAATATTGCACCACTGTTAGATACAATATAGGAACATTGTTAGATACAATATAGTAACATTGTTAGGTGTAATATAGGAACAATCTTAGCAACAATATAGGAACACTTTTCAAAACAATATAGGAAATCTGTTAGATACAATATAGGAACATTAAATACAATATAGGAACATTAGATAGGTACAAAATTAAGACATTGTTAGATACAATTTTACACACACTGTAAGATTCAAAATTACATCAGTTTTAGATACATTTCAATACAAATTTGCAACACTGTTGGATACAACATAGCAACAATGTTAGTTATAAAAATTGTATCACTAAATAATGCAAAATGGTAACACTTAGATAACATTTGTAACATTGTTCGATATAATATAGCGACACTGTTAGATACAATATAGCAAAATTGTTAGATAAAAAATTGCAATAATGTCAAGTGCAATTTAGCGAAACTACTAGATATAATATACGATACCACGTCAAATCAGTACAACAATAAAACAATACAAAACTTTAACACCCGTAGATAGAAAATTGTAACGCTGATGAATACAAAATTATAAAACTATTAAGATTTAAATTACAGTACTGTTATATACAATATTGCACCACTGTTAATATACAATACAGGAACATTGTTAGATACAATATAGGAACATTGTTAGATACAATATGGGAACATTGTTAGATACAATATAGGAACATTGTTAGATACAATATGGGAACATTGTTAGATACAATATAGGAACATTGTTAGATACAATATGGGAACATTGTTAGATACAATATAAGAACACTGTTAGATACAATATGGGAACATTGTTAGATACAATATAGGAATATTGTTAGATACAATATAGGAACACTGTTAGATACAATATAGGAACATTGTTAGATACAATATGGGAACATTGTTAGATACAATATAGGAACATTGTTAGATACAATATGGGAACATTGTTAGATACAATATAGGAACATTGTTAGATACAATATGGGAACATTGTTAGATACAATATAAGAACACTGTTAGATACAATATGGGAACATTGTTAGATACAATATAGGAATATTGTTAGATACAATATAGGAACAATGTTAGATACAATATAGGAACATTGTTAGATACAATATACGAACAATCTTAGCGCCAATATAGGAACACTGTTCGAAACAATATAGGAACATTTAGTTACAATATAGGAACACTGTTATATACAATATAACAAAACAGTTAGATAAAATATTGCACCACTGTTAGATACAATATAGGAACACTGTTAGATACAACATAGGAATATTGTTAGATACAATATAGTAACATTGTTAGATATAATATATGAACAATCTTAGCGCCAATATAGGAACACTGTTAGATACAATATAGGAACACTGTTATATACAATATAGCAAAACAGTTAGATAATATATTGCACCACTGTTAGATATAATATAGGAACACTGTTCGAAACAATATAGGAACATGGTTAGATACAATATAGGAACATTAGATACAATATAGGAACATTAGATACAATATAGGAACATTAGATACAATATAGGAACATTAGATACAATATAGGAACATTAGATACAATATAGGAACTTTAGATAGGTACAAAATTAAGACTCTGTTAGATACAATTTTACACACACTGTAAGATTCAAAATTAAATCAGTGTTAGATACATTTCAATACAAATCTGCAACACTTTTGGATACAACATAGCAACAATGTTAGTTACAAAAATTGTATCACTGAATAATGCAAAATGGTAAAACTTAAGTAACATATTGTAACATTGTTAGATATAATATAGCGACACTGTTAGATACATTATAGGAATATTGTTAGATACAATATAGGAACATTAGATACACAGGACTACATGCATGCTAAACAGCAGAAGCAGCATGTTATAGACAGGGCTAAGCAATCCCACAATCAATGGATCAGATCACAGCTCTGCAGTCCTGCCACATCCAGTTATGAATGATGGTGGACCATTAAACAACTAACGGGAGGAGGAGGCTCCATGAATATCCCCATCCTCAATGATGTTGGAGCCCAGTACGTGAGTGCAAAAGACAAGGCTGAAGTGTTTGCAACCATCTTCAGCCAGAAGTGCCGAGAGGATGATTCATATCGACCTACTCCTGAGGACCCCACCATCACAGAAGCCAGTCTTCAGCCAATTCGATTCACTCCACATGATATCATTAAATGGCTGAGTGCACTGGATACAGCAAAGGCTATGGGCCCCAACAACATCCCGGCTATCGTGCTGAAGACTTGTGCTACAGAACTAGCCATGCCTCTAGCTAAGCTATTCCAGTACAGCTACAACACTGGCATCTATCCGACAATGTGGAAAACTGCCCAGGTATGTCCTGTCCACAAAATGCAGGACAAATCCAACCCGGCCAATTACCGCCCTATCGGTCTACTCTCAATCATCAACAAAGTGATGGAAGGTGTCATCGACAGTGCTATCAAGCGGCACTTACTCACCAATAACCTGCTCACTGATGCCCAGTTTGGGTTCTGCCAGGACCACTCGGCTCCCGACCTCATTACAGCTTTACCACCTCCACGTTCCCCTCCAAGTCACACACTATCCTGTCTTAGAAGTATATCACTGATCCTTCATCGTCGCTGGGTCAAAATCATGGAACTCCCTACCTAACAGCACTGTGGGAGCACCTTCACCACACGGACTGCTGCATTTCAAGAAGGCAGCTCACCACCACCTTCTCGAGGGCAATTAGGGATGGGCAATAAATGCTGGCCATGCCAAAGACGCCCACATCGCATAAACAAATTTTAAAAATATACCAACTTTGTTAGATACAGTATACGAACATTGTTAGATACAATATCGGAACATTGTTAAATACAAAAAAGAACATTGTTAGATACAATATAGGAACACTGTTAGAATGTAAGAACATAAGAAATAGGAGCAGGAGTCGGCCATTTGGCCCTTCGAGTCTGCTCCGCCATTCAATAAGATCATGGCTGATCTTCTACCTCATCTCCACTTTCTTGCACTATCTGCATATCCCTTGATTCCCTTAATATTCAAAAATCTAGCGATCTCTATCTTGAATATACTCAGCCCTCTGGGGTAGAGAATTCCAAAGATTCACCACCCTCTGAGTGAAGAAATTTCTCCTCATCTCAGTCCTAAATGGCCGACCCCTTATTCTGAGACTGTGACCCCTGGTTCTAGACTCTCCAGCCAGGGGAAACATCCTCCCTACATCTACCCTGTCAAGCCCTGTAAGAATTTTGTATGTTTCAATGAGACCACCTCTCATTCTTCTAAACTCTAGAGAATATAGGCCTAGTCTACTCAATCTATCCTCATACGACAATCCCCCCATCCTAGGAACCAGTCTGGTGAACCTTCGTTGCACTCCCTCTATAGCAAGTATATCCTTCCTTGGGTAAGGAGACCAAAACTGTACACAATACTCCAGGTGTGGTCTCACCAGGGCCCTATATAATTACAGTAAGACGTCTTTACTCTTATACTCAAATCCTCTTGTAATAAAGGCCAACATACCATTTGCTTTCCTAATTGCTTGCTGTACCTGCATGTTAACTTTCAATGATTCGTGTACAAGGACACCCAGGTCCCTCTGAACACCAACATTTCCCAATCTCTCACCATTTAAAAAAAACTTTGCTTTTCTATTTTCCTACCAAAGTGGATAACTTCACATTTCTCCACATTATAATCCATTTGCCATGTTTTTGCCCACTCACTTAGCCTGTCTGTATCCCCTTGAAGCCTCCTTGCATCCTCCTCACAACTTACATTTCCACCCAGCTTTGTATCATCAGCAAACTTGGATATATTACATTTAGTCCCCTCATCCAAATGGTCCCCTCATCCAAATCATTGATGTAGATTGTGAATAGCTGAGGCCCAAGCACTGATCCTTGCGGTACCCCACTAGTTACAGTCTGCCAAACCGAAAATGACACATTTATTCCTACTCTCTGTTTTCTGCCCATTAACCAATCCTCAATCCATGCCACTATATTACCCCCAATCCCATGAGCCCTAATTTTGTTTAATAACATCTTGTGTGGCACCTTATTGAATGCCTTCTGAAAATCCAAATACACCACATCCACTGGTTCCCCCTTATCTATTTTGCTAGTTACAACCACAAAAAACTCTCATAGATTTGTCAAACACGATTTCTGTGTTGACTCTGCCCAATCCTATTATTATTTTCTAAGTGTCCTGTTACCACGTCCTTAATAATAGATTCTAGCATGTTCCCTACTATTGATGTCAGGCTAACTGGTCTGTAGTTCCCAGTTTTCTCTATCCCTCCTTTCTTAAATAGTGGGGTTACATTTGCTACCTTCCAATCCGCAGGAACCGTTCTAGAATCTATGGAATTTTGGAAAATGACAACCAATGTATCCACTATCTCTATAGCCAACTCTTTCGAAACCCTAGGGTTTAGGCCATCAGGTCCAGGAGATTTATCAACTTTCAGTCCCATTAATTTCTCCAGTATTACTTTATTAATAATACTAATTTCTTTCAGTTCCTCATTCTTGCTAGATCCTTGGTTCTCCACTATTTCCAGGATACAATATCGGACCATTGTTAGATACAATATAGGAACATTAGATACAATATCGGAACATTGATAGATACAATATCAGAACATTAATAGATACAATATAGGAACACTGTTAGAGACAATATAGGAACATTGTTAGATACAATATAGGAACATTAGATACAATATTGAAACATTATAAGATACAATATAGGAACACTGATGGATACAATATAGGAATATTAGATGCAATATAGGAACACTGTTAGATACAAGATAGGAACATTAGATACAATATAGAAACATTGTTAGATACAATATAGGAACATTGTTAGATACAATATTGGAACATTGTTAGATACAATATTGGAACATTGTTAGATATAATATTCGAACATGGTTAGATACAATATAGGTGCATTGTTAGATACAATATAGGAACATTAAATACGATAGAGGAACATTGTTAGATACAACATAGGAACACTGTTAGATACAACATAGGAACACTGTTAGATACAATATATGAACACTCTTAGATACAATATAGCAACATGATTAGATACAATATAGGAACACGGTTAGATACAATATAGTAACAATGTTAGATACAATATTGCAACATTAGATACAATATAGGAAATTTTTTAGATACAATATAGGAACATTGGTAGATACAATACTGGAACATTAGATACTATATTGGAACATTGTTAGATACAATACCGGAACATTAGATACAATATCAGAAGTGTTAGATGCAATATAGGAACATTAGGTAAAATATAGAAAGACTGTTAGATACAATATAGGAACATTGTTAGATACAATATTGGAACATTGGCTACAATATAGCAACACTATTACCTACAATATAGGAACACTGTTAGATACAATATCGGAACATTGTTAAGATAGAATATTGGAACATTAGATACAACATAGGAATATTATTAGATATTTCAGAAATTAGATACAATATAGGAACATTGTTAGATACAATAAAGGAACACTGTTAGATATGGGAACATTGTTCGATACAATATAGGAACATTGTTACAGACAATATACCAACATTTTTGGAGACAATATGGGAACATTAGATACAATATAGCAACACTGTTCGATACAATATAGGAACATTGTTCGATACAATATAGGAACATTGTTAGATACAATATAGGAACATTGTTAGCTACAGTATAGGAACCTTGTTAGCTACAATATAGGAACCTTGTTAGATACAATATAGGAGCATTGTTAGCTACAATATAGGAACATTGTTAGGGAGACAATATAGGAACATTGTTAGAGACAATATACCAACATTTTTGGAGACAATATAGGAACATTAGATACAATATAGCAACACTGTTAGATACAATATAGGAACATTGTTAGATACAATATAGGAACATTGTTAGATACAATATAGGAACATTATTAGATACTATATAGGAACATTTGATACAACATAGGAACAATACTAGATACATTGTAGGAAAATTGTAAGATACAATATAGGAACATTGTCAGATACAATATAGGAACATTATTAGATACTATATCATAACATTAGATACAATTAAGGAACTTTTTAGATACGATATTGGAACAGTTTTAGATACAATATAGGAACATTGTTAAATACAATATAGGAACATTGTTAGATACTATGGCCCAGATATTCTGATCCCTACGGGTTGGTACGCGCTGTGTACCCACCCATAGGGACATTGGAAATGCCGGTTTCAGGCATGCACAGCGCATGCACTGAAAACCGGCATTTCCGATCTGTCAAGAATGGTCTTGACAGATGGCAACATGGTGGCATAGTGGTTAGCACTGTTGCCTCACAGCGCCAGGGACCCGGGTTCAAACCCGGCCTCGGGTGACTGTGTGGAGTTTGCACATTCTCCCCGTGTCTGCGTGGGTTTCCTCCGGGTGCTCCGGTTTCCTCCCACAGTCCAAAGATGTGCGGGTTAGGTTGATTTGGCTATGATAAATTGACCCTTAGTGTTAGGGGGATTAAATACGGGGATAGGGTGGGATATGTGTCGGTGCAGGCTCGATGGGCCGAAATGGCCTCTATCTGCATTGTGGGGATTCTGTGATTCTGTGATCCTCCGGCTTCCCTGGAGAAGGGCCTCTGCGGGCAGATAGTTCCGCTTTTTGGAGACCCTCCGCCCACAGTAAACCCTTAGAATTCTTATGCCTGGTAAAAGGAGACATAAGGCCTGCTTTTAGCAGGATAAGAGTTGAAAAAAGTAAAAAAAAAAATTCACTGATTTATCATTTAAAAATACTTTTAAAAAAAGATACGTTGATGTTTAGCCCCGTAAAAAACATCAATTATTTTTGTCACAAAATTTAATTTTTGTTTACAATACTTAATTTATTGTAATTTCAAGTCATTTTAAAAATGTGATTTAAAAAAAAATTTATTTAAAGTTTTACTATGTTTTTGGGGCGATCTCCATTCATATATTTGACAGGTCTTCCTGTCAAGTGTATAAAGGGAGATTCCCTTCTGTGATTGGCTCCCCATGGCCCACGTGATCCCAGGGACGCTGCGAACTACATGCACCCCTGGGATACGTGGGCCCTGTGCGCTGGGAGTTTGGTGAGGCCCAGGAGCAGAAGCGTGTGCATCCCGGGAGCCCTCAAGTAAGGGTGCAGATTTTTCCAGATCGCAGGCGACTGACCGCGGGAAGCCTGCAATCGGAAAATACAGGCCAACATCGGAACATGGTTAGATACAATATAGGTGCATTGTTAGATACAATATAGGAACATTAGATGCGCGCTGTGTACCCACCCGTAGGGACATCGGAAATGCCGGTTTCAGGCATGCACAGCGCAGCACAGCACAGAATGGTCTTGACAGATCCTCCGGCTGCCCTGGAGAAGGGCCTCTGCGGGCAGATAGTTCCGCTTTTTGGAGACCCTCTGCCCACAGAAAACCCTTACAATTCTTACGCCTGGTAAAAGCAGATGCAAGGCCTGCTTTTAGCAGGATAAGAGTTGAAAAAAGTTTTTAAAAACTTTAAAAAAGGTAAGTTTATTTTTAGCCCCGTAAAAATCTTTAATTATATTTTTCAAAAAATTCACAATTTTTGTTTAAAATACTTAATTTATTGTAATTTCAAGTCATTTTAAAAATGTGATTTTTTTTTTTAATTTATTTAAAGTTTTACTATGTTTTTTCATTGATCTCCATTCATATATTTGACAGATCTTCCTGTCAAATGTATGAAGGGAGATTCCCTTCTGTGATTGGCTCCCCATGGCTCATGTGATCCCAGGGATGCTGCAAACTACCTGCGCCCCTGGGATACGTGGGCCCTGCGCACTTCAAGTTTGGAGAGGCCCAGGAGCGGAAGCGTGTGCGTCCCGGGAGCCCAGAGGTAAGGGCGCAGATTTTTCCAGATCACAGGCCACTGCCCGCGGGAGGCCTGCGATCGGAAAATATGGGCCATTATAGGAACACTGTTAGATACAATTATTGAACACTCTTAGATACAATATAGCAACATGGTTAGATACAATATAGGAACACTGTTAGATAAAATATCATAACATTAGATACAATATAGGAACATTGTTAGATATATCGGAAATTAGATACAATATAAGAACACTGTTAGATACAATATTGGATCATTTTTAGATACAATATAGGAACACTGTTAGATACAATATCGGATCATTTTTAGATACAATATAGGAACACTGTTAGATACAATATAGGAACGTGGCTAGATACAATTTAGGATCATTTTTAGATACAATATAGGAACATTGTTAGATACAATATAGGATCACTGTTAGATACAATATCAGAATATTGTCAGATACAATAAAGGATCATTAGATACAATATAGGTACATTGTTAGATACAATATAGGAACACTGTTAGATACAATATAGGAACATTAGATACAATATAGGAACAGTGTTAGATACAATATAGGAACAGTGTTAGATTCCATATCATAACATCAGATACAATACAGGTGCATTGTTAGATACAATATGGCAACATTAGATACAATGTTGGAACACTGTTAGATGCTATATAGGAACATTGTTAGATACAACATAGGAACACTGTTACTTACAATATAGCAACATGGTTAGATACAATATAGCAACTCTGTTAGATACCATATCGTAACATTAGATATAACATAGGAACATTTTTAGATGCAATATAGGAACATTGGTAGATACAATATAGGAACATTGTTAGATCCAATATATGAACACTGCTACTACAATATAGGAACACTCTTAGATACAATATTGGAACATTAGGTAAAATATAGGAACACTGCTTGATACAATATAGGAACACTGTTAGATACAATATAGGAACATTTTCAGATTCAATATAGGGACGTTGTTAGATACAATATAGGAACACTGTTAGATACATTATTGGAACATTGTTAGATCCAATATATGAACACTGCTCCTACAATATAGGAACACTCTTAGATACAATATAGGAACATTGGTAGATACAATATAGGAACATTTGATACAATATAGAACATTGTTAGATACAATATAGGATCATTGTTAGATACAATATCGGAACATTAGATACAATATAGGATCACTGTTCGATACAATATCGGAACATTATAGATACAATATAGGATCACTGTTAGATACAAAATTGGAATATTGTTAGATACAATAAAGGATCATTACATACAATATAGGAACATTGTTAGATACAATATAGGAACATTGTTAGATACAATAATGCAACTGGTTTGTCTGGTTAACAGACAAGAAACAAAGAGTAGGGATAAACGGGTCTTTTTCAGGATGGCAGGCTGTGACTAATGGGGTACCGCAAGGATCGGTGCTTGGGCCCCAGCTATTCACAATCTATGTCAATGATTTGGATGAGGGGACTAAATGTAACATTTCCAAATTTGCTGATGATACAAAGCTAGGTGGCAGTGTCAGTTGTGAAAAGGACGTGAAGAGGCTTCAAGGGGATCTCGACAAGCACAGTGAGTGGGCGAGAACATGGCAGATGGAATATAATGTGGATATATGTGAAGTTATCCACTTTGGTAGAAAAAACAGAAAGGCTGAGTATTTCCTAAATGGTGAAAGATTGGGGAATGCAGATGCTCAAAGGGACCTGGGTGTCCTTGTACATAAGTCACTGAAAGTGAATGTGCAGGTGCAGCAAGCCATTAGGAAGGCAAATGGTATGCTGGCCTTCATTACAAGAGGATTTGAGTACAGGAGTAAAGAAGTCTTACTCCAATTATATAGGGCCTTGGTGAGACCACACCTGGAGTACTGTGTACAATTTTGGTCTCCTTACCTAAGGAAGGATATACTTGCCATAGAGGGAGTGCAACAAAGGTTCACGAGATTGATTCCTGGGATGGCGGGACTGTCATATGAGAAGAGATTGAGTAAACTAGGCCTGTATTCTCTTGAATTCAGAAGAATAAGAGGGGATCTCATTGAAGCATACAAAATTATTACAGGGTTTGATAGGGTGGATGCTGGGAGAATGTTTCCCTTGGCTGGGGAGTCTAGAACCAGGGACCACAGCCTCAGGATAAAGGGTAGGCCATTCAGGACTGAGATGAGAAGAAATTTCTTCACAGAGGGTGGTGAATCTTTGGAATTCTCTACCCCAGAGGGCTGGTGAAGGCTCAGTCATTGGGTATATTCAAAACAGAAGTCGATAGATTTCTGACTAGTAAGGGCATCAAGGGATATGGCGATAGGGCCGGTGAATGGAGTTGAGGCAGAAGATCAGCCATGATCTCATTGAATGGCGGAGCAGGCTCGAAGGGACGAATGGCCTACTCCTGCTCCAATTTCTTATGCAACACGGATAAATACAATATAGGTACATTGTTAGATACAATATAAGAACATTAGATACAATATAGGAACACTGTTAGATAGAATATAGGAACATTGTTAGATACAATATAGGAACATTGTTAGATACAATATAGGAACATTGTTAGATACAATGTAGGAACATTGTTAGATACAATGTAGGAACATTGTTAGATACAATATAGGAATATTGTTAGATACAATATAGGAACATTGTTAGATACAATGTAGGAACATTGTTAGATACAATATAGGAACATTGTTAGATACAATATAGGAACATTGTTAGATACAATATAGGAACATTGTTAGATACAATATAGGAACATTGTTAGATACAATATAGGAACATTGTTAGATACAATGTAGGAACATTGTTAGATACAATATAGGAACATTGTTAGATACAATATAGGAATATTGTTAGATACAATATAAGAACCTTAGATACAATATAGGAACACTATTAGATACAATGTAGGAACATTGTTAGATACAATATAAGAACATTAGATACAATATAGGAACATTGTTAGATACAATATAGGAACATTAGATACAATATAGGAACATTAGATACAATATAGGAACATTGTTAGATACTATATAGGAACATTAGATACAATATAGGAACATTAGATACAATATAGGAACATTGCTAGATACAATATAGGAACATTAGATACAATATAGGAACATTGTTAGATACAATATAGGAACATTGTTAGATACAATATAGGAACATTAGATACAATATAGGAACACTATTAGATACAATATAGGAACATTGTTAGATACTATATAGGAACATTAGATACAATATAGAAACATTGTTAGATACTATATAGGAACATTAGATACAATATAGGAACACTGTTAGATACAATATAGGAACATTGTTAGATACAATATAGGAACACTGTTAGATACAATATAGGAACATTGTTAGATACAATATAGGAACATTGTTAGATCCAATATAGGAACATTGTTAGATCCAATATAGGAACATTGTTAGATACAATATAGGAACATTGTTAGATCCAATATAGGAACATTGTTAGATACAATATAGGAACATTGTTAGATACAATATAGGAACACTATTAGATACAATATAGGAACATTGTTAGATACAATATAGGAACATTGTTAGATCCAATATAGGAACATTGTTAGATACAATATAGGAACATTGTTAGATACAATATAGGAACACTATTAGATACAATATAGGAACATTGTTAGATACAATATAGGAACATTGTTAGATACAATATAGGAACATTAGATACAATATAGGAACACTATTAGATACAATATAGGAACATTGTTAGATACTATATAGGAACATTAGATACAATATAGAAACATTGTTAGATACTATATAGGAACATTAGATACAATATAGGAACACTGTTAGATACAATATAGGAACATTGTTAGATACAATATAGGAACACTGTTAGATACAATATAGGAACATTGTTAGATACAATATAGGAACATTGTTAGATCCAATATAGGAACATTGTTAGATCCAATATAGGAACATTGTTAGATACAATATAGGAACATTGTTAGATCCAATATAGGAACATTGTTAGATACAATATAGGAACATTGTTAGATACAATATAGGAACACTATTAGATACAATATAGGAACATTGTTAGATCCAATATAGGAACATTGTTAGATACAATATAGGAACATTGTTAGATCCAATATAGGAACATTGTTAGATACAATATAGGAACATTGTTAGATACAATATAGGAACATTGTTAGATACAATATAGAAACATTAGATACAATATAGGAACATTGTTGGATACAATATAGGAACATTGTTAGAGACAATATAGGAACATTGTTAGATACAATATAGGAACATTGTTAGATACAATATAGAAACATTAGATACAATATAGGAACATTGTTAGATACAATATAGGAACATTGTTAGAGACAATATAGGAACATTGTTAGATACAATATAGGAACATTGTTAGATACAATATAGAAACATTGTTAGATACAATATAGGAACATTGTTAGATACAATATAGGAACATTGTTAGATACAATATAGGAACATTGTTAGATACAATATAGGAACATTAGATACAACATGGTAACAGTGTTAGATACAATATAATAACACTGTTAGACACAATATAGGTACCTACTTAGATAAAATATAGGAGCATTGTTGGATAAAATATAGCAACACTGTTCAATACAATATATCATCACTGTTAGATGCAATATAGGATCACTGTTAGATTTGAATTATTAGATACAGTATAGGTACAATGTTAGATACAATATAGGAACATTAGATACAACATAGGAACATTGTTAGATACAATATAGAAACATTGTTAGATACAATATAGGAACATTGTTAGATACAATATAGGAACATTGTTAGATACAATATAGGAACATTGTTAGATACAATATAGGAACATTGTTAGATACAATATAGGAACATTGTTAGATACAATATAGGAACATTGTTAGATACAATATAGGAACATTAGATACAACATGGTAACAGTGTTAGATACAATATAATAACACTGTTAGACACAATATAGGTACCTACTTAGATAAAATATAGGAGCATTGTTGGATAAAATATAGCAACACTGTTCAATACAATATATCATCACTGTTAGATGCAATATAGGATCACTGTTAGATTTGAATTATTAGATACAGTATAGGTACAATGTTAGATACAATATAGGAACATTAGATACAACATAGGAACATTGTTAGATACAATATAGAAACATTGTTAGATACAATATAGGAACATTGTTAGATACAATATAGGAACATTGTTAGATACAATATAGGAACATTGTTAGATACAATATAGAAACATTGTTAGATACAATATAGGAACATTGTTAGATACAATATAGGAACATTGTTAGATACAATATAGGAACATTGTTAGATACAATATAGGAACATTGTTAGATACAATATAGGAACATTGTTAGAGACAATATAGGAACATTGTTAGATACAATATAGGAACATTGTTAGATACAATATAGAAACATTAGATACAATATAGGAACATTGTTAGATACAATATAGGAACATTGTTAGAGACAATATAGGAACATTGTTAGATACAATATAGGAACATTGTTAGATACAATATAGAAACATTGTTAGATACAATATAGGAACATTGTTAGATACAATATAGGAACATTGTTAGATACAATATAGGAACATTGTTAGATACAATATAGGAACATTGTTAGATACAATATAGGAAAACTGTTAGATACTATATAGGAACATTGTTAGATACAATATAGGAACATTAGATACAATATAGGAACATTGTTAGATACAATATAGAAACATTAGATACAATATAGGAACATTGTTAGATACAATATAGGAAAACTGTTAGATACTATATAGGAACATTGTTAGATACAATATAGGAACATTGTTAGATACTATATAGGAACATTGTTAGATACAATATAGGAACATTGTTAGATACAATATAGGAACATTGTTAGATACAATATAGGAACATTGTTAGATACAATATAGGAACATTAGATACAACATGGTAACAGTGTTAGATACAATATAATAACACTGTTAGACACAATATAGGTACCTACTTAGATAAAATATAGGAGCATTGTTGGATAAAATATAGCAACACTGTTCAATACAATATATCATCACTGTTAGATGCAATATAGGATCACTGTTAGATTTGAATTATTAGATACAGTATAGGTACAATGTTAGATACAATATAGGAACATTAGATACAACATAGGAACCTTGTTAGATACAATATAGGAAAACTGTTAGATACTATATAGGAACATTGTTAGATACAATATAGGAACATTAGATACAACATAGGAACATTGTTAGATACAATATAGGGTCATTGTTAGATACAATATAGGAACACTGTTAGATACAATATAGGAACACTGTTAGATACAATATAGGAACATTGTTAGATACTATATAGGAACACTATTAGATACAATATAGGAACATTGTTAGATACAATATAGGAACATTGTTAGATACAATATAGGAACATTGTTAGATACAATATAGGAACATTAGATACAATATAGGAACATTGTTAGATACAATATAGGAACATTGTTAGATACTATATAGGAACATTGTTAGATACAATATAGGAACATTGTTAGATACAATATGGGAACATTGTTATATACAATATAGGAACATTGTTAGATACAATATAGGAACATTGTTAGATACAATATAGGAACATTGTTAGATACAATATAGGAACATTGTTAGATACAATATAGGAACATTGTTAGATACAATATAGGAACATTAGATACAATATAGGAACATTAGATACAATATAGGAACACTATTAGATACAATATAGGAACATTGTTAGATACTATATAGGAAAATTATTAGATACAATATAGAAACATTAGATACAATATAGGAACATTGTTAGATACAATATAGGAACATTGTTAGATACTATATAGGAACATTAGGAAAATTATTAGATACAATATAGAAACATTAGATACAATATAGGAACACTGTTAGATCCAATATAGGAACATTGTTAGATACAATATAGGAACATTGTTAGATACAATATAGGAACATTGTTAGATACAATATAGGAACATTAGATACAATATGTATCTGTGACTGTCTGTGTGGAGTTTGCCCATTCTCCCCGTGTCTGCGTGGGTTTCCTCCGGGTGCTCCGGTTTCCTCCCACAGTCCAAAAATGTGTGGGTTAGGTTGATTTGGCTATGATAAATTGACCCTTAGTGTTAGGGGGGATTAAATATGTGGGGTTATGGGGATAGGATGGGATATGTTAGGGGGAATTAAATACGTGGGGTTACGGGGGTAGGGTGGGATATGTGTACTGTGGGGATTAAAGCAGGGACAGGGTACTGGATTTGGATGATCAGCCATGATCGTATTGAATGGCGGAGCAGGCTCGACGGGCCGAATGGCCTACTCCTGCTCCTAGATTCTATGTTTCTATGTTTCTATGTTTTTAATATAGGAACACTATTAGATCCAATATAGGAACACTGTTAGATCCAATATAGGAACCTTGTTAGATCCAATATAGGAACATTGTTAGATACAATATAGGAACATTGTTAGATACAATATAGGAACATTGTTAGATACAATATAGGAACACTATTAGATCCAATATAGGAACATTGTTAGATACAATATAGGAACATTGTTAGATACAATATAGGAACATTGTTAGAGACAATATAGGAACATTGTTAGATACAATATAGGAACATTGTTAGATACAATATAGGAACATTGTTAGATACAATATAGGAAAACTGTTAGATACTATATAGGAACACTGTTAGATACAATATAGGAACATTAGATACAACATGGTAACAGTGTTAGATACAATATAATAACACTGTTAGACACAATATAGGTACCTACTTAGATAAAATATAGGAGCATTGTTGGATAAAATATAGCAACACTGTTCAATACAATATATCATCACTGTTAGATGCAATATAGGATCACTGTTAGATTTGAATTATTAGATACAGTATAGGTACAATGTTAGATACAATATAGGAACATTAGATACAACATAGGAACATTGTTAGATACAACATAGGAACATTGTTAGATACAATATACGAACATTGTTGGATACAATATAGGAATATTGTTATATGCAATACAGGAACATTGTTAGATATAATATAGGGTCATTGTTAGTTACAATATAGGATCACTGTTAGATACAATATTGGAACATTGTTAGACACAATATCGGATCATTAGATACAATATAGTAACATTGTTAGATACAATATAGGAACACTATTAGATACAATATAGGAACACTGTTAGATAAAGCATAGGAAAATTAGATACAATATAGGAACATTGTTAGATACACTATAGGAACATTGTTAGATACAATATAGGAATGTTAGATACAATATAGGAACATTGTTAGATACAATATAGGAATGTTAGATACTATATAGGAACACTGTTAGATACAATATAGCAACTTTTGATACAATATAAGAACTTTGTAAAGATACAATATAGGGTCATTTTTAATTACAATATAGGAACACTTAGATACAATATAGGAAAACTGTTAGATACAATTTAAGATCATTGTTAGATAAAATATCGGAACATTCGATACAATATAGAAACACTGTTAGATACAATATAGGAACATTGTTACATACAATTTCGGAACATTGTCAGATAAAATATCGGATCATTAGATACAATATAGAAACATCAGACACTATATAGGAACACCGTTAGATACAATATAGGGACATTAAATACTAGTTAGGAACATGGTTAGATACAATATGGGAGCATTAGATACAATATAGGAACACTGTTAGATACAACATGGGAACATTAGATACATTGGGCAGTATATTCTGGTGCCTACGGGTATGTACGCGCTGTGTACACACCCGTAGGGGACATCGGAAATGCCGGTTTCAGGCATGTGAAGCGCATGCGCTGAAAACCGACATTTCTGATATGTCAAGAATGCTCTCGACAGATTGGATGCCTGCCCTGGAGAAGGGACTCTGCGGGGGGAGAGTTCCGCTTTCTGGAGAACCTCTGCCCGCAGAAAACCCTTAGAAATCTTACGCCTGGTAAAAGCAGGCATAAGGCCTCCTTTTACCAGCATAAGAGTTGGAAAAAGTTTTTTTTTTTAATTTCACTCATTTTTCATTTAAAAATACTTTTAAAAATACTTTTTAAAAAGGTAAGCTTATTTTAGCCCCGTAAAAAACCTTAATCATTTTTTTCAAAAAATTTAATTTTTGTTTAAAATATTTAATTTATTGTAATTTCAACTCATTTTAAAAATGTGTCTTTTTATTTAATGTTTTACAGTGTTTTTTGGGGTGATCTCCATTCATATATTTGACAGGTCTATCTGTCAAGTGTATGAAGGGAGATTCCCTTCTCCTATTGGCTCCCCATGGCCCACGTGATCCCAGGGATGCTTGCGAACTGCCTGTGCCTCTGGGATACATGGGCCCTACACATTTCAGGTTTGGAGAGGCCCAGGAGCGGAGGTGTCCGGACCTCGGGAGCCCTCAGGTAAGTCGGTAGATTTTTCCAGATCGGAGGCCTCCGCATGCAGGAAGCCTCTGATCGGAAAATACGACCCAATATATTAACATAATTAGTTACAATATTGCAACATTAGATACAATATAGGAATATTGTTAAATGCAATATAGAAACATTGTTAGATGCAATATAGGAACATTAGATAAAACATGGTAACAGTGTTAGATACAATATAGGGACATAGTTAGATAAATTATAGGAACACTGTTAGATAGAATATAGCAACATTCTTCAATACAATATACCATCACTGTTAGATACAATATAGGAACATTGTTAGATACAATATCGGAACATTAGATACAATATAGCAACACTATTAGATATGATGTAGGAACACTGTTAGATACAATATAGGAACAGTGTTAGATACAATATAAGAACACTGTTCAACAGAATATAGCAACACTATTAGATACAATACTGGAACATTAGATACAATATAGGAACAATGTTAAAAACAATATAGGAACATTGTTAGATACAAATTAGGATCATTGTTAGATACAATATAGGAACAGTGTTAGATACAATATATGAACACCCTTAGATACAATATAAGAACATTCTTAGATACAATATCGGAACTTGGTTAGATACAATATAGGAACATTGCTGGATACAATATTGGAACATTGTTAGATACAATATAGGAACACTGCTCCTACAATATAGGAACACTCTTAGATACAATATTGGAACATTAGGTAAAAGATACAATATAGGAACAGTATTAGATACAATATACGAATACTGTTAGATGCAATATAGGTATTGTTAGATACAATATAGGAACATTGTTAGATACAATATTGGAACATTGTTAGATACAAAATAGGAACACTGTTAGATACAATATAGGAACACGGTTAGATACAATACAGGAACAGTGTTAGATACCATATCATAACATTAGATACAATATAGGAACATTGTTAGAAACAATTGGCCGTACAATCCGATCCCTACGGCTGAGTACACACCCATAGGGACATTGGAAATGCCAGTTTCAGGCATGCCAAGCGCATGCGCTGAAAACCGGCATTTCCAATCTGTTAAGAATGCTCTTGACAGATCGGACGCGTGCCCTGGAGAAGGGCCACTGCGGGTGGATAGTTCCGCTTTCTGGAGAACCTCTGCCCACAGAAAACCCTTAGAAATCTTACGCCTGGTAAAAGATTTGAAAAAAGTAAAAAAGAAAATGTTTTCACTCATTCATCATTTAAAAATACTTTAAAAAGGTAAGTTTATTTTTAGCCCCGTAAAAATGTAAATTATTTTTTTCAAAAAATTAAATTTTTGTTTAAGATATTTAATTTATTGTAATTTCAACTCATTTTAAAAATGTTTTTTTTTTTTTTAATTTACTGTTTTACAGTGTTTTTTGGGGTGATCTCCATTCATATATTTGACAGGTCTATCTGTCAAGTGTATGAAGGGAGATTCCCTTCTCCTATTGGCTCCCCATGGCCCACGTGATCCCAGGGACGCTTGTGAACTGCATGCGCCTCTGGGAAACGTGGGCCCTGCACATTTCGAGTTGGAGAGGCCCAGGATCGGAAGTATGCGCACCTCGGGAACCCTCAGGTAAGTCCGTAGATTTTTTCCAGATTGGAGGCCTCTGCACGCAGGAAGCCTCCGATCGGAAAATACGGACCATTATAGGAACATGGTTAGATACAATATTGGAACACTGTTAGATACAATTTTGGAACATGGTTTGATACAACATAGGAACATTGTTAGATACAATATTGTAACAATGTTAGATACAATATCGGAACAATGTTAGATACAATATCAGAACACCATTAGATACAATATAGGAACATATTTACATGCAATATAAAAACACTGTTAGATACAATATAAGAACATTGTTAGATATAATATAGGAACACTGTTAGATACCATATTGGAACATTAGGTAAAAGATACAATATAGGAACAGTATTAGATACAATATACTAATACTGTTAGATGCAATATAGGAACATTGTTAGATACAATATCGGAACATTAGATGCAATATCGGAACATTGTTAGATACAATATAGGAACACTGATACAATATCGGAATATTGTTTGATACAATATAGGAACATTGTTTGATTCAATATGGGAACAATGTTTGATACAATATAGGAACACTGATACAATATAGGAACATTGGTTGATACAATATAGGAACATTGGTTGATACAATATAGGAACACTGTTTGATGCAATATCGGAACATTGTTAGATACAATATAGGAACACAGTTTGATACAATATAGGAACATTGTTAGATACAATATAGGAACACTGTTTGATACAATATAGGAACACTGATACAATATAGGAACATTGGTTGATACAATATCGGAACATTGTTAGATACAATATAGGAACACTGTTTGATACAATATCGGAACATTGTTAGATACAAAATAGGAACAATGTTTGATACAATATAGGAACATTTTTAGATACAATATTGGAACACTGTAAGATACAATATCAGAACACTAAATACAATATAGGAACTTTGTTAGATACAATATAGGAACATTGTTAACATACAATATTGGGTCATTGTTAGTTACAACATAGGATCACTGTTAAATACAGTATAGGAACACTGTTAGATACAATTTAGGATCATTGTTAGATACAATATCGGAACAGGAGATACAATATAGGAACATTGTTAGATATAATGTAGGAACAGTGTTAGATACTATATATGATCACTATTAGATACAATATAGGAACACTGTTAGATACAATATAGGAACACTGTTAGATACAATATAGAAACATTGTTAGATACAATATAGGTACATTGTTAGATACAATATCGGAACATTATATACAATACAGCAACACTGTTAGATACGATATAGGAAAACTGTGAGATACAAAATAGGAACACTGTTAGATACAATATAGAAACATTGTTAGATCCAATATAGAAATATTATTATATACAATATAGCAAAATTTTTAGATACAATATAGCAACAATGTTAGTT
Organism: Squalus acanthias; assembly: GCA_030390025.1. NCBI lineage: Eukaryota > Metazoa > Chordata > Chondrichthyes > Squaliformes > Squalidae > Squalus > Squalus acanthias. Next base: position 4,780,804 of record CM059437.1, on the reverse strand, counting down.
ACGATATAGGAACAGTGTTAGATACAATATACAAACACTGTTAAATACAATATAGGAACATTGTTAGATACAATATAGGGACATTGTAAGATACAATATATGAACACTGCTCCTACAATATAAGAACACTCTTAGATACATTAAGCCGGATTTTCAACCCCCGCAGTAGTGTGTATGCACCCGTAGGGGCCTTTCAAGTGCCGGTTTCAGGCATGTCAAGAATCCTATTGACTGATCATAGAATAGACTATAGACTATAGGAACATTGTTAGATACAATATAGGAACATTAGATACAATATCGGAACATTGTTAGGCACAATATTGGAACGCTGTTAGATACAATATAGGAATAGTGTTAGATACAGCACTGGAACATTAGATACAATATAGGAACATTGTTAGATACAATATCGGGAAATTGTTAGATACAATATTGGAACATTGTTAGATATATTCCTGGAACATTGGAAACAATATAGGAACATTGTTAAATACAATATCGGAACATTATATACAATATAGGAACATTTTTAGATACAACATCGTAACATTAGATACAATATAGGAACATTGTCAGAAACAATATCAGAATATTGTTAGATACAATATAGGAACATTAGCTACAATATAGCAACACTGTTACCTACAGTATAGGAACACTGTTAGTTACAATATTGGAACATTAGATACAATATAGGAACATTATTAGATACAATATCGGGAGATTAGATACAATATAGGGACATTGTTAGATACAATATTGGTACAATGTGAGATACAATATAGGATCACTGTTAGAAACAATATAAGAAAATTTTTAGATACAACATAGGAACGTTGTTAGATACAATATCGGAACATTGTTAGATACAATTTAGGATCATTGTTAGATAAAATATCGGAATTTTAGATACAATATAGGAACATTGGATACATATCAGAACACCATTAGATAAAATATAGGAATATTGTCAGATCCAATATAGGAACATTGTTAGGTACAATATCGGAACATTGCTGGATACAATATCGGAACATTAGATACACCATAGAAACATTGTTCGATACAATATAGTAACAGTGTTAGATACAAAATTGGAACATTGTTAGATACAATATTGGAACATTAGATATAATATAGGAACATTATTAGGTAAAATATCGGGACGTTGTTAGATACAATATAGGAACAGAGTTAGATACATTATAGGAACACGGTTAGATACAATATAGGAACATTGTTAGATACTATATCGGGACATTGTTAGATACTATATCAGAACATTGTTAGATACAATATAGGAACATTGTTAGATACAATATAGGAACATTGTTAGATACAATTACAGAACATTACATACAATATTGGATAATTGTTAGATACAATATCAGAACAGTAGATACAACATAGGAACATTTTTAGACATAATATAGGAACACTGTTAGATACAATATCAGAATATTGTTAGATACAATATAGGAACATTGGTAGATACAATATATGAAAATTATATACAATATGGGAACATTTTTAGATACAATATAGGAACATTGGTAGATACAATATAGGAGCATTGTTAGCTACGATATATGAACATTGTTAGATGCTATGGGGAACACTGTTAGCTACAAAATAGAAACACTGTTATATACAATATAGGAACATTAAATAAAATATATGAGCATTGTTAGCTATGATAAAGGGACATTGATAGATACAATAAAGGAGCACTGTTAGATACAATATAGCAATGTTGTTAAATACAATGTAGGACCATTTTTAGATACAATTTCAGAACATTACATACAATATCGGATAATTGTTAGATACAATATCGGAACATTAGATATAACATAGGAACATTGTTAGATACAATATCGGAAATTTTTTAGCTACAATATGGGAACATTAGAAACAATATAGGAACACTGTTGGAAACAATTTAGGAACATTGTTAGATACAATATCAGAACATTATATACAATATAGGAACATTGTTAGATAAAATATCGGAACATTATATACAATATAGGAATATTGTTAGATACAATATCGGAACATTATATACAATATAGGAACACTGTTAGATACAATATCGTAACATTAGATACAATATAGGAACATTGTCAGAAACAATGTCAGAACATTGTTAGATGCAATATAGGTACATTTTTAGATACAACATAGGAACATTGTTAGATATGATATCACAACATTAGCTACAATATAGGAACGCTGTTAGATACAATATCGGAACATTAAATACAATATAGGAACATTAGATACAATATAGGAACGCTGTTAGATACAATATTGGAACATTAAGTACAATATAGGAACATTAAATACAATATAGGAACATTAAATACAATATAGGAACATTAGATACAATATCGGAACATTGTTAGAAACAATATAGGATTTTTTTTAGATGCAACATAAGAATGTTGTTAGATACAGTGTAGGAACATTGTTAGATAGAATATTGTAACATTAGATACAATATAGGTACATTGTTAGATACAATATGGTGACATTGTTAGATACAATATCGTAACATTAGATACAATATAGGAACATTGTTAAATACAACGTAGGAACATTGTTAGATACAATATAGGAATATTGGATACATTATCGGAAGTCCATTAGATGAAATATAGGAACAATGGTAGATCCAATTCAGGAACACTGTTAGAGACAATATCGAAACATTAGAGAGAATATCGGAACTTTAGTTACAATATAGGAAAACTGTTACATACCATTTAGGAACATTAGATACAATATAGGAAGATTGTTAGATACAATATCGGAACATTGTTAGATACAATATAGGACGACTATTAGGTACAATATAGGAACACTGTTAGATACAATATAGGAATTTTGTTAGATGCAACATAGGAACAGTGTTAGATACAAAATTGTAACATTGATAGATATAATATAGGAACATAGTTATAGCAACATTGTAAGATACAATATAGGAACATTAGATACAATATTGGAACATTGCTGGATACAATATCAGAACATTAGATATAATATAGGATCATTGTTAGGTAAAATATCGGGACACTGTTAGATACAATATAGGAACAGTGTTAGATACATTATAGGAACAGTGTTAGATACAATATATGATCACTTTTTAAACAATATAGCAACATTGTTAGATACAATCCTGGAACATTGGATAAAATATAGGAAAATTATTAGATACAAAATAGGAACATTGGTAGATACAATATAGGAACATTAGATACAATATCGGAACTTTATGAGATACAATATTGGAACATTGTTAGATACAATATAGGAACTTTATTAGATACAATATCGGAACATTGTTAGATACAATATCGGAACATTGTTAGATACAATATAGGAACATTGTTAGATACAATATAGGAACATTGTTAGATACAATATAGGAACATTGTTAGATACAATATCGGAACATTAGATACAACATAGGAACATTGGTAGCTACAATATAGGTACAGTAGATACAATGTAGGAACATTGTTAGATACAATATAGGAACATTGTTAGATACAATATAGGAACATTGTTAGATACAATATAGGAACATTAGATACAATATAGGAACACTGTTAGATACAAAATAGGAACATTAGATACAATATAGGAACATTGTTAGATACAATATAGGAACATTAGATACAATATAGGAACACTGTTAGATACAAAATAGGAACATTAGATACAATATAGGAACATTGTTAGATACAATATAGGAACATTGTTAGATACAATATAGGAACATTAGATACAATATAGGAACATTAGATACAATATCGGAACATTGTTAGATACAATATAGGAACACTGTTAGATACAATATGGGAACATTAGATACAATATCAGAACTTTATTAGATACAACATTGGAACATTATTAGATACAATATAATAACTTTATTAGATACAATATCAGAACATTGTTAGATACAATATAGGAACTTTATTAGATACAATATCGGAACATTGTTAGATACAATATCGGAACATTGTTAGATACAATATTGGAACATTATTAGGTACAATATCGGAACATTGTTAGATACAATATCGGATCATTAGATACAATATTGGAACATTGTTAGATACAATATCGGAACTTTGTTAGATACAATATCAGAACATTAGATACAATATAGGAACATTGTTAGATACAATATCTGATCATTGTTAGATACAATATAGGAACATTGTTAGATACAATATCGGAACATTGTTAGATACAATATCGGAACATTGTTAGATACAGTATCAGAACATTAGATACAATATAGGAACATTGTTAGATACAATAGAGGAACATTGTTAGATACAGTATCAGAACATTAGATACAATATCGGAACATTTTTAACTACAATATCAGAACATTAGATACAATATCGGAATATTAGATACAATATAGGAACATTGTTAGATACAATATCAGAACATTAGATACAATATCAGAACATTAGATACAATATAGGAACATTGTTAGATACAATATCAGAACATTGTTAGATACAATATCGGAACATTTTTAGATACAATATCGGAACATTAGATACAATATCGGAACATTGTTAGATACAATATCAGAACATTAGATACAATATCAGAACATTAGATACAATATCAGAACATTAGATACAATATCGGAACATTGTTAGATACAATATAGGAACACTGTTAGCTACAATATAGGAACGTTGTTAGAGAGAATATAGAAACATTGTTAGATAGAATATTGAAACATTATTATAATATAGAAACAGTGGCCGGAATGTTCCACGGTGGTAGCCGGTGCGATCTGTGGCGGGTCAGGTGGGAACGTTGTTATTTTTGACAGCGGGTCAGGTACCTGCTGTCATCTCGCTCCCATGTGCCTTTTCCCAAGGAGTGTCTGTCATCGCAGAGCCGACCCGACCAGCAGCGGCGGGTGACCCAATTGAGATGATTATCAGGTAGTTTACAGGCACTTAAGAGCCTTTTTCACTTACTTTTTAAATTTCCCTGCATGGCCATGGGATTCACGCAGCTCGCGAACCACATCTATCAACCTGAGGTGGGAGTTCCGTGGCCATTGCTCCAGCTGATTACTTGACAACATGAAATGTACAGTAAAAGCTCCCACCTGACAGATGATCAGTTTCCTCAGGCAGAAGCTGTTGCTCAGTCCATTTCCAGCACAGATTCTGCAGGCTGCAAGTGTTTCCAGCAATGTATCCATCCAGTGTCACCTCATAGGAAGAACTCTCTCACCATTGTCTGTACTTCACCTGCCATCTATTCCATCAGCATGGTTGCCATTTATACTGTCTCACCTTGGTCCTCAAAATCAGACCATGATGAGCCCCAACACCAGCAGCACCAGGCACACCAGCATCACCAACAACAACATCAACCTTCTCCGCAATCACCTGCTGCTGCACAGTACAGAGGGCATCAGCACCCGAGCACATTGCTGCCCAGGAGGCCAGGGATGGCCGCATCATGGCCAGATTTAGTTAACTTTATGCTGTACACCCATATGGCTGCCACATGATGCGCCAGGTTGGCACCACCCCACACCAACACCATAAAGCAGCCCAAGCCATTCCTTTCACACTCATCACAGTTGCAGGGGATACCGTTATGTCTCACCATTCACTACAACTTACTAAGCCACTTCCAAAGGTGCACACCAATCTGTCCAAGACCAGAAAGTGTTGAAAATAAAGATTTTTATGTTTGACACCACATTAACAGAAATTTTACATAAACATTGGATAAAACACCCAAGTGGCTACCCTTGTGTGTTGTTACTTGGTATGATTGCACTAGGATGAGGGTGAGTGTGAGGGGTGGCTAGTGAGATGGGGATGTGATAATTTAGATAGACAGCGAGGGATGGGTGGAGGTGCAAGGTATGTTGGTGTGAGTAAGGATGTGCAGGAGTAGGATAGGGAAGGCAAAGTGATGGGGATGTGATGAGAGGCACCGCAGGATGAGGTTGAGTGTGGCTTTGTACTAATGTTTCCTGATCTGATGACATCATTGAAAAGTTTGCGGCACTGCACCCAGGTCCTCCTGACCACATCCCTGCATGTGCCCTCCTCTGCAATCTGTAATCAGGCTGTCTTGGTCTCCTGGAGAGGTTTCTTCCGCCCATCGGAAGGGAAGAGGACCTCTTTGCGTGCTCTGACTCCCTCCATAAGCATATGGAGGGAGTCATCAGAGGACCTGGGTGCAGCCCTCGGCCTCTGTGCAGTGCTTTTCAATGTTTGCAGCACTCCAATGCTGAAGCACACTGACAGCACTTTGTTAGATGAAACTTCAAATGTAATGTGGCCATGGTCCCTTTAAAGATCCCGGCTGAAAACTTGTCATGAATGATGTCACCAGACCCATTGTATCTCACTGGGCTGCATAACACGCTGGGTGGGCTTAATAGGCCCCATTAAGTTAAGTTAATTTTCAACAGCGGGATGGAGCCAGCAGTGGGGACAGGACCCGACATGGCCACCGCCCGCACCGGACCCGCCAAGGTAAAGAAACTTTCGGCCATTCTTAGATACAAGACCAGAACACAGTTAGGTACAATATAGGAACATTGTTGGATACAATATAGGAACATTGTTGGATACAATATAGGAACATTGTTGGATACAATATAGGAACATTATTAGATACAATATAGGAACATTGTTGGATACAATATAGGAACATTAGATACAATATAGAAACACTGTTAGATACAATATAGGAACACTGTTAGATACAATATAGGAACATTGTTAGATACAATATAGGAACATTATTAGATACAATATAGGAACATTGTTGGATACAATATAGGAACATTAGATACAATATAGGAATAACTAGGGCAGTAGTCAGGGCTTTAAACTAATGAGGGGGTGGTGGGAGGATTCAGGAAAGAGTAAATTTAAAAGCAGCAAGAGAAATGTCAAGGCTCTTAGAGCAGAGCAGAGTTTTGGGTAAAAATAAGCAGAGTGGGTCAGGAAAGGACAAAGCAACAAAAGTAATAAGGCATCAGTGACTAAGGTGACATCAGGGAAAAATAGAAATAAGTCAAAGCTTAAAGGCACTATATCTGAATGCGTGAAGCATTCGCAACAAAATAGATGAATTAATAGCGCAGATAGAAATTAACAGGTTTGATCTAATAGCCATAACCAAGATGTGGTTGCAAAGTGGCCAAGGTTGGGAACTAAATATTCCAGGATACTTCTCTTTTAAATTGGATAGGCAAAATGGAAAAGGAGAAGTGGTAGCCCTGATAATAAAGGATGGGATAAAGACAGTAGAGAGAAAGGATCTTGACTCAGAAAAATCAAGAAGTAGAATCAGTTTGTGTGGAGCTAAGAAATAGCAAGGAGCAGAAAAGATTGGTGGGAGTTGTTTATAGGCCCTCAAACAGTAGTTGTAATGTAGGGCAGAGTATAAATCAGGAAATTAGAGGCGCATGTAACAAGGGTAATACAGTAATCATGGGGGACTTGAATCTACATATAGACTGGGCAACCCAAATTTGCAGTAATAGTGTGGAGGATGAATTCATGGAATGTATGCAAGATAGTTTTCTGGATCAGTATGTTGAGGAACAAACTACGGAACAGGCTATTTTAGATCTAGTATTGTGCAATGAGAAAGGGTTAATTAATAACCTTGTAGTAAAGGGGCCTTTTGGGAAGAGTGACCATAATATGACAGAATTTTATATTGCGTTTCAAAGTGATTTAGTTAAGTCCAAAACTAGGATCTTAAATCTAAACAAAGTAAACTATGTAGGTATGAGGGGCGAGTTGGCTATGGTAGATTGGGAAACTACATTAAAAGGTATGATGGTACACAAGTAATGGCTAGCATTTAAAGAATTAATACATAATTTACAACAAACATACATTCCTTTAAGGCACAAAAAAATACTAAAGATAATATTAGATCAAAGGAAGAGGCTTATAATGTTGCCAAAAAGAGTAGTAAGCCTGAGGACTGGGAAGATTGTAGAATTCAGCAAAGGAGGACCAAGAAATTGATAATGAAAGAGAAAAAAGAATATGAGAGTAAATTAGCAAGAGACGTAAAAACAGATTGTAAACGTTTCTATAGGTATGTAAATAGGAAGAGATTAGTGAAAGTAAACGTGGACCCATTAGAGGCAGAGACAGGTGAAATTATAATGGGCAATAAGGAAATAGCAGAGACATTAAACAAATACTTTATATCTGTCTTCATGGTAGAAGACACAAAACACATACCGGAAATAATGGGGAACCAAGGGTCTAGAGAGATTGAGGAACTTAAAGAAATCAGTATAAGTAAAGACATAGTACTGGAGAAATTAATGGGACTAAGTGGCGACAAATCCCCTGGACCTGACGATCTGCATCCTAGGGTTTTAAAAGAGGTAGCTGCAGAGATAGTGGATGCACTGGTATTAATCTTCCAGAATTCCCTTGATTCTAGAACAGTCTCCAAGTATTGGAAGGTAGCAAACATAACCCCGCTATTTAAGAAAGGAGGAAGAGAAAAAACAGGGAACTACAGGCCAGTTAGCCTGACATCAGGAGTAGGCAAAATGCTAGAATCTATTATTAGGGACATGGTAACAGGGCACTTAGAAAATCGTGATTTGATTAGGCAGAGTCAACATGGTTTTATGAAAGGGAAATTGTGTTTGACAAATCTGTTAGAGTTTTTTGAAGATGTAACTAGTAGGATGGATAATGGGGAACCAGTGGATGTAGTGTATTTGGACTTTCAAAAAGCATTCGATAAGATGCCACACAAGAGGTTATTACACAAGATTAGGACTCATGGGATTGAAGGTAATATATTAGCATGGATTAAATATTGGTTAATGGACAGAAAATAGAGAGTAAGAATAAACAGGACTTTTTCGGGTTGGCAGGCTGTAACTAGTGGGGTACCACAAGGATCAGTGCTTGGGCCTCAGCTATTTACAATCCATATTAATGACTTAGATGAAGGGACTGAGTGTAACATACCCAAGTTTGCTGATGATACAAAGTTAGGTGGGAAAGTAAGCTGTGAGGAGGACGCAAAGAGGTTGCAGAGAGATATAGACAGGTTGACTGAGTGGGCAAGAACATGGCAAATGGAATACAATGTGGGGAAGTGTGTACTGTTGGAAAAAAAAGTTAACACTGTTAGATACAACATTTTAACACCATTAGATGCAAAATTGCAACACTGTTTTGTACATAATTATGAGACCATTATAAAACAAAATTGCAACACTGTTAGATACAAAATAGGAACGCTCCTAGATACAATATAGCAACACTTAGTTACAAAATGACCACGTTATTGGATACAAAACAGCAGCACATTTAGATACAAGATATCACAACTCCTTGATACAAATATAGCAACACTGATGGCTACAACATGACACTGCAACCAATAACACAGCACTGGCATGTCAAATACGACATAATACTGCAAGGAACATCACGTCACAGAACCAACAACCTAACACATTTCAAAAATGATATCTGTATTGTAACATAGCTATATAAAGCGCAGCTCTATAGAACACTGTTGTGTCTATTATAAAACTAATTGATTTTAGGCTAGATTGCAATTATAATCTCAAAGTTTACATATAAAATTGTTCTAGCTTTGCCCTTCTGGTCTATGACATCTTCTTAACTCCTCAATTGGATTATTTTCTTAAAATCACTCCAACCTTATCATCACACCATGTATCACTTTATAATCAACATGATGTATTAGTGCTTGAGAATGGGGCATTTACCCCTGTTTTCATCCATTCTCAGTATTAATCTGTCCTGGGGCAGGTACTGCATGGGTCAGATAGAAGTGAGGAAAGAGCATCATACTGTTTCATCATCCGAGACCTGTTTGAGGCCACAATCTGACCACTTTTTTAAAGTCAAAAATAAGGGCCAAGCTCCCGCTATCCCAGCAACTTCAGAAAGCCATTGCCAACAAGCAGTCATCCTTGTGACCTCTCTTGTTTAGTGGCTGCTTATGGGTTGCTTTTAGCTACTCATCTTCCCCAATGAAAAACTGTGTTGAAACAACCCAAACTCACGTAACATCCCTTGTAACCAACAGAGCGAGGAGTTTCAACCAATAAAGGCAGGGGCTGGATTCAAATCAGGATCGAAGAGGTGACCGTGCAACCAATATCTATTATAGTCGTTTTTAGTCGTTATTAATAAGCATTGGTGCTCGGAGTGCAGTTACGCTGGTGCAACAGATGAAGACGTAGCAGAAAAGAAAGCAATGTACAATTGAAGCTCTGCTACTTTCAGCCTCTGTGCCAGTGCTCGGACTTCTCAAAACCACATTACCAGAAGTATTCTATACACTCTATACAATAAAAAGGAATCCATTGTGGTGTCAGCTTTCTGAAGTCTGACCTAGAACATAAAGGCTATCCCTTTCTTGAAAAGAAATAGAGAAAATTGTTGTTCTGGCTCATTCTCCCTGTACCATTTTCCTCAGTTATACTCAACCCCCCACCCCCCAAAGCTCTTTGTACATTTTCCACATAGAAATCTCGGGTATTGGTCTTAATTTTTTTTTAATGTTTGCAGGTAGAAAATGTTTCAGCCTTTTACACAAAGTGTCAGTTACTTACAATCTCAATGTCTTCGGAGTGGTGAATTTTCTTAACAACTTGTATTTATAATTTTCTTAAAGGGGTTTTCAACGAGTTTTAGTTATTAGGATCTTATTCTGGGTTTGTGTATAATTTAGTAATGTCACCAGGACTTGGGTACAACGCAATGATGGGCAATGGGGAGTTTTCATACTGCGTCGAATTGAACTGTGAGAAACACCCAGCAGTACTATAATAAATTCTGTATCTTCAAACATGGGTTGTGTCCAGAGAGAGAGCATTTTGAGCTGTTTGACACTAGGGTGAAGTAATGGTGGGTACAGGTCTGTCACTGATGCTGCTTTGGATGAGGGCAATTTGTAGTAATGAATTACAACACTAAATGTATTGGCTGAAGTCATGTGGTACATTGGTACCAATAAATTAAATAAAAGGCGCTTATATGAGTTGTTGTTCTAAATATAATGTTGTATAGGCTTTTAATTAAATAAAAAGGCAACTAGTTTGCAGCTTTCATGGAAAAATGGATGGAATTGTGGAATATGATCCCAAAACACTGGTAAGAATCCCAGAATCCCATGTAATAAAGCAGAATTTGAAAAAAGAAAAGAAAGACTTGCATTTATATAGCGCCTTCCATGACCAGTGGCCGTCTCAAAGCACTTTACAGCCAATGAATTACTATTGGAGTGTAGTCACTGTTGTAATGTATATGAATTTGACTTATTCAATCACTGTAAACCAGTGATCACTTAACAAATTCCTACCCATTGCAACAACTGAAGTGTTGTGTTGAGAGAGACAAAAGTTCTGGACTCTAGATCTCTGATCAATGCCTTAAAAAGTTCAAGCCAATTCCACTGCCCCTCACCAATGTTCCTCCTGTCTGGAAGTCTTAAAGGGATTGCTGGCTGACTGAAAACAATCCCTTTAACTATAACCATTCCAGATGATGAACAAACCTGGACATGTGTCTGAAGAGTTTGTCTGCTTCTGAAAAGTTTGCAAAGAGCAAAGTAAAGGAAAAGCTGTCCAGCCCACCAGTAAACTTCTACGTGGATCTTCTGCGTTCAGTCTACAAGAAGAATGGTCCTTGCAGCTCACCTCACGCCAATCTGTACGGATTATTTTCCCTGTTCTTTCTTTTTCCAATTGTTTCTGCGTTATTTCAAAAGAGCCTGCACCTCGTACAATGTGAAGCAGATCTACCTCACACTTGCTGTGGCTGGTTTACTAAACTCCAGCATTAATTTACAGAAATTAAATTGGAAATGCCTTGAAAACTAAGAAATTGTCTCAAGGCATTCAGAGGCTGAACTGAAACAACTAAAGGTTTGTGCTGTCTATGTGGTCTCACGACTAGGAACCTGAATGGACCTCCCAATTAGTAATGCACCTTCAAAGTTGATATTAAATCTCTCTTGCTTTCTCTCTTCCTTCTGCTTAACCCCACCCCCACTAAAGAAGCAGAACATACAACGTGACTTCACAAAATGTCTTTCTGCACACAACCCCCACCTCCTTTAACAATAGTTCAAAGGTTATTCTATTTGAACAGTGGGCATATCCACCTCTAGTAGCATTTTTGTTCTCTAAAGATAAAAACTCGTATCTTTATTACGATGATCATGTGGACTAAGAATTTTAACCAAATGTCTTCCTTTCTACCCCCCAACCCCCCCACCCCCACTCGATTGATCCACTAGGCTCAATTACACTTTATGACAGTCCTGACACCACCTCTTGACCTTCTCTTGCGCGATGAGCATATAGATTAGGAATGCTCTGCTTATTGAACTTAAAAGGCCGCAGGGTGAGGGGGTGCACACGGGAGGGAAACTGCTCATTACAATGGGGGTGGGGGTGGGGTAGCAAAAGACACACAAGTGTGCATATGGAAAAGAGGAAACTTCAAAGGCCTTTTCAGATTCAAACTGCTTCTTCCCCCCCCCCCCCCCCACCTCCTCCTCCACCCCCGTTTCAGTCTTTAAGAGATGTGTAACATTATTAATTTTCTGCAGGTTTTGAGTGAAAGGGAGAGGGGGGTTTCAGCAACACAGCTCTGGAATCCATTTAGCAGTGTAGGGTATGCGCTTCCAGTCTGGGTCAAAGGTCATGCTTTGCTCAATAATGACCTATGCAGAAATGGGAAAAGGCTTCTGCCACCATTTTGTGTGGCAAGTTAGCAGAAAGATTTTTTTTTAAATAATGGATCTAACTTTATTTTTATTTTTTTTAAGATGGATGGTAACCTTTCTTACAAATTAGGAAAATTCAGTGAAATGATTCCCTCTCTCTCTTGTCAAACAAAAAAAACCCACGTTTGAATCACACAGCTTATAACACCAATGGGGGATCCTCTCCATTCATAAAGTCAGCAAACTACTACATCTTGGCAAGAGCTTCTTAGTCACAAACAACCCCTCCCACTGTGTGCTTTGTGTGCAAGGAATCTACAAAACATCCCAGCACCAAAGAACGATTTGAAAAGAAGTAAGTTTCTACAAAACTCACGAGAAGTGTGACAGAAATTTTCTAAATTCTGCAAAAAGTTTTTAGTCGCATACAAACCCCAACTTGTTGCAAAATGATGAACTGACATTTTTTAAAAAAGGCTTTGACACAAGATGCTCCTTTGTCATTTTTGAGGGGGGAATTTTTTTGTCAATGTTCTCCCTTTACTCTCCTTTCTTTTAGGCTCTGACTCCTTGCATGGGCACTGGGTGCCGTTAGGTCCCTCACTCAAAAGTAACCAGTTAACCCATGTCCTGGACAATATTTATCCCTCAAGCAACATCACTAAAACAGGTTATCTGGTCATTATCACATTGCTGTTTGTGGGAGCTTGCTGTGCGCAAAGTGTCTGCCGCATTTCCTACATTATAACAGTGAATACACTTCAAAAAGTACTTCATTGGCTGTAAAGCGCTTTGGGACATCCGGTGGTCGCGAAAGGCGCTATAGAAATGCATGTCTTTCGCTCTTTACTGTGTTATCCTTGCCTGTAAATATTGGCAGCGCAGTCACCCGTGGAGAACACCACACCTAAACCCAGTCCTCTTTTCACCCACTGTCCACACATTCATCTTTTCACCAGGAGTTATTGGTTAGCAATCAGGAGTAAGAATACTAGTCAACTTTCCTCTCAGTAACTCAGGGATATCGAGGCCAATTGTGCAGCCCCCCGCCCCCTGACACTACACTGGCTGAAATCAGCCAACTCAGCACAGATCAGGAGTGGAATCTGGAACCTTGCTGATCTGCTTGTCTCAACTACTCTAGATAAAACCACTGAACCACCAGCAAGCAAGCCCTTTCCTTAAACTACTTTTGAAAATCGAAGAAATAATTATTTTTGTTTCTTTTCCACCTCTTGCTAATTGCAGCATTGCAACTGTCTAAGCATTCAGGACTATTAAAAAATATTTTTTATCCATTTGTTTTAATCATGGTGCATTGCCAAACAATTCAAAATACTTAAGCTACGTGTAGTCACAAATGAAGTCATCAACCATCTCCATTGCAAAATGTACAGACCAATTTCTTATATTTTTTGAGCAAATCTATTGGTTAATTTAATCTTTATATATATTTTCCTGGGACATGTTCCTTCTTTCTTTTTACACCGATTTTCAAAACTAGAACAAAAATTCCTTCGTAAAAATTTGCTTTAAGCATTCCAGCCATGACAAGCATTTCAGGATCTACAAACTATATCAACTAAACATTGCTTCATAAGATATTTCTGTCATCTCTACTTGTACATAACAAAATGTCAGTGAATGTTTTTTCCCATTTCTGACATTAGAATAAATTGTGCTGGATTTCCAAGCATTGTATTGTAACCGCAAAAGTATTTTTCTTTTGATTTTGCAAAATATTTAAAAATTTAGCCCATGGAGACTTACTCCTCCGAGAGTTCATTTTAAACTTTACTCGTATTTTTTCCCCAATCTCAATATCTGATTCGTTTTTAAAACATTACTGATTTCTCCAAAGTTATTATATTCTTTACATTTAAAAGAAATAAAAGACTAGGCTTTCTGTAAATGGGTAAATTAAGTTAAAGAGAGACACAGCCAGGACATCAGTATCTGAATGGGGAATAGACAGATTAATGTTTCAGACATCCTCAGCATTAACCTGTCTCTTCCCTTTTCAGCTCCTGACACAGCTCCTGTGTGTTTCTGGCATTTTCTGGGGTGGGGTAGGTTGGGTTGGGGGAGGGGAAGTAGTTCTTTATCCAAAATGTTAACTGATCTTTTCCCTTTTCAGAAGCCAATGGACCTGATGGCTATTTCCAGCATTTCAGTTTTTTATTTCAAATTTCAGGCATTTTAATCTTTACAAAATGAACTTTCTTTTCACTAAGAGAAGACTGTTGCATGCGTTTTGTGACATTTATTTTGAATTAAATTTTATATAGTTAAATATGAAGTTTTGCTTGTTGATGTGATCAAAATTAAGTAGGGCACACATATCTATGACAGGGTGCTAGTTTAGTTTGTGAGTGAGTGCTGAACATTAGCTAACTTTTTATATCCGTTACCAGGAGTATATTTGCCTTAAGTTAAAATGTATTATCATTTTAAACAAACAGCCTGCTACTGAGCTTCTTTACTGAACAAAATAGCTCGAGATTCAACTCAACACAAACATCTTTCTATAGTCAAATCCTGGGGAAATAATTCACTTAGTACAAATAAAGATTTCCCTCCCATCTCCAACCTAAAAAGAAATTGCTGAATTTTATAAAATGATCATTTGTTTGATCAATGCAAAAATATACTCTTCTATATATCGTAAAACAGTTTCAACTTTTAGTTGGTTGCATGAAACCATTTCTAAAAATAAGAAATAAACTTGAAGCAATAGGCAATTCCTAGTTTTGTTTAAGAAATATACTCATGAAATACAAAAAGACATCAGTTTTTCTAATGACTGATTGACAGCAAACACTACAAAGGTAATTTTACTAAATTTCTTACAAAATGACCTTTTTTCTGTCGTAAGGATTTAAGCAATTTCTTATTTCAGTAAACAGGATCATCGGACCAACCATTTACGTACACACACACACACAAATACCCCATTGAGTGATAACATCATTCTTGTTCTAACTTTAACTTGGATTACTAGATGGATTTACTTTATAACCATTTTCCCGATTAAAACATGACCAAAACTCCAAATAAACATTACCACACAGACTGAACATTACCACAGAGATTGATGAATTTCGGAGCTTCAGGATTTCATATAAAACTTTTACTGAAAGAATCCAAGCTCTGTTTTTTTTAAATAAAAGAGTTACACGTGTTACAGGAAAACAGGATGTTAAGATTGCAAAGGCAAAACGTTTCCATTTTGTATCTTGAGGCACACTAGAATATTTTAAATAAAGCAGGGAGGAGGGTGGGCAGTTCACTATAAACAAAGCACTTGCATTTTAAGAGTTGAAGTTTTCTTGAACTAAATTGGTCACCAAAAACAAAAAAAATTGTGTTTGTAGTCTACACAGTTTAATCAGTATTTACTTATTATTTCTTCTGAAACAGACTGATCAACAATCAGAGAACAAAACAGAATCTTTCTCAATTAGATTTTTAAAGTCATTATCACAGGTCTTTGTGAACCACTATAGACGTGCCAACTGATTTTCATTTTCTTTTGCTGAATTTTTAGTCTATTTTTCAAAACTTTCAAATTGGCTGACTCAAACTTCATCTTAAACCTTTTGAAAATAAAGAGGGGCACAGTTTGGTTTACAAACCTCCATGGACTGTATTTAGCAATATTAATTGATGTTGGTTACAAAGCACAAATCTACCTGGTTAAAATACTAACCTAAACAATAGCTTCAGCTTAACTGAACCAGTAACTTGTTTTCCTCACTATCATTTTCAGCAGATAATCACATGAACTGATACAAAGTTATTGTTTTTAAACCAATGTAACTTGTTTTATCTGGCATTTTTTTTGAATCAGCACTTTTCGACATTTTACCACAGGCACCATCCAGTTTACCAGATAATTGAACAAGTACCATTTCAATTTAAAAACACACACACACACACTCAATGGTTTTAAAGCAGGAACAAACAATCACTTTAACAGGTATATCAACAAACCCACCCAAGGCTCCAAACTGGCACATACATTAACAGGGTTCTGGGTGAAGGTTTACACTGTTTCTCAATGAGAGCTATATCAAACTTCGTTAATGAAAGAGGAGATCGCATTTTGAAAGGGCTGTGCAAGAAATAATCAGAGCGGGCAGAATTCGTTGAACGATTGCACACAGCGCAAGGTCGGGGCATGCAATGCCAATTCGCACAGTGCTGATGCAAAGAGGGATCCTTGTTCCAACACAGCGCGTCCCTTATCGGTTTAAAGCGACCACGGGGACGATGGGTTGGAAACTCCCAATTCTAACTGCATTCTGAGAGTTTTCCCAACTCTTCTCCGCAACCTTTCGGCGCTCGCGCCCTTCCCGCAATCGAGCGTGGAATCAAAGGGGGTTCGAACCCGAAACAACTGCTGGAAACGTGATCGGTTTCGACAGAGAGAGAAAGAGAGAGAGAGAGAGAGAGTGGGGAAAAACTGGGGCATCACTGACCATCCGCCCTCGCCCCATTCTCAAATCGCGAGCTTTGGACGCAAAAATCAGCAAAACAGAAAGAGGTCTTTGAACCTAAAAAATCACTAACTCCAGTTCCTTAAGGCTGATCCTATTTTCCCCACCCCATCCCCCGCTTTAAACCTGCTCCACAACATTGCAGTTCCAGCCACGGATTGCTGCATTCTTCCATCTCAATCCAACAGTGCAACAGCGTCACATACATAGAGGAAACAATTAATTTTAAAAATATATACCATTTTGTCGCGAAACATAACCACGATTATTTTTTTTAAATAACATCTCTGAGAAAGCTTCACAACTTTGAAAGTTTTTTTTTAAAAAAAGCAAAACACGCTTCCAACCGAGAACCACAAACAAGCCAGCGAATCATCTTACACAACACTCCAGATAAAGGTAAATATTAAAAGCAAAACAAGCATTGAAATGGGGATACCTTTGCCTCTTGGGGACTGAATGTTCCACCTCTATGTGTTTCCCATGGAGCTCCACTTTACCTGTAAGCAAATGGTTTATTTTATTATATTTAATTTAGTAGAATTGTGTGTTCAATCTCCTTCAACTCACTCAAACACACAGCGGTTGAAATGAACCGCCTGTTATTAACAGGGTGGAGTGAGAGTCTATTTCTGTCCTTTTTGTATTTATTAAGAGTGTGTGTGGGTAGGGGGGGGGGAGAGAATGTGTTTTCAAAACCTGTGTGTGTGTGTCTTTATATACATAATTAAGAAATAATCTTAATAAGTTACTGAGCAACTTTATAGTGGCGCTGGCTGCATTACACATCCCACACATATGCAAACATATATATATCTTATAGGAAAGTTATATATCATTTTATGGTTAGAATGTTTCTTCTCACTAGACATTTGCACGTTTGCAGTCCTGTAGTATTTTCACAATCAGCATGGCCGACCTCGGCTCAGTTTGTGCCCCCATCATCCGCTCATGGTTAAATTTAAAGAATGATTGGGAGCGGTGGGGTGGGGGGGGGGGCATTAATTTAGGGCGGCCGCGTGTTGGGGCAATCGGAGCAATGTAGCAATAGTTAGCAGGACCGCCGACTCTGGTGGGACCCGGGTCAACAAACGAGATACAGGATTAAAACTGCAAACGTGGTATTATTACGGAGCTTGCAAATGACGGCCTACTATCAGTGAAGGGGAAGGACCAACATCGAACCATTCTGTCCAAGAGACACCCAGATCCAAAGGGGGGTAGAGCCCGCAGCAGAGCCGGGGATGTGATCTAAAGATCCACCCGTGATTCTAAACCGCGGTCTCTTATCAAAAGTGCGGAATGGAAAATTGATCCTGTTTTTTTTCTGGTCAAACGCCGCGTGTGTTAAGTGCAATTGACTAGGAACCTGCTGGTTCCTAGAAATATAAACCCCCCTCTCACGTAAAGGAGGGATTGGCGCGTCTTTTTCCCCCCACCTCCCCAATCTTTATATTAAAATTTTATATATATATATTTATAATCATAATCCCAAGCTACAGGGATCTCGCATCATTAACGTGTTCGTCAGATAGCAAAAAAAAAGAGGCATTGCAACTCTCCAGAGCCCCATTCCTAGAGTGGAGAAGTGGTAGGGTAGGCCATTTGTGGAGCTGGTCAGGAACACAGAATATCGAGTGATCGGCATTCTCAAGTAAGGTTCAACTCTTGCTTCTATTTTCGATATGCTTGAAATCGCTTACCGGATAAGGTATCGATGGCTTTCATAGCCCAGCTCTCATCTGGACAATCTACAAAGGCATAGCCAGTTTTTAGCAGAAATTGTCCAGTAAAAGGAATCTTCCAGTCGTTGAAGACAGTTTCTAACTCTGGCACGGTCACGCTTTCACTCAGGTTTCCGATGTAAAGCTTGTTCATTGTGATTTTTTTTTAAGGTGATTTTTTTTATAGATCAGAAGGGAGGGAGAAAAAAATAAAAAAAAAACCCACAGCACCTTAAAATAATAATCTTTCCAACAGAAAAATAATAATGATGGTGAACGGATCGCGGGTTGTTGCAGAGGGAGGTTTATATATAAAAAAAACAAAAGGCCAAAAAAAAGAGTTAGCCGGAAACAGGGAGTTATGAAACGGTATGGCGGGCTGTGAAAGTCTGTCTTCTACCCCAAACCCCGTTGAGTCAGACTGAAAATGTCACAGGACGTTTGGTGGTGGCACCGCCTCCGAATAAAATCGACCTTAAAAAATGACTGAAATATTTGCCTGGGAGAGATCCACGTGGTTACACACGGCCAGCCCCTCACGTGTAAAGAGCGCGTCAGTTTCTGCCCCCACACACAGACTGAAATCCCTGGCAGCCTTTTGTTTACTACACAGCATGACCCAGCCTGCTCGCTCCCTCTCCCTCTCCCTCCGGCTCGGCGAGACCCTCTCCGCGCCGGCTCAAGAAGAAATAATGTTTGTTAAACAAGGGCCTTTTTTTTCCCCCAACAACACCCAAGCTCAGGGCCGGATACAGGAGGATGTTTATCAGGGGAGGGCTCCTATTTTTTTTGAATGAGCAGCTCCTGGGTGGTGACTCCTATTTTTTTTATCAATGAGCTATGGCGATCTGGCGCCAAAGTTCTTGTCGGTGCGGTTTCCCAGTGTGGCCGAGGGGAGGGGGGTTAGTGTGGGGGTCGTTCTTTTGCAAACCCTGGAGCTTTGTAAGAGAAAGTCCCTGGAACTTTTCACTGCACCCATTCGCACTGTTTAAGTCCAGAGTATAGTTTTTCTGGCTCCAATACCCCTTTTACCCACCCACCCTTAACCCAGCGCTTTATCCCAGGCTCCTTCAGTACTGGGGCCATGGGTAGTAGAATTAAAGTTAAACAATTGTGGGAATCATTATCGAATAGTTACCGATTGTTCTTCGGCAGGAAGAGCATTAAGAGTTTCACCGAAAGGTTCATTTTAAATCGAATTGCTCGCTCTGAACCCCCTGGTAAATGCCCCAAGTGTCGTCCCACTCCCTCTTAAACTATTTATTTCGAGGGGAACTAACCGGTACAGGACAGGGTAGAAAATGTTACGGGGCATCTGATAACACACTTTCGGCTCGATCAGAAAGTAACTGTGTCAGGTCACTTTTAAGATCATTTCTTGAGCTACTGTCGGATCGGAAATAAAGAGATGGTGTGTTCTCCAGAGAATACACGCCACAGACCCGTGGAATGAACGGGAGGTCAGCAATTCCAAACTCTCTCCCCCCCCCCCCCCCCCAAACGGGACAAAACTGGCTCTGAACCGTTCTCCGTTACTTTGTAAGCGGGTGTATGATTATCCATGCCTCTGATCTGAATCTCCGCCGTTATCATTCATTTCTTCAGGGGTAAGGCGAGAGTTTAATTTATGGGAAGGGGTTGCAGTCCGTGCAACAGGTTCAGTGGATCCACAAAAAAAAGAGTTGCTGAGAGCTCAGTCCGGTGGCTGCGCCATATCTGACTTTGCACGGAGCAATCTGAGCAATTTGCATCTTTGAAAATTCCGCCAATACTCTGCGCGCATCGCGCAAAGGAATCGCTTTAAACGATTTTTTTGAGGACTCAAATCCCAGGTATCAATAAAGTTGCACGTTCTGCAGAAGTGCTGATACATTTGGACTGGCTTTTGTGTTGAATGATCTTATTGAGAGGGGATGAACTCCTTCAAATTAAGACAATGTAACCCCTCCCCCCAACCCCCCGCCATCCTCTGGTGTGTTGGGACGGGACCCATTGCAATAACATGCCGAATATTTAAACGGGCGCCGTGTTCATTGGCCGCTCAGGGTGGAGTTTAAAATTCAAGTCTCGTAAGTAACATTTAGGAAAGTTCGTTTAAAGATCATTTAGAAACTTTCGTTTCTTTGTCAAACACGTTTTCAACAAATATGCCAAGTGTTTCCTGGGACGAATTCCAGAAGAGGGTGTTATGCAGGTATTGGGTGTTAACGTCATCGGAAACACTCCTGCAGACAGCGGATACCGAGACTGGGGTACCCCAATTAAAGGGCCAGGACCGGCTCATTGTTCGTTCCTCTACAGCTTGGTGTAAACAGTTGTGCATAAACCCAAGGAATGATTTATATTGACACACACGTTGTATTTTATAACTTTTCCAGCTTTTCGTTTTAAACAAAAGATGTCGAGTTCTTCAGCAATTAATTACCCAGACCGCATCGTAAGCGGTGGGAAATGTAATCTTCCATTGAATGATCATTATGTTGGCCTGTCGATAGTTTTTTGTTGGGTAATCAGGGATATTCAGCAAAGACGGGTGAATGGAGTTGAGGTGCAGATCAGCCATGATCTGACTGAATGGCGGAACAGGCTCGAGGGGCTGAATGGCCTCCTGTCCCTATGTTGCCGCCCCCAGCCCCTCTGAATGCTGACTGCTGTACTGATAACAACACAAGGGGAGAGGGTATCCGCGCCAGAACCGCACCAGCACCACTTCAGGTGGTCTTTTATATTCACAAGCAAATCAGCCAGCCCCAATACCAAATCGCAGTGGATTAAAGCGGGAGAAGACTCCCTGTATATCAGAACAATAGCGCAGGGGCCCCTCACAACTGTACAGGTACTGCACTTGTGATCTGTCCAGACACTGCAATCAGACAAGGACAGGCTGTCAGTGTGAGATCACACTATCAGGTCCTTACCACGTTCTCCAGCTCAACCTCAATCACAGGGCGACGCCCTCATTTGTACACCATTTACACACTTACCTCATGTCTTGTGATTCATGTTCCGTCTTGTTGCAAAGTAATTGCGAGGGCTGGTGATTAATCCATCGGCCGCTGAATCTGCGGAATTTCGGCAGACACTGCTCGCACCTCTGGCGTTTAGGCTGAACCTTTCCCCTCATAAAACACATTGTTTTGCCTTGAGTCCGCTGTACTCTAAGCTGGCTTCTCCGGCTCCTCGACCTAATAAAAAGGCAGTGGTTTCAGGATATAGCACGAGTGCAACGGTGCCAACTCCTAGCGCGCACTGCTCAGACTTTTAATGGTGCGAATAAGTCCTATTTCCATATCGCCCAATGTCACATTCTCTGCTCTGATGAACCTGAAACGTTAACTCTTTCTCTCTCTACAGATGCTGCCTGACCTGCTGAGTATTTCCAGCATTTTCTGTTTTTATTTCAGCCTCATTTTTCATTTCTTTTCCCCTTACATTATTCAGAAGTGTGACCAGGTGTGTGGATAGACGGGGTCTTTCAGACGAATTTGGGGGCTAAATGTCTTGTATATAAACGTCATCATCACTAAATCAACCAAAATCACTAAAACAGATGATCTGGTTATTATCACATTGCTGTTTGTGGGAGCTTGCTGTGCGCAATTTTGGCTGCCGCGTTTCCTACATTACAACAGTGACCACACTTGAAAAACTCTTCATCGGCTGTAAAGCGCTCTGGGACGTCCTGAGGTCGTGAAAGGCGCTATAGAAATGCAAGTCTTTCTTTCTTAATATCTGGGATTTAGAGAGGGAAAGATGCGCCTTACGAGGGAACATTCCCCCTTACCTCTCTCCAATTATAATTCGGCACATATGGTAACCAACATTTTGGAGGGTTGGTGTAATCCAGTCTGCAGGAACACACTGCCTTGGATTCTGACGCCGCACACTCTTTCGTTGGGTCAGCCGGATGCAGTAGAACTCTTGTGTCGGATCTGAACTCAGGTCAGGCCTCCCTGACCTTCACCCTCTGTGTATGGTTACACATTTGCATAATGTACTTAAATCAGCAACTGATTTACAGATGGAATAATTGTGTCTCCGATTATTTAGTCCTTAACGGAACCGCTGGTTGCTCCGATATTCTAGGGGATCTGTAATTGGAGTGCACGCCATTTGCGATAGTGAAAGGGTTGGAAACATGTTTCCTGGTGGGATGGAGGATTGGGATGTACATGGGAGGGGAGTAGGGTTAGAAGAGTTGGAAATCTACATCTTCAGTCTCTCTCTGCTGTAATAGGTTTGGGAAAGTGACTCCGCGACGAAGCATCGTATTTCCTATAATTGAGGATGGGGGATGTGTAAAAATCAGGCCGAATGTTGGGCTTGAAGAGAAGTGCTCGGGCAATGGGATAAAGGCAAATTTCTGCTTGAAACCTTGACCAGTTTAATCAAACACAATTTAGTATATTTACATGAATGGGACTTTGGAGGCTGGGGAAGACTGGCTGATGTGTCTGGTCCAGTATCTGCAGAAGTCACAGCGAGATAATACGATTGTTACTTGAAAGCACAATGTAAAAATGTACAATTAAACTGACCGGTATTATTAACAGAACAGACTTCGAAGAAATTACTGTTACTGCATTGTTGGGGGGGGGAAGTATTCCGGTTTTTAACAACTTTACATATAAAATGTATAAACCTTCAACAAGTGTAATCTCACCGGAACAGACTCAGTAACTGAAGAGAGGACAGATCCCTTTTCGCTGTTTAGACGAGGAATTCTGAGCCATTTCGTTAGGACAGACAGGTGTCTGAGGAATATTGGGCGCAGGTAGAGCGACTAGTTGGAAGGATTTGCTCTGGTCTCTCGCTTTTTTGATCATCTCATAAACCCGCCTGAGCAATTCTCCCCGCAACTACCCATTTTTTTGGGATCTCACCCGGACATCTTGAACGTGAATTTTCGAGGGGTCTTTATGTTTTCTAGACAAATAATTGGTGACATTTGCGCCTTAGAACAGACCAACTACGGTCTGAATTCTGAGCATTCGATAAACATTTAAGGATTGGAGAGATTCACGGTTTCATTTGGGATGGGAATGGGAAACTGGGTTTAAAATGCAGTAACTGGTGGTTGAGATTGTTTTAAATTCAAAATTAAAATCTCATAAAGTAACAAAAACAACCTTGCCAAGGAACCTCAACAAATAGAGACATTAAACATTCCACGTTCATTGTAAAGGCGAGAGCTACTGCTCTTTGAATGCCAATGGGGATCAGATCACTTAAACAAATAAACTGGTGATTATCAGGTTGCTGTTTGTGGGAGCTTGCTGTGCGCATATTGGCTGCGCGTTTCCTACATTACAACAGTGACTCCACTTCAAAAGGACTTACTTAATTGGCTGGAACGCGCTTTGGGACGTCTCGAGGACGTGAACGGCGCTATAGAAATGCAAGTCTTTCTTTTACTATCCCTCAAAGTCAGATTGAACGCGCGCGATGGTCTTTTCATTCCCCGACCTCATAAACACACGGTTCTGCTTTTCTATCAACACTCACCTTATCCTAAATGGATTTCAGCGAGGTCTAACCCCCGAGGCAATGCCGTGATTTGCATTGACCCCAACCTCCAACCCACCGTCCCATTCAAACCAAACTCCAAAGACTACACACTTTTAGTGAATTAGCCAGAGCTCTCTACACTGGGGAAATTTTAGGTGTAAGATTTATGATTATTTTTTTTAATCTCCGTCTGAGATCACAAACCCAGCCAAACACCTGGGCGCTGTTTATTTTTGGAAGACATTAAAATGGGTGGGTCACATTTTAAACTAAAATGGGCGATACTTGACAGGTTAAACTCCGTTTTAAAATAACTAACTTTCAAACAAAGTTTTGGGTGTTGTGTCAATGATGATGGAAATCGCACAAAACAGACGTGTTAATCACAGCAACAAGCGGCCTCTTGCTGTGCAACGCACAACTCTCTGGCTTTGCAGACCAACTTCCACCCATCTCCCCCCCAAGCTCCTGAAGGTGTTATTGACCCCTTTCTTGATTCCCAATCCACGGGTGCCAGGACCCGCCTGCTCTTGTCCGGGAGGTTGTTGGATTCGTCAGTGCACACAGTTAGTGAGGGCCAGATTATTCCAGCTTTAATCACACAGGTTCAGAGCGCGGCTGCATCGCCACCAGGGTCAAGAAGGAACCCCGGCCGGTTTTCTAACACCCCCCCTCCCCAGCCCAGGAATTAAATTGCCCCGCTCCTAACGGAGTTCAGGCAACTCAGCACAGGTTCGGGATGATGCCTGGGATCTTCCTGATCACCCATTGGGTAAACTATCTGAGCCCTGGGGGCGGGGATAGAGTTCTCTGCAATATATATCTGGTGTCCTATGGGCAAATGGAGTTGAGGATTCGTTCAGCCAATTGAATGGGGGAACAGGCTAGAAGGGCTGAATGGTCTCCTGTTCCTTTTTTTTGTTTAGGCGAGTTTAATTCTTTTTGCATTGTTCAGGAAATATTTTAATTCTCTCAGCCACACAAACGATTAAACTTTTAACAGATGCTCCACTTCGCTTCTGCTCATCACGGCCAGAGGCCCTTTGTTTAAGAGTCTTGGCGAACTGTCCCATTGCCGGCATCAGCATCGAGCGCTCCTGCCACTCTCCCACTGGCCTGGGACCGCAAAGCTTGAGGCAAACAGAAATGACACCAGCGACAAAATGCTGCTATTTCGAGAATAATTTATTAATCGGAACCTCGTTTCTGATTTCATAGATGCAGAAGTTAGCTAAGTGCATGAGGGAGGGAGGAAGGAATAGAAGGATATGGTGATAGGATGAGATGAAGAGTGGGAGGAGGCTGGTGTGGAGCATAAACACCGGCACGGACCAGTTGGGGTGAATGGCCTGTTTCTGTGCTGTAAATTCTATGTACTTCTTTGCATTGCACTTTTGAACAGCCCAATGGAGCCCGGACCTTACCCACAACGGAGGGGCAGGTTAGAACCCCTTTTCAAGTGAAACAATTTTGCATAATGAATGGGTTTGTACGTCCTCTGTCACAACAGAAATCGTTTTACAAATGCTCTTTATTGGCTGGATTCACTTTTAAATGTTGCTATAACACGAGGTCTTCATCCAACACCGAGCGCGTTGTCTTTCCCTTCATCCAACACCGAGCGCGTTGTCTTTCCGTGGGTTTGGGACAGGAGAGGCATCACTGGTCATCCGATCCCAGGAAACACCGGCAGAAAATGCTCTCCGCGGGCTCCACTCTCACGCACATCACTTACCGTTTCTCTGTGGCGGGCACGTTATGTAAAACAAAAAAACCGCGAGGAAGGAATAAGGAAATGTCCCACACGTACATAAAAGGTTACTTATCCGTGCAATTATGGCAAGTAACGCAGCGGAGCAGGTGAAATGGATAAACTGCATGATAATCGAGGAGACTAGGAATGGAGAAAATACATATTTATATGGACCTTCAAAATATCTCAAAATGATTCACACAATGAAACACCTTTGTTAAACAGCAATGACTTGTGATGTAGGCAGAAGCGGTCATTATTAGAGGCAGCAACATTACACTAACAGCACTGAGCCATCTTTGGTGGTATTGAGAGGGAAATGGTCACAGGACACTATCAGCTCTTCAAATAGAGACGTTATATCTTCAAGGCTCACTTGAATCAACAAAATTGTCATGGGCCCTGGTTTGCTAATGCATATTTCATTATATTTAAGGTAATGGAAATTAAATCTTTGGCTAACTGGTTAGGAGGACGAGATCTATTCACTTCTCAAGGCCACCTCATTGGGTTCTTGTGTGAAAATTTCAACAAACATCTCGTCTTAATCCACAACATAAAACTTCATATTTTGGCACTAAAGACAGAGAAGATGGCGGGTGGGGACAATAGAGAATGTGCATCAGTGATCGGTTGAGTAAAGACTGCATCGAATGAACATACTTTCAAAGAAACAAGATTTTAATTGCCCAATCATTTCTTCAGGTCTCTCAATACCAACCAACATATTACCTTTAATCACACCATTTATCACCCATCATCTATTAAGATTCTAGAAGCTGAAATGTACAACATCTCCACCATTGCTAAAGCTACCGCCCAAAAGCCGTCTTTCTCTTTCTCAAATCTTGATTCATCTGCCCAAGATTTGAATGCTGATCCCAGAACAGGAAAGGCAAATACCTTGGTCACAATCCCAGATGTAAAAAAGATTGTCGCCCAATAGGTCTCTAACTCTTTCTCTTGCAACCTTTCCTAAGTTCCTATCACCAATTTTCACTCTTCTCCTGCAGAGAAGATTCCTTGGTGGGCTACAGATTTGTGGGTGGCAGCTGTCCCTCAATACCTCATAAGTGGCCTTTTCAGCTACACTGCTCCATTACTGGCTTGGTTGGGAATGGCAGTGTGCATAGCGGAGACAGATGGACCAGGAAACTCCAGGTTGAATTATTGGTCTTTGCTGCAAGTTGATCAGCAGTTGTGCAGTTACAATTGATCTCGCTCGGAGTTATGGGAAAAGGAATCAGCCACGGCTCCTGCTCTCATAAAAAGAAAGATTTGCATTTCTATAGCGCTTTTCACAACCACTGGATGTCCCAAAGTGCTTATACAGCCAATGAAGTACTTCTTTTTGAAGTGTAGTCACTGTTGTAATGTAGGAAACACAGCAGCCAATTTGCACACAGCAAGCTCCCACAAACAGCAATGTGATAATGACCAAATCATCTGTTTTAGTGATGTTGATTGAGGGATAAATATTGGCCAGGACAGAGGGAAGAACTCCCCTTACGTTCACCTGAGAGTAGACGGAGCTTTGGTTTAACGTCTCATCCAAAAGTCAGCAACTCTGATCAGTGCAGTGCTGAGGGAGTGCTGCACTGAGTGACAGCCTAGATTTTTGTGCTCGAGGCTCTGGAGTGGGGACTTGAACCCACAAGCATCTGACTCAGAGGTGAGGGTGCTACCCACCGCGTCACAGCTGACATTTGCTAATAAGTGTGCGCATGTGTGGACACAGTGAGGATAGTAGCAGGCTTGGCTGTGATGTTTGTCAGGGTGAAATATTCTGCTGACACTCACTATGTTCACCCATGAAGAATGGCCACTTGGGTGAAGTACTGGAGCACAAGTGGAATTCCTAAACCACATCTAGCAAGGAGTCACAACCCTCAAGAGGAAAGGAAACATTTGTGGGGGGGGGAGAGAGAGAAAGAGAGAAGAGAAAGAGAACTGTAGGGCAACACGGTGGCATAGTGGTTAACACTGGTGCCTCACAGCGCCAGGGACCCGGGTTCGAATCCGGCCTCGGGTGACTGTCTGTGTGGAGTTTGCACATTCTCCCCGTGTCTGCGTGGGTTTCCTCCGGGTGCTCCGGTTTCCTCCCAGTCCAAAAATGTGTGGGTTAGGTTGATTTGGCTATGATAAATTGACCCTTAGTATTAGGGGGGGATTAAATATGTGGGGTTATGGGGATAGGATGGGATATGTTAGGGGGAATTAAATATGTGGGGTTATGGGGGTAGGGTGGGATATATGTACTGTGGGGATTAAAGCAGGGACAGGGTACTGGATTTGGATGATCAGCCATGATCGTATTGAATGGTGGAGCAGGCTCGACGGGCCGAATGGCCTACTCCTGCTCCTTGTTTCTATGTTTCTATGTATACTTCACATTTATTTACCATTGGTTGTAAATCACAATTATTTCCAGAGCATGAATAATGGAAAATTTACCTTATTAAAACTTTACATTTCCAAGTCTCTTTCCTCCCCATCCACCCATCATTTTCTCACCTCCTCTTAAGTACTGACTTATGCAAGGAAATGCTCCACAAGCATTAGCACCCCTCCACTAGCTCACACAACTGACAGTGAATCCATAGAACCACACGAGTTTACATCAGAGGAGGCCGCCACCTGGCCTATTGTACACGTGCCTGCTTTTTGCTAAAGCAATCCAAAAAATAATCCAACTGCCCATTGTCCTGCATCTGCCTCTGCTTCAAATGTTTATCCAAATGGTCTTGGCCTCAACCTCAACCAGTCCCTGTGGCAAAGCATTACATAACATAATTAGGTGCAGGAGTAGGCCATACGGTCCCTCGAGCCTGCTCCACCATTCAATAAGATCATGGCTGATCTTCAACCTCAACTCCACTTTCCTGCCCGATCTCCACATCCCTTGATTCAACGAGTCCACAAATCTATAAGTCTTGAATATACTCAACGACTCCATATCCACAGCCATTTGGGGTAGAGAATTCCAAAGACTCACAACCCTCAGTGAAGAAATTCCTCCTCATCTCAATCTTAAATGCCCGACCCTTTATCCTGAGACTGTGACCCCCCCCTAGTTCTAGACTCTCCAGCCAGGGGAAGCAACCTCTCAGCATCTACCCTGCCAATCTCCCTCAGAATCTTGCTCCAACAACTCAGTCAAGAAATTACTGCTAACTTCTGTCCTCGCTATTTATTTGATCGTGGAAGGCATCACAATTCAGCTTGATCCGGTTCTCACTGGACATGCAACTTCCCAGCTAAGATTCATTGGTTTGTGATCATGAATGGGAATGTTCCAGGAGTTACTGGATTGCAATCAACAGCAGGAAGATGGCTGATTTCCTCTCACCCCGAATGAGGGGTACTGAGGCCAACTGTAGTATCCCAATTACTGCCCTGACGGATCAAAAAACTCAGCACAGACCAGGCAGGAGTCAAGCTTGGGACTTTCTGGTCCAGATGCCTTTGAGCTACACCAGTGCTTTACTCAATATTTAGCTCCCTCTGGCCTAGTAAGAATTTGGTGTGTTTGCAATCCATGTCTAACAGATAACTTGCTTATAAACTTTTCTGTTCATTCAGTGACCAGTTATTAAGTTGTATAATACGCTGGAAAAAAAACCAATCTTCCCAGTGTCCTGGCTCATATTTATATCTCAATCATCATTAAAACAGATTACCTGGTCATTTATCTTATTGCCATTTGTGGGACCTTGTGTGAAAATCTGTGGACCCGGTGTGAAAATTGGCCACCATGTTTTTCTATATTACTAGTGACTACACTTCCAAAGTATTTTATTGGCTGTGAAGCACTTTGGGACATCTTGAGGTCATGAAAGGTGCTCTATAAACAGAAGTTGCTTAACGTTGCAAGCTTCCCATTGTAAAAGCTTCTATAGGTATGTGTAAAGGAAAAGACTGGCGAAGGTAAATGTAGGTCCTTTACAGTCAGACGGGAAAATTTATAAAAGGGGAATGAGGAAATGGCAGAGAAATTAAATAAATACTTTGTTTCTGTCTTCACTGAGGAAGACAAAAAACCTCCCAGAAATACGAGAAAACAAAGGGTGCGGCAAGAATGAGGAACTTAAGGAAATTAGTAAAAAAGCAGTACTAGCAAAATTAATGGGACTAAAAGTCGATAAATCTCAAGGACCGGATGACCTACATCCTAGGGTTTTGAAAGAGGTGGCCATTGGGATAGCAGATGCACTGGTTGTCATCTTCCAAAATTCTATAGATTAGGAACGGTTCCTGCAGATTGAAGGATAGCAAATGTAACCCCACTATTTAAGAAAGGAGGGAGAGAGAAAACAGGGAACTACAGACCTGTTAGCCTCACATCAGTAGTTGGGAAAATGCTGGAATCTATTATAAAGGATGCAATAACTGGGCACTTTAGAAACTAATAGTAAAATTGGGCAAAGTCAACATGGATTTATGAAAGGGAAATCCTGTTTGACAAACCTATTGGAGTTCTTTGAGGATGTAACTAGTGGAGTAGACAAAGGGGAACCGGTAGATGTGGTGTATTTGGATTTTCAGAAGGCCTTCGATAAGGTCCCACACAAGAGGTTGGTGAACAAAATTAGGGCACATGGAATTGGGGGTAACATACTAGCATGGATTGAGAATTGGTTAACAGACAGAAAACAAGT
Source organism: Squalus acanthias (assembly GCA_030390025.1). Lineage (NCBI taxonomy): Eukaryota > Metazoa > Chordata > Chondrichthyes > Squaliformes > Squalidae > Squalus > Squalus acanthias. The sequence continues at coordinate 4,749,873 of CM059437.1, read as the reverse complement.
AGGGATAAACGGGTCTTTTTCAGGATGGCAGGCTGTGACTAGTGGGGTACCACAAGGGTCGGTGTTTGGGCCCCAGCTATTCACAATCTATATCAATGATTTGGATGAGGGGGCTAAATGTAACATTTCCAAATTTGCTGATGACACAAAGCTAGGTGGCAGTGTCAGCTGCGAAGAGGATGTGAAGAGGCTTCAAGGGGATCTCGACAGGCTCAGTGAGTGGGCGAGAACATGGCAGATGGATATAATGTGGATATATGTGAAGTTATCCACTTTGGTCGAAAAAACAAAGGCAGAGTATTTCCTAAATGGTGAAAGATTGGGGAATGCAGATGCTCAAAGGGACCTGGGTATCCTTGTACATGAGTCACTGAAGTTAATGTGCAGGTGCAGCAAGCCATTAGGAAGGCAAATGGTATGCTGGCCTTCATTACAAGAGGATTTGAGTACAGGAGTAGAGAAGTCTTACTCCAATTATATAGGGCCTTGGTGAGATCACACCTGGAGTACTGTGTACAATTTTGGTCTCCTTACCTAAGGAAGGATATACTTGCCATAGAGGGAGTGCAACGAAGATTCACGAGATTGATTCCTGGGATGGCGGGACTGTCGTATGAGAAGAGATTGAGTAAACTCGGCCTGCATTCTCTTGAATTCAGAAGAATGAGAGGGGATCTCATTGAAGCATACAAAATTATTACAGGGCTTGATAGGGTGGATGCTGGGAGAATGTTTCCCTTGGCTGGGGAGTCTAGAATCAGGGGCCACAGCCTCAGGATAAAGGGTAGGCCATTCAGGACTGAGATGAGAAGAAATTTCTTCAGAGGGTGGTGAATCTTTGGAATTCTCTATCCCAGAGGGCTGTGGAGGCTCAATCATTGGGTATATTCAAAACAGAAGTCGATAGATTTCTGACTAGTAAGGGCATCAAGGCATATGGAGGTAAGGCTGGTGAATGGAATTGAGGCAGAAGATCAGCCATGATCTCATTGAATGGCAGAGCAGGCTCGGAGGGCCGAATGGCCTACTCCTGCTCCTATTTCTTATGTTCCCGAGGAGAAACAGAAATGGCCCAAACATAAAGTCACAAATGAATCAAGGGCTTGCCTCACAAATGGATTAAAATTGGTTTGTACATGGTTATAGTGGAAGCGAAAAACGGACACCGCCTTTTAAATATTAAAAAGTAGCTGGAATATGTTGCAATTACAGTAGGTCTAACTGCTTAAAATAAGTAGATTGCTCAGCTGGTTACGTTCCAATCAAAAATGTTCACTAAGAGTTTTAAAACATGTGACAAAACGCACAGAGGTTAAAAACAACTGCATTACATGGGAAACCATCAAATATGGTTTTCACTGCATAATTTATGGAATCGCACAATGTAAAACTTTAAGAGGCATTAACCCCAGTCATTTTCTCATCACAATGCTTACTCCCTCTCCATTTCATGACTCAGTGCTTTCTTATTCCTCCGATTACAGCACTCTAGACATTTATTTAGGCTTCCTGGGGGGCTAGTGCTGGATTCCCCCTCCTCGCAGTCTAGTTTATTTTTGTCCATCTCTTCAATTTCCTGCTGCCCGTTGGTAGAATTACAAAAACTAATGTTGCCGCTTTATCCCATCTTTTATGTAATTGTCCCAACACTCTGCCACTGTCCTTCAATTGAGAGTTATACACTGTAACCATACAGATGCTTTAGAAGCTGTACTCCAACAGGTTATTTGATCCTTCATAAAGTTAGCTTCTGAGCCCTTTATCAAGTTATTTCCACTATATAGTTCTTCATGGTAACTCTGCATGGCCCAGGGTCCAGGTAAATGAACACAGTGCTTAGTTAAACTGAGGCTCCATCTGCTCTCAGGTTGGCATAAAAGATCCTATGGCACTATTTCGAAGAAGAGCAGGGGAGTTATCCCCGGTGTCCTAACCAATATTTATCCCTCAATCAACACCACTAAAACTGATTATCTGGTCATTATCACACTGCTGTTTGTGGGAGCTTGCTGTGCACTAATTGGCTGCTACGTTTCCTACACTACAAGTGACTACACTTCAATAGTACTTCCTTGGCGGCAAAGCACTTTGGGACGTCCGGTGGTCGTGAACGGCGCTATATAAATGCAAGTCTTTCTTAAAGAAATTCATAGTAATTATATGGAAAGAGTAAGGAATAACTGCATCAGGTGGATCCACTTCCTTTTAAGCCACTTGTAGATGGCAGAATTCTTCACATTACGAATAAGGCACCACAGTATGCTGGAGTAAGGACGTCACATCACATCACAAGGATGGTAACTTTTCTGGCGATGGATCCCTTTGTCTAAATGGAAAGGTTTTCTTTTTGCACCAGGGACACTGACCCATAATTTTCACCCAGAAGGTATCAATTCGTGGTCAAGATTCCGCAGGCACCAGTAGCCCTCCCGTACCTCACCCAAGAGGCCATCCTTCACATGAGCCTAAGAGAGAACGCAGGCAGACTATTCGACCACAATTGGATATCATGACTGAGCCCAATCATGACCTCACCTGATCTCCAAAACAGGCTGTGCCACTGAGCTGCTTATTCCCCTATGGAAAGTGGTCTACGTTGTCCAAGGCCTTGTCGTGGATTTTGATAATCGGGGAGGCAGTACTGTGTGGCGGGGGCAGGTTGGTAGAGGACCTTTGTCTTACAGATGTTTAGTGTAAGGCCTATGCTCTCGTATGCGTCGGTGAAGGTGTTGACGATGGTTTGGAGTTTGATCTCCGAGTGTGCGCAGACGCAAGCATCGTCTGCATACTGTAATTCGATGACAGAGGATGGGACGACCTTGGATCTGGACTGGAGGCGACGGAGGTTAAACAGTTTCCCGTTTGTTCTGTAGATTAGCTCCACTCCAGCAGGGAGCTTACTGAGGGCGAGATGGAGCATTGCAGCAAGGAAGATCGAGAAGAGCGTTGGTGCGATGACACAGCCTTGCTTGACGTGAATTGGGTCTGTGGTTGATCTGTTGGTCAGGGTCACGGCTTGCATGTCGTCGTGAAGCAGGCGGAGGATGGTGACAAACTTTTGAGGGCAGCTGAATTTGAGGACGCTCCATAATCCCTCACAGTTGACAATGTCGAAGGCCTTGGTGAGGTCAAAGGCGGCCATGTACAGCGGTTGGTGCTGTTCCCTGCATTTCTCTTGTAATTGACGCATGGTGAAGATCATGTCCATTATGACCCTTAGTGGGCGGAATCTGCATTGCGACTCGGAGGAGCTCTTCAGCCACTGGGAGAAGGCGATTGAGGAGGATTCTTGTGATGACTTTCCCTGTGGCAGACAGCAGGGAAACTCCTCTGTAATTACCGCAATCGGACTTGTCACCTTTCTTGAAGATGGTCACGATTACGGCGTCTCTTACAGCCTACTGTCAACAAGGGCAGACGTCAATGACAAAGTCGAACACCGCCTTCAGTGTGCCAGTGCAGCCTTCGGTCGCCTGAGGGAGTGTGTTTGAAGACCAGGACCTCAAACCCGGCACCAAGCTCATGGTCTACAGAGCAGTAGTAATACCCGCCCTCCTGTATGCTTCAGAGACATGGACCATGTACAGCAGACACCTCAAAGCACTGGATAGGTACCACCAACGCTGCCTCTGCAAGATCCTGCAAATCCATTGGCAGGATAGGCGCACCAACGTCAGTGTTCTCGCTCAGGCCAACATCCCCAGCATCGAAGCTCTGACCACGCTCGATCAGCTCCGATGGACGGGCCACATCGTCTGCATTCCCGATACGAGACTCCCAAAACAAGTGCTCTACTCAGAGCTCCAACACGGCGAGAGCCCCAAGTGGGCAGAGGAAACGCTTCAAGGACACCCTCAAAGCCTCCTTGAAAAAAGTGCAACATCCCCACCGACACCTGAGAATCCCTGGCCCAAAACTGCACAAAGTGGAGGAGAATCATCCGGGAAGGCACCGAACACCTTGAGGTCTTCGTCAGGAGCAAGCGCAAACAGCAGAAGGAGCGCATGTCAACCCAAGCACCCCACCCACCCGTTCAACCACCGTCTGCCCCACCTGTGACAGAGACTGTAGGTCCCGCTTTGGACTCGTCAGTCACCCGAGAACTAATTTTTAGTGTGGAAGCAAGTCATCCTCGGGACTGCCTAAGAAGAAGGTGGTACCCCTATATTGTTAAATATAGATTGTTCTGTGTAATTAAAGCACTGGTGCTCCAAGATACCATTGGACACCACTAGGACATGGATTCACAGCTGCTTGACAGAACAATTTACAATCTCAGCCTTAGTTTCACAAAGGACTATAGAGACACTTGGATACATTCCTACAGGGATACATTCCTACAGGGACAGAGGATAAAATTGAAGTCTGGCAGAGACATCCGGGCACGGCACAGAAAAAAAAGTGCTTGAAAAAGTGAAAACTGTATTTATGAATCTGCATCCATTTATGAACAAATCATACATTCCACATGTTCTAAGTTGCAGTCCCGACCTCTCACCACCTTCTTATTTACCAGTTTAATGGGTACAAGTGTACTTCTGGAGAATTGGTTGTATGCCACAATTTACTGTAGTGTGGAGCAAAACATGCTTTTAAATTCATCTAATCTCTGGTGCTTTACAGAGCAACATGAATAGGAAAGGAAACAAACGCTATGACTATGTATTGGGGAGAACACTATCCAGTCTCCACTTGTAATAGTCACATTGCAAAATGTAATATGGTGTTGGTGACTGATACCTTTAACATTGTGGGACTAAGTTCAGAGTTTTTCAAACCGTGTCTTAGATGGTCAGATACAATGATAAAAATCGCCAAACTCAAAAGTTTCCCTATGCAAATTCCTAGGTATTGCCTCTACATGTTTGTGGGAAATTACAAGTTCTTTTTAACATAGAATTTACAGCACAGAAACAGGCCATTCGGCCCAACTGGTCTGTGCCAGTGTTTTGCTCCACACGAGCCTCCTCCCTTCCTATCAGCATATCCTTTTACCCTTTCTCCCTCATACTTATCGAGCTTCTCCTTAAATGTATTTATGCTATTCACCTCAACTACTCCATGTGGTAGCAAGTTCCACATTCTAACCATAACTGGGTAAAAAGTTTCTCCGGAATTCCTTCCTTGGATTTATTAGTGACTATCTTGTATTTGAGAGCCCGAGTTTTGGATTCCACCACAAGTGGAATCATCTCAACATCTAACCTGTCCCTTCATGATTTTAAAGATTTTTCAAAGAAGCCAAGTTACTGCCTGAAATATTAGGAAGAGAAGGGAGAAAAACTGAAGTATCTACCTAATCATTTGCTTAAACCATTTTGTTTGCTACGTTTAAAATTATAAGTAAACGAGTGATTTATTTTCTGCATGTAACTACTTTTTTTTTTAAACACTGCCATGGAACCACTTAATTATTCAGTTCCTGTATTTCCCTCTTGCCAATTCTTTCCCTTCTCCTCCCGATTGGCACCTTGCTGGGATAAGATTCCATAGGCACTGGTCGCCCTGCTGTGCTTGCCCAGGCAGGTTGTCAGTATTCACGTGTAGGTTTTGTCAATGAGTGCTAGTAGGCTATTATGCCTGATTTGTCCCTACCCAACTCCACAAATGCGCACTTTCAGCAGAGCATGTTGGATAGCAAGGAAAACTCTGGCCAATTTCCCCCTTCCCCCATTCTTACTCCAGTGATACTGAGGTATACTCTTCCCAAGATCAGCTGACTCAATACAAACTAGGGATTTAAATCTGGGACTTTCCTGCCCCTGTGGCACTCAGCTGCACTTGGATAAACACATTAAGTCATGCTGAGGGGGTGGGCAGTGGAGCCGGCTTCCTAGATTATCCTTTTGAAATTAGCACTAAATATTTCAGCGTGATAAAAAGGATTGTACCTCCCCATCCGGTACACTTTCTATAAACTGGAACACCGAATGGTACAAAGTATAAAGATCACAAGATAGGCTCTTTTAAAATGTGCCAAGCTAGAACTTTCAACAAGCTGCAACACTACAGTCCAAAAGGATTATAGTTGCATCTGATCGTCTTCACCACCTTTTGAGCATAAGGAAATCAGTTCATACATTCCGTGTCTAAGACATTTATTGCATGTCACCATTTCCCACAAAGCAGCTTTATAATTGAATCTTTCCTTATAAAGTACTGCATAATCAAACATATTGTGCACAAGAAAGTCAAGACACTTTGCTTAATATCCAAAAGTAATTTGAGTACATACATACCAGAAATTATACTACTGCAATAATTGTGATTTAATGCAACACAATACTGGATGTAGGTTTCCCATTAAAAAGACAGGCTCCCTCTCACCATAAAAGCAATTATCACTTGGTGAAGCACCAGAAAACTATTACATCTTAAAATGAGATACACTTCTGATTATAGTGCTTTGCTTACACTATAATGCTCAAGAATCCCCATTTTAGTTAAAAAAAAATCCCTGTAGGTTTGAAAAGGTTCCCATCCGTTTAAACTGGTAGGAAATACTTGGTGGGTGTCATCAGTATCGACCTGCAGAAAGAAAATGCACATCACTTCAAAATCTGTTGATTTTTTAAAAAGTAGTTTTGCAAGGCAGGAGGGAAATTACAGGCCATAACACTTACGTGGGGTGTAAGAACAAGAACGAGATCGAGATCTGTATCTGCTGTAACAGGGTGAAGGTGAACGTTTTCTAGGAAGAACACAAACGGTTTACTTTTTAAATCCAGAATACAACCAGCAATTTGATTACCATCAGCACACAACCTCACTTACAAACACCAAACAGGCAGGCAAGCTAAAGAAACATCTACCCACATCCATTTTATTTAGAAATTTACAACAGAAGATATCCAGTAGTTACTGTAATGTTACAATACAAACTGTACTAAAATAAACTTTAGCGTGCAAATGTGACTACTTCACTTTCCCTCATAATTCAGCAAGCTGGTTTGATTCCAGGTGAAAATGTGTGTTTCATTTCCAAGTTGCAGTAGTGCAATGCCAATTTGAAGTTTAAAGTGAGTATTTTCTGACATGCAGCCAGAGGTCCACCTAATAATTAAGAAATTAAAATTGATCTCTATGGCATCATGTTGCATTATAGGCTTTTGGAAGAATGAGTCACAATGATTTATTTCAACAACAACCTGCATTTATATGGTGCATGCCTTTATAACATAGAACACCACTCAAGGCACTTCATAGAAGTGTAATGAGACAAAAATGGTGACTGAGCCAAAGACAGACATTAGGAGGGGGTTAACAAAAGAGCTGGCTTTTAAGTTAGGTCTTAAGGAAGTGGGTACGGTAAACTGCGGAAGGATTTAAGAAGGGAATTCCAGAGTATGGGGAATTCCAGAGTATGGGGCCATGACCGCTGAAGGCAATAGTACCAATGGCGGGGCAAAGGGGAGGGAGGGGAAGAAGAGGCCAAAGTTGGAGGAACGGAGAGTTCCGGGGGAGCTGTAGGCTACAGGAAGTTAGGGGTATGGTGGGCCAAGGCCACAAAGGAATTTAAAGACGAGGATGAAAGCTTTAAATTGAAGGCACTGGGGACCAGGAACCAATGTAGATCAGCAAGAACTTGCATTTATATAGTGCCTTTAACATAATAAAACATCCGAAGGCACTTTACAGGTGCGCTATTAACCAAAATTTGACCGAGCCACATAAGGATATATTAGGATAGCAAAATACTGCGGATGCTGGAAATCCGAAATAACAACAGAAAACGCTGGAAAAACTCAGCAGGCCAGGCAGCATCCGTGGAGAAAGAAAGAGAGTTAACGTTTCAGGTCGATGACCTTTCTAAAGGTCATCGACCTGAAACGTTAACTCTCTTTCTTTCTCCACGGATGCTGCCTGGCCTGCTGAGTTTTTCCAGCGTTTTCTGTTGTTATTAAGGATATATTAGGATGGAAGAGAGAGAGAGAGAGAGAGAGAGAGAGAGAGAGAGAGAGAGAGAGAGAGAGAGAGAGAGATTGAGATTTATTGAGCATGGAGGAGAGGAGGCTGGCCAGCTTCAAATTAAGATTTGGGTAGAACAGGCAGCATATAGAAAGCACCTTTAATTTGGTTGATGCTCCAAAATGCTTTACCAAAGGGGAGGGAGAGTAAGGCACCAAGATGGAATTAGGAGAAGGGTTGAGGGAGTTTACCAAACACATTAAGAAAGGTTTCAGGAGGCTTTTGAAGGTGGGGAGAGATTCAGCAAGGCAGACAGGCTTAAGAGGAGAATTCAACAGTAGAGCAAAGGGAGGGACACAGCCAGAGTCATACTAGTGGAAGGTATGCACTGGAATGTAAAAATTAGTGACAATAATGTCCATGAATAGACCAGATCCAGTTTGAATCAAGCATTACCTGTAGCTGTAATCCCGCTCATCGTATCTGTCACTGTAAGAGTCATTGTAATGGGAAGAACCAACACTGCTGTAAAATGTCAAAAAATGGGGACAAATGCGCCCAATTCAGTATGTAACTACTATAAAAGTACTGTGCAAAAAATAGATGAAAAAACAACTGAGCTCACGTTGTTGGTCTGCCCATGTAGATTCCTGGAGTTGGAGTGTGGGGTCGTTTTGTAATGGAATAATCTACCCTAATGCGTCGGCCATCAAGTTCCATCCCATTAGCAAGTTCCTTTGCCTGTAGAGAAGAAATTAAGCATTACTTTGATGCTGTTATTCTCAACGTTGTGCTTTGCAACAAAAAAAAATCAAGCAGAGATCTTGGTGATTAACTGAAAAACTTGCAACTTCCACAAAGGTAATGTGACTCAAGTTGATTCGTGTAATTTAAAGCTTATACCACTACTTCGAAACTGGGAAGAAGTGGTGTGAAACGCTCTCATTAGTGCTTGGATCTGATGCCACATGGACTCTTAACTTCACTGCGGTCACATCCGGATTAAAAAATGCTCAGGCTGGCCACTTTGCAAATTTACCTGGAGTTGATTTAAAGTGTGTGTGTGTGTGTGTGTGTGTGTGTGCGCGCACGCACACACGGAGTCTCTACATTCAAACTTTAAACCACCGGGAGCGACATTCTGAACAGGCATATTATCTTGGCATGGGAGAACTGCAGCTGGAGCCAAGGAGTATAAACAGGGCACTACCTGGTTGGAATTGATCCTGCAGCTAATATTAAATGCAAAGCAGCAGTTAGCATGAACAAAATGCTGGAAACACAGATCGGTAAACAGAAAAGTTAGGTTAATGCTTTGGGTACAGCATGTTGTCAAAACTATACGAGCTGCAATGCCCTTTATTGTAATATTATTTCTCTACCCAAAAGCAGACTACTACACAGCTTTACTTTTAATCCAATTGAAACGTGTAAAATTTGCAAAATGACATTATTGAAAGGAGATTACATTAAAAAATGAGGCAATATAAACGAAAGGGTACAATTCTAAAGGGGGTACAGGAACAGAAAGACCTGGCGGTATATGTGCACAAATCGTTGAAGGTGGCAGGGCAGGTTGAGAAAGCGGTTAAAAAAGCATACAGGATCCTGGGCTTCATAAATAGAGGCATAGAATACAAAAGCAAGGAAGTTATGATAACCTTTATAAAACACTGGTTTGGCCACAACTGGAGTATTGTGTCCAATTATGAGCACCACACTTTAGGAAGGATGTGAAGGCCTCAGAGAGGGTGCAGAAAAGATTTACAAGAATGGTTCCAGGGATGAGGAACTTCAGTTATGTGGATAGACTAGAGAAACTGGGGTTGTTCTCCTGAGAGCAGAGAAGGTTGAGAGGAGATTTGATAGAAGTGTTCAAAATCATATGGGCTATAGAAAGAGTAGAGAGAAACTGTTCCCATTGGCAGAAGGGTCGAGAACCAGAGGACACAGATTCAAGGTGATTGGCAGAAGAACCAAAGGTAACATGAGGAAAAACTTTATGCAGCGAGTGGTTAGGATCTGGAATGCAATGCCTGAGAGGGTGGTGGAGGCAGATTCAATCGTACCTTTCAAAAGGGAATTGGATAAGTACCTGAAGGAAAAAAAATTGTGGGGCCGGGGAAAGGGACTAGCTGAAGTGCTCTTGCAGAGAGCCGGCACGGGCTCGATGGGCCAAGTGGCCTCCTTCTGTGCTGTAACCATTCTACGATCCAAAGTAGGAAAATTAGGAATATCGGCATTTATTTAAAGCATTAAGATGACCACTTTGTGGCGCTGGGAAACTCATTGAAACAATTTAATTAAACAGAACTGCTCGTTCCTATTTGTTATAAAAATGGGGGGAGGGAGAAAAAGAGAAAAGTGAGACTGAAGAAAATGTTCTAGTTTATACACAATTCGAAATCGATACTCTAGGCCTACGGTTTCAAATTCCACCTGGTATATAGCTCGTTATGAAGATAAAGGTCATCACCCCTCCCCCAAAATGTACAAGCGATTTAAAATTAGGCAAAATAGACAATCACAGAACGGCAGGAAAAGTGTAATCTGAATACATTCTTCCAACATAATAACGTGAATTTGTAGATGAAACAATTTATGTTCGGCACACATTAGTAAGGGAAGCATGCCGTAATCTGGAGATCTACTTGTAGTCCTGATTAAATGTCTGAAATTCTGCAAGTCGAATTGAAACACTTTAGCAGTTTGTCCACTCTCAGTTTAGCAAAATACGGAAATGCTGAACATGTTGCCAATTACAACACTAAGTTCCAAAATTGCAGATACCACAAAAATAAACCACAGGACCGTTTCTTCTTTGTCGATGTGTACGTGAACTGAACATTTCCACCCGTGACGTTAGCTTTTCAAGATCGTCGATTTTTCCATTAAGATTTTGTCATTTTAAAAAAACACGTACTGCGCATTTACTAGTTTATTTTTAAAAAAAGCATCTGATTGGGGACAATCATAATAACGAAGTAGACAAGCTAAAAATATGCATTTATGAAACTCCGGGTCTTGTCCGGATCCTTCTGAAAAGGACAAAACGCGCCTTTCAGCGAATTCTATCAAAACACAACATGGCCTGTTACTTGCTTCTAGGTTTCCGCTTCAACTCCTCTGCGCATCCTTGACTTGTTACAACTCATCTTCCTCCCAACAGATAAAAACAAGGTACACATCTGGACAAATTAGACACATTACAGTGTACAGGAAAACCATTGTAACAGTTAAACTTGTCATTATGTCGCCCGCTGGTGTTTCTCTCCCCCCCCCCCCCCTCTCCTAACTAGCTGTAATCAAAAATAACCTTTCAAATGACTTTTTTTTTGGAGGTGGGAGCCCAATTGTTCTCCAAATGTGAAGTTTAAAGTAGTTGTTCAAAAGAAACTAGTAAATGCACGTGGAAATTGGGAGGAAAAAAAAGATACAAGCAGGCCAACGCCTTATAGCAAAAAACTTAAACATTATCGACACTCGACATGTGCAGCAGACAGCTCCGTGATGCTTTGCTGCCTGTCCCCTGGAGAGGGCGAGGCATGGCCTTGCAGCCGCGGCCTCTGCTGCCGCTTCTTGAATGGATTACGAGCAGCTGCACGCGCGCCATTGACAAATAAAATCCAGCCACGTCGTCCAATCAGGAAGCTCCACTTTGCAACAATCCGAGCGCCCCCTCCCCATCCCAGCCAATCGAGGCGGTGCCCGAGGGTCACGTGCTCGCACCTCCGCAGCGCTCCAGTGCAAGCGTGCGGACCCGAGACACAGGCATTTAAAGGACTTGGACCGGTTGCACCAGCTTCAATCTCCAAGGATCTTGTTGCAAACTTGCTTTTGACATAATTTGAAGTACCTTCCAGACTCTCCTATTAAAGGCACTGAATAGAACAGGGTTAAATATTCACTTGTGCGCGAAGGTGGAGTTTTACCATTTACCCCCTTCTTTCAGACCTCCCTGTAGCTCAAATCGGACAGACAGGCAACACAGGGCAGGGCCTGTCCCAATACAACTGACGACCAGCGTCTCATTCTTCATTTCGGCTTCCTCTGGGGAAAAGGCCTACAATCTGTTCAGTGTTTCTCTAACCAAGGTTGGGCACTCAACATGCATTCTCATCCTACTGTTCTGTGGCGCATTACGTTAACACACCCAACTTGCTCGGCCACTAAATTGCTTTAGTCATACTTGCAGCCGGGTACACTGCATTTAACATCTTTTGCAGTAGTAAACCCAACATTAAACCATCTTCCAATGAGATTTTACTTTGCTTGCTCAACCTAGAGTAACAGCAGTGCATTGCTGGAATGTTCGCAGTACATACAAAACACTAAACTGCTGAAAAATTACTTGGGATTCTTTCAAATGAACTGTTTTTATTATGGCTCACAATGACTCAGTTTGAGGGATTCACTATTAACAGTAAGCATGTCCTGAGCATGTACAAACAATGCTAAAAATGCTGCCCATTACAATATCCTAAATGGCAATAACGGAGACCTGGCTCAAAGAAGGGGAGGATTGGGAACTTTATATTCGTGGCTACAAGGTATTCAAGGGGAAAGGGGGAAAGGGGGAAGGGGGAAAGGGGGGTGGTGGCAGTATTGATTAAAGAAACTATTATAGCACTGGAGAGGGCCTATTTGGTTAGAATTAAGGAACAGTAGAGGAGCTTTTATTCATTCACAGGATGTGGATGTCGCCGGCAAGGCCAGCATTTATTGCCCATCCCTAACTCCCCTTGAAGGTGAGCTGCCTTCTTGAATATAACAGAGTTAAGAGTCAACCACATTGCTGTGGGTCTGTGAGTCGCATATAGGCCAAACCAAGACAGCAAGATTTCTCTCCCTAAAGGACATTAGTGAACCAGATGGGTTTTTACAACAATCTGGTAGTTTCATGGTCACCATTACTGACTAGCTTTTAATTCCAGATTTTTCAAATAACTGAATTTAAATTCCCAGGCTGCTGTGGTGGGATTTGAGCTCATGATTGTTAGTCCAGGCCTCTATTACTAGTTCAGTAACATAACCACTATGCTACCACACCCCTATTATGCTTCTGGGTGTATACTATAGGCCACCAAATAGTGGGAAGGAGAGAGAGGAGCAAATTTGCTGGTAAATTACAGAAACATACAATAACTAGAGTAGTTATAATGAGGGACTTCAATTATCCTAATATAAACTGAAAGAAAGACTTGCATTTACATAGCGCCTTTCACGACCACTGGACATCTCAAAACATTTTACAGCCAATGAAGTACTTTTTGAAGTATAGTCACTGTTGTAGGATAGTAACATTGTAAAGGGCAAAGGGGGGGAGGAATTCAGACCAGGTTAAGGACATTAGTGAACCAGTTGGGCTTTTAATGACAATTTGACAGCTTTATGGTCACTTACTGATACTAGCTTTTTATTTCCAGATTTTTAGAACAGATTTCAAATTCTCAAACTGCCATGGTGGGATTTGAACTCTCATTCTCTGAAATTATTCAAGGTTTCTGAATACTATGCCAGCAACATAAACACTAAGTTAACATACCCATTTAAGGTCCCTACTGATCTCTGGGGTTTCAATTTTCCTGTGCTAAGGAGTGGGCGGGAAGAAATAAGCCAGATAGTTCACCCCTGTGCTGGGATTGAACCTGGGGCTCTCTTAGCCACTGAGCAACCAGGGGAGACCAATGATATATTACCCCTATTCCCCTCCCCGTCATCAGCCAGATTTCCATCATTTTATAATGAGGTATATTTCCGTTTCAGGTGCACCATTGCAAAATTAATGAAGATTTGACAAAATCTGCAGACTGTGGCACTATGCTTTTTTTTTTTTACTGCCAACGATGTAGGCTCCAACGTTTCCTCTAAACTGCGCGGCCGCGCAATAATGGGAAAGGTCCTGCGCAGGCCGCGCACCGACTTTTCCATTGTAAGTAATTAACGTAAGCAGGTCAGAAATTTAAAGGGACCGCGCAGTAAAAAAAACCAGCTGCGCAGAACCAAGTGCAGCTTACAGGGAACATTAGTAGGGCCCACACCATTTCCCCACATAAGTTCCTACGGCCAATCTGTTAAGAGCTACTAGACATGGCCACGTGATTTTGCATTGGAGGGGAGAAGCCAACTCGAAGAAATTACAAAAGTATTTTTTGGATAGGTTCTTTTTCCTTTACTAGCATCTCCTTGCACTATTCCCCAGGCTGCAGACCCATTTTCAGAGCTCCACCAATACCACACGAGGTGATTGAGAGAATCCTAGGAAAATGGGGAAACACCTGGGCATCCACTTGACACTACAAAACTACTGTCCCCACAAGCAATAGGAAAACTTCACACACAGTAAATTGTGGCTACAACTATTCCAGTTTAAAAATGGGGGCAGCTACTCAAGGATGAGCTAGCAACTGGCAGTAATAGAACTTAAAAACTGTCAACTTCCATGATGGTCTGGTGGGTAAAGGCATTACTTGGTGCAGTACTGAGTTATAAAGGTTCAATTTCTGGTCTTTTGTCAGACAGATGGAGCCACTATAGTTAGCCTTAGGGTCCCAGGTTTCCAATTACTGATGGCGAGCCAGTAACGTTCCCTGCTGAGAATTTCTTGGGGATGTTGAATGAGGCTCAGCTGTGGTGCACTCTACAGCCTACTAACACGCTCTTGGTTCACACATAGGAACGTGAGTAGGCCACTGAGCCCCTCGAGCCTGTTCCGCCATTCAATGAGATCATGGCTGATCTGCGACCTAACTCCATGTACCTGCCTTTGGCCCATAGCCCTTAATACCTGTGGTTAACAAAAAGCTATCAATCTCCGATTTAAAATTAATTGATCTAGCATCAATTGCCGTTTGTGGAAGCGAGTTCCAAACTTCTACCACCCTTTGTGTGTAGAAGTGTTTCCTAATTTCACTCCTGAAAGGTCTGGCTCTAATTTTTAGACTATGCCCCCGGTCCTAGAATCCCCAACCAGCAGAATTACTTTCTCTATCTACCCTATTTGTTCCCCTTAATATCTTGAAAACTTCGATCAGATCACCCCTTAACCATCTAAATTCTAGGGAAATACAACCCTAATTTGTGTAATCTCTCCTCGTAACTTAACTCTTGAAGGGCATCATTCTGGTAAATCTACACTGCACTCCCTCCCTCCAAGGCCAATATGTCCTTCCTGTGGTGCCCAGAACTGCTCAGTATTCCAGGTGTGGTCTAACCAGGGTTTTGTATAGCTGCAGCATAACTCCTACCCCCTTGTATTCTAGTCCTCTAGACAAGGCCAGCATCCCATTAACCTTTTTGATTATTTTCTGTACCTGTTCATGACATTTTAATGATCCATGTACCTGGACCCCCAAGTCTCTTTGTACCTCCACTATTTTTAGCTTTTCACCATTTAGAAAGTACCTTGTTCTATCCTTTTTAGGTCGCAAGTGGATGATCTCATATTTGCCTACACTGAAATCCATTTGCCACAGTTTTGCCCATTCACTTAATCTGTCGACATCCCTTTGTAATTTTATGCTTTCATCTACACTGCCTGCAATGCCGCCCATCTTTGAGTCATCAGCAAATTTGGATATATGACTCTCATCTAGGTCGTTAATAAATACTGTGAATAGTTGAGGCCCCAACACAGATCCCTGCAGGCCATCACTAGTCACATCCTGCCAATTTGAGCACCTACCCTTACTGCCCGTCTCCTGCCACTCAGCCAATTTTCTAATTTGCCCTGAGTTCCAAGGGCTTCTACCTTAGTTAACAATCTCTTATGTGGGACTTTATAAAATGCCTTCTGGAAGTCCATCTAAATAACATCCATAGACATTCCCCCGTCCACTACTTTAGTCACCTCAAAAAATTCAATCAGGTTTGTCAGGCATGACCTACCTTTCACAAATCCATGCTGGCTCTCTGAACACCTTGAAAATTTTCAGTTGATCAGTCACCCTATCCTTAATTATCAACTCTAGCAATTTGACAACAGATGTTAGGCTAACTGGTCTATAATTTCATGGTTTCCCTCTCTCGCCATTCTTAAATAGTAGAGTGACATGTGTAATTTTCCAATCTAAAGGAATGGTTCCTGAATCGAGAGAACTTTGGAAAGAACATGAAAAGAGTAGCCACAAGAGAACATGAAAAGAGTAGCCACTTGGGCAAAGTACCAAAGAACTGCAGTCACCTGTGGAACTGTACCACAAGCAACAATCAGTGCCTTGAGGAAAGGATGGAATAAAGAGATAATTCTGTAATAGGTTCTCTTAATAGAGTCTTGTTGCCAATGAATCTCCTACACAGCATGGCTTCCAAGTACTTGAGGCTATCCCTTTCTAAAATTTTTGTTTATGAAAAATCTAATCTTAAAGTAGAACAGGAAAGGAAGTTTTTAGTAACAATTAAATATACAAGTTGGTTTACCTCAAGGCTGTGAATAAATTGTAGCGATAGATTTTACATTTACGATTTTTGCAAGGTTATCAAATTGTGTACTATATTTAGTTATCTTATTCATCATTGCAAAAAAAAACTATGGAAAGGCAACATTTTAAGCTTTTTGAGATGGCTTCACTTTGGACAGTCTGAAATTACAGCCTTGACAGCTCACAGACTCGATAGACAGCAGCAAATTAAGGCTTTTTTTGTTACTTCTGAATGTGAACTGTGGCAACAGAAGAACACTTAGCTTATCCCCTAACAGATATTCACACTGCTGTGTAAACATACTTCTTTAGAGTCGTCAACATTTTCAAAGTAGACAAATCCAAATCCTCTTGATCTTCCTGTCCGCTGATCGTAGACGACATTGATTCCTGCAAGTGGTCCGTATCGAGAAAATACTTCGCGCAGGTCCCGTTCGGTGGTGTACAAGCTCAGGCCAAACACTCCGAGGCAATTATTAGGGTTTGGGTTGGTCTAGAGAGGAAACCAAAACAGCAGGTCAATTATAACGTTCACATTTCGTTTTAGAATGGGAACAATATGGACATTAGTATTTGAAATATAGAATCCTTCCTCCCTCCCTGTGTAGCTGCTGTGGAACAAACTTGTAATGTAATGGATACTTGGTAGGAGATATTCAGGTGTCTCCTCTCAGCTACGAGCCACTCTTGTGAACAACCACCACCACTGGCTCTTGATTTCATCTGCAATCCTGCAGATCAATGTCCAGGTTGGTTCTGGATGCCAGTCAGATGCCTGAGCAAAAGTCAGTACTGGCTGGCTGAGTACACAGTAGTAAAACTATTAAAACAGATTCAAACTTGTTCTACCAGGTAGTAGTTTAATGTTTTCCATTATACCAAAGTTCCCTTCCAGTAATTTTTCTTTTAGCAAGCCCATTTTCACAAGTTATTTTAACTGCAATAAGAAAATTACCTTTCATTAATAAAACTAATCAAAACCAGTAGACAAAATAGAGGCACATGAGAATGGGCCTGATTAAACCTAGACTTGTTGAATGTCTGTCTGCATTATCTGTATAATCTCAGGCTGCACTTGCAGGTGGAGGGGGGGAATTCATGGAATTTTCCCCCCTCAGTTTTCTGCACTTTTCTCCGCTCTTGAAGGGATGGCACTTCCCATGGCATAGTTCCACCAGCAGATGCTGGTGGGCATCTTCTAACTTGCTCAAGTGGTCTTTCGCCACGTGTGAACATACAGACAGTGAAAGGCAGAAGGCTATTTGAGGAGGTATCACAATTAAGTCTCATCCAGTCATCACCTGAGGTACACTGACAAAAGTATCTTTAGGAATCACTGGACAGTGATCAGCAGCAGGAACTTTGGCTGAATTCCTGCTCCCTAGTGCAGGAATACCAAGGCCAAGTGGACCACTTCTACTGCCACCTGGCTGAGATCAGTAAACTCAGTACAGGTTGGAAATTGAAACTGGGACCTTTTCATCTGTGTGGTCAGTAGTTGAGCTACAAAGATCAAAAAGCTCACAGCTTTCATTTCCAACCTACTGTGCAGAATTACCTGATCTCAACCAGACCAAGATAAGGGTGCTAAAATTAGTTCCAGCAACCCTATTTTAGGAAGGGAAAATCATCCGGAGTTCCTGCTCCTGATGGCTTTGCACAACCCCTGCTGCAAATGCATGTGTATTTTGAGCGAGGACAGAATCAGGGTTGGCTGTGATGAATAAGAACATAAGAAGCAGGAGATTTGGCACCTCGAGTCTGCTCATCCAGTCAATAAGATCATGGCTGATCTTCTACCTCAACTACACTTCCCTGCACTATCCCCATATCCCCGTAATATCCAAAAATCTATCTATCTCTGTCTTGAATATACTCAACGACTGAGCCTCCACAGCAGTCTGGGGCAGAGAATTCCAAAGATTCTCCACCCTCTGAAGAAATTTCTAATCTCAGTCCTAAATGGCCAACCCCTTATTCTGAGACTGTGACCCCTGGTTGTAGACTCCCCAGTCAGGGGAAACATCCTCCCTGCATCTATCCAGTCAAGCCCTGCAAGAATTTTGTATGTTTCAATGAGATCACCTCTCATTCTTCTAAACTCCAGAGAATATAGGCCTAGTCGACTCAATCTCTCCTCATAGGACAATCCCCCCATCCCAGGAACCAGTCTGGTGAACCTTCATTGCACTCCCTCTATAGCAAGTATATCCTTCCTTAGGCAAGGAGACCAAACTGTACACAATACTCCAGGTGTGGTCTCACCAGGGCCCTATATAATTGCAGTAAGACGTCTTTACTCTTATACTCAAATCCTCTTGTAATAAAGGCCAACATACCATTTGCTTTCCTAATTGATTGCTGTACCTGCATGTTAACTTTGTGATTCGTGTACAAGACACCCAGGTCCCTCTGAACACCAACATTTCCCAATCTCACCATTTAAAAAACTCTGCTTTTCTATTTTTCCTACCAAAGTGGATAACTTCACATTTCTCCACATTATATTCCATTTGCCATGTTCTTGCCCACTCACTTAACCTGTCTATATCCCCTTGAAGCCTCTTTGCATCCTCCTCACAACTTACATTTCCAGACAGCTTTGTATCAGCAGCAAACTTGGACACATTACATTTGGTCCCCTCATCCAAATCATTGATAGATTGTGAATAGCTGATGCCCAAGCACTGATCCTTGCAGTACCCCACTAGTTACAGCCTGCCAACCCAATAATGACCTGTTTATTCCTACACACTGTTTTCTGTCAGTTAACCAATCCTCAATCCATGCTAGTACACTACCCCCAATCCCATGAGCCCTAATTTTGTTTAATAACCTCTTGTGTGGCACCTTATCGAGTGCCTTCTGGAAATCCAAATACACCACATCCACTGGTTCCCCCTTATCTATTCTGCTAGTTACAACCTCAAAACACAACAGATTTGTCAAACACTATTTCCCTTTCATAAATCCGTGTTGACTCTGCCCAATCCTATTACTGTATTTTCTAAGTGCCCTGTTACCTGGTCCTTAATAAATTCTAGCATTTTCCCTACTACTGATGTCAGGCTAACTGGTCTGTAGTTCCCTGTTTTCTCTCTTTCCTCCTTTCTTAAATAGTGGGGTTACATTTGCTACCTTCCAATTCGTGGGAACCGTTCTAGAATCTATGGAATTTTGGAAAATGACAACCAATGCATCCACTATCTCTATAGCCACGTCTTTCAAAACCCTAGGATGTAGGACACCAGGTCCAGGGGATTTAATCGGCTTTCAGTCCCATTAATTGCTCCAGTACTATTTTTTTTTTACTAATACTAATTTCTTTCAGTTCCTCATTCTCACTCGACCCTTGGTTCTCCACTATTTCCGGGAGGTTTTTTGCTGCATCTTCTGTGAAGACAGACACAAAGTATTTGTTTAATGTCTCTGCCATTTCCTTATTCCCCATTATTATTTCTCCTGTCTCAGCCTGTAAGGGACCCACATTTACTTTCGCTAATCTTTCCCTTTTTACATACCTATAGAAGCTTTGTGTCTGTTTTTATGTCTCTCGCTAGTTTACTCTCATTCTTTTTTCCCTTTCTTTATCAATTTCTTGGTCCTCCTTTGCTGAATTCTAAAATCCTCCCAATCCTCAGGCTTACTACTCTTTTTGGCAACATTATAAGCCTCTTCCTTTGATCTAATACTATCTTTAACTTCTCGTTAGCCACAGTTGGACCACTTTTCCTGTGGGATTTATGTGCCTAAAAGGAATGTATATTTGTTGTAAATTATGTATTAATTCTTTAAATGCGAGCCATTGCTTCTCTAGCATCATACCGTTTAATGTAGTTTAATCTACCTTGCCAGCTCGCCCCTCATATCTACGTAGTTTGCTTTGTTTAGATTTAAGACCCTAGTTTCGGATTTAACTAAATCACTTTCAAACACAATATAAAATTCTATCATATTATGGTCACTCCTCCCTAAAGGCTCCTTTACTACAAGGTTATTAACCCTTTCTCGTTGCTCAATACTAGATCTAAAATAGCCTGTTCCGTAGTTGGTTCCTCAACATACAGATCTAGAAAACTATCTTGCATACATTCCATGAATTCATCCTCCACACGATTACTGCAAATTTGGTTTGCCCAGTCTATATGTAGATTAAAGTCCCCCATGATTACTGTATTACCCTTGTTACATGAGCCTCTAATTTCCTGATTTACACTCTGCACTACATTACAACTACTGTTTCGGGGCCTATAAACAACTCCCACCAATGTCCCTGTAAGGACTCTATTCCATTCTCCCAGTTTCTCCGTCTCCGCCACATCTGCTTTGACAATGCCACCTTCCATACCAGTGCTTCTGACATGTCTTCCTTTTTCCTCAACCGAGGATTCCCCTCTACTGTGGTTGACACGGCCCTTGACCTGTGTCCGTTCTATTTCCTGCACTTCTGCTCTCACCCCTTCCCTTCCCCTCCCTCCCGGAACCACGATAGGGTTCCCCTAGTCCTCACCTTTCACCCCACCAGCCTCCACATTCAACGGATCATCCTCCGCCACCTCCAGCGTGATCCCAAACACATCTTCCCCTCACCTCCCCTTTCAGCATTCCGAAGGGACCGCTCCCTCCGCGACACCCTGGTCCACTCCTCCATCACCCCTAACAGCCCCTTCCCCTGCAAGTGCAGGAAATGCAACACATGCCATTTTACCTCCACCCTTCCCACTGTCCAGAGCCCCAAACACTCCTTCCAGGTGAAACAGCGATTTACTTGTACTTCTTGCAATTTAGTAAAGAGTATTCGCTGCTCACGATGCGGTCTCCTCTACATTGGGGAGACCAAATGCAGATTGGGTGACCGCTTTGCGGAACACCTTCATTCAGTCCGTAATGGTGACCCCGAGCTTCCGGTCGCCTGTCACTTTAATTCTCCGCTCCATTCCCACCTCACCATCCTCGGCCTCTTACACAGTTCCACTGAAGCTCAACGTAAGCTCGAGGAACAGCATCTCATCTTTCGATTAGGCACTTTACAGCCTTCTGGACTCAACAGAGTTCAACAATTTCAGACCATAACCTCTGCCCCTATTCTTTTTTTTTCCCCCATTCATTCATTTTATTAAATTTTTATTTACACTTCATCTAGAGCCATCTTTTGTTTCTTAACTTGTCCCATTACCATCTCCTTTTGCCTTGCACCATCTCTTAATGTCTCCTGCCTTCCATCCTATCACAGACCTTCCCTTTTGTTCTTTCCTCTCCTCCCCTCCCTGCCCCTGCACTTGCTTAAAAACCTGTTCGATCTCCAGCTTTTTCCAGTTCTGACGAAGGGCCATCGACCTGAAACGTTAACTCTGTTTCGCTCTCCACAGATGCTGCCTGACCTGCGTATTTCCAGCATTTTCTGTTTTTATTTCAGATTTCCAGCATCCGCAGTATTTTGCTTTTGTCCCACCAATGTTTTCTACCCCTAGCTCTTTCTTAGCTCCACCCAAACTGATTCTACTTCTTGATTTTCGGAGCCAAGATCCTTTCTCTCTACTGTCTTTATCCCATCCATTATCAGAGCTACCCCTGCTCCTTTTCCATTTTGCCTATCTCTTCTAAAAATTAAGCATCCTTGAATATTTATTTCCCAACCTTGGCCACTTTGCAACCACATCTTTGTTAAGCCTATTAGATTAAACCCTGCTAATTTCTACCTGCACTATTCATTCATCTATTTTGTTTTGTTGCGAATGCTTCGTGCATTCGGATATAGCGACTTTAGCCTTGACTTATTTCTCTTTTTCCCTGATGTCACCGTAGTCACTGATGCCTCATTACCTTTGTTACTCTCTCTGTCCCTTCCTGACCCACTGCTTATTTTTACCCAAAACTCTGCTCTAGAGCCTTAACATTTCTCGCTGCTTTTAAATTTACTCTTCCCTGAATCCTCCCACCCCCACTTCATTAGTTTAAAGCCCTGTCTACTGCCCTGGTTATTCGTTTCGCTAGGACACTGATCCCAGTCCGGTTTAAGTGGAGGCCCGTCCCAACGGAACAGTTCCCTCTTTCCCCAGTACCGGTGCCAGTGCCCCATGAACTGAAGCCCCTTCCTCCCACACCACTCAGCCATGCATTTAAACCTCTAATCGGTTTGTCCCTTTGCCAATTTGCACGTGGCTCAGGTAACAATCCAGAGATTATTACCTTTGAGGTTCTGCTTTTTAATTTGGATCCTAGCTCCTCAAACTCCCTCAGCAGAACCTCATTCCTAGTTCTACCGAGGTCATTGGTTCCTATGTGGACCACGACAACTGGATCCGCCCCTTCCCCTCCAAGTTCTTCTCCAGCCACGAGGAGATGTCTTTAACCCTGGCAGGCAACACAACCATCAGAACTCGGTCGCGGCTGCAGAGAACAGTATCTATCCCCCTGACTATACTGTCCCTTACCACAACTACATTCCTTTTCACTCCCCCCCCCCCACCCCCCCCACTTGAATAGCCTCCTGCACCATGGTCAGCTTGCTCATCCATCCTGCAGGCTTTTCCCTCATCCACACAGGCAGCAAGAACTTCATACCTGCTGGACAAGGGCAAAGGCTGAGGCTCCTCCAGCACTGCATCTGGGGTCCCCTTACCTGCTGAGTTGCAGTCACACCCACCTGTCCCTGACCACTACCTAACCTAAGGGGTGTGACTGCCTCCTGGATCGAAGTGTCTAGGTAACTCTCCCCATCTCTGATGCCCCACAATGTCTGCACCTCAGACTGCAGCTCAAAAACTGAAGTTCCTCAAGATGCAGGCACTTACTGTAAACATGGTTGTCTGGGATCACAATGCTCTCCACAAACTCCCATATGCTGCAGTTGCGGCACACCACTTGCACCGCCATCCCTATATGACCTTGTTTTATTTATTTAAATTTGTAATTGGGTAACTTAGTTTACAGTGTAGTTTCTTGACTACTTATGTGATCTAGATTAAGTTATGGGTACTGAAATTAAATATCTACCTGCAACACAAAGCACAAGTAGTGTAGGCAAAAAGCAGCGACTCCTTCTCCCTCTTCTCCAAATTCCCACTCTTTCCAAATTCCCAAATAAAACACTCTGTTTAAGTACACTCCGTTTTAATCCCGCTTTGTGCAGAACGCCTCAAAGTGATCTCCCCCCACCCCAAATCAAAGACCCTCCCAACACTCATCATGAAGGCCCACAGATGGATAATGGCCATTCAGGCAAGGTAACCGAGGGCGACTTTGCCCTTGGAACCATACCCCAGTAGTCAACATTGTCAGCAATGGGAGAGAAGAGAAATGTGGTAGTACAAGGGAAAATAAAACTAACTACATTACCGACCGAGAGGAAAGTTATGGTCCCCAAATACACAAAGCCCAAACTGGAAGTGAGGTGTGGAGGCTGCAGGGACAGATTCAGGCTGGTGGGGCTGTGGCTTGGATCATTAAAGCTGCAACTTATCAATTTTGGTAATTCTGTATCTCTGGTGAAATTCCTCCTCAATTTTATCTGCGGTTTTTACTGCAGGGGACTATGCTTCTTTGGAAAGTGCTGGTGGTTTAGTGCTTATTGCAATATAAATAACTAAAAACATATGAAAATAATTGTTTATTTAGGCATAGCAGATGTCCACTGTGGCCAGGCACCATGTTGGATTTTGAAATAACAGCCTCTGATTGGCCAGGAGCTCTGAACCTGATTGATGGCCAATCATGGGACACAACCTTACTGATGCTAAGATACACAATCAATAGGATGCTGATTGGCCAACTGTAATGACATGGCAGGTGATTGGTTGATCGGTGTGTGGGTTGGGCACCCAGTTGTAGTCCCTACAGAATAGAATTGCACGTCATGTCATATTCCTGGTTATGGGAATAGAGGGTTTGAATATAAGACAACATAAGTTCTTTGGCAACTTCTCTTTCTTAAAATCTCTGCCATACTGTCAGTAGCGCAGAGTAGAGACTTGACATCTGTTCCAAAATGAAGTGTGGGGTGAGAAATCACTGAAAGTTAGCATTTCATGTTGCTTGTGGTGGTCAACTGGAGCAAGATCGGCACACCTGGAATCAGGTCACATACCCAACGAAAAATTATGTATGGCTTAAAGGAAGTGAAAAATAACAAAGACCCAAACTGAACCGCCACCTCTAAAATACTGAGACAGCACCAATTTGGATAAAATTAATGCCATTGGTTAATCTCCATTAGAAACTGGGCTGAATATTAAAAAAAAACTCACCTGCATTTGCTGAATAAATACTGGATATTAGGCATACAGAATGCACATCTGATACGTTAACCATTGAGTGGGAATGTAGCCTGGTGTGCACCAGTACTCTATCACAGTGTAGGAGTGAGCTGCACCAGCAGTTTTGCAAATCTCAGCTGAGTTGTTAGGGAGATGTTGAACAGAGGTCAGACACTTTGCACTTGGCTGCTGAGTTGATCTGGGCCATTTTTATGCACCCAACAGTAGCCAGTTGCAAAATAGCACTAGCAGAGACCAGAGGGGAGGTCTCTGTCCCACCCATCGTGGCCAGAGAATGGCGTGTGGTGAGTGAACCTTTAAAAAAAAGGGAGGAAAACCAAAAATAAATGAAATCAATCGACAGCCCCAGAAAGACAAGCAGTACTAAACATACACCCACCCAAGTCACCACAGGTCACCTACCTCAGCTAAGCCCCTAGAACTGGTGAAAGACATTCAAACTGCCAAGGAACGCTGCTGCCAGCCAACTGTTCAGTGGCACTGACCAGTCACAGCGTAGAGCACCTTATATCTGGTCACAGCTGTGTGGTAGCAAGTTCCTACCTCCTTTTTTGGAGGAAAAAGTAGGAGGTACAAGTAAAGGCTATATGGGACCACATCTTCTCCCTATACAGATTTTAGCTCATTCATTTCACTGGGGTTCAATTCTAGATGAATTTTACCTCTTTTGCTCCAATGTAGGCCCATGGAAAGATAGTTTGGACCTAATTTAATATATTCTGCTGCAACTTGTTCCTGTGCTCTATAAAATTGTGTTGCTGAGTGGCAATGACCCAGAAGCATTGGATGCACGATCCACATTCATTAATGGAAAGGTGAATTCCCAAAGGGCAAGTTTTCTTGGCAAATTAAACTCATTTTACACAACCGGATTGCGAAAAAACACTGGGCGACAATGTACACTGACCCGGTTTCCAATGTGGCGTCGTCTGCTCGATATGGGAGAGTGGCTGTTGCTTCGCCGACGCCGGTACACAGGCGAGTAAGATCGGCTCCTGGATCTTCTCCTGTACGACCGAGTGTGAGATCTGGATCGTGAATAGTACTTCGAGCGGCGTCGAGAGGCTGACCTGTTAAAACATGAATCTAATTAAATGGATGTTCTATTGGAGGAGATTATAAATGTACCCAACAGTAGGAAGCAATGGTTTCAAAAAGACCCTCAATAACTACATTTATTTCATACAGTACAACAGTGACTACACTTCAAAAGTACTTCATTGGCTGTAAAGGGATATCCTGAGGTTGTGAAAGACACTATATAAATGCAAGTCTTTCTGTAAATACAAAGAGTAGGGCTCAAATTAAACTTATTTCCATAGACAGCCAATGATTGTAATTATTAATAATAATTCTCTTTAAACAGCAAAATCAAAGCAAGAGCAATGAAAGTTCCCTCAATAGCTCACTGCATAAATGTGCAAGTAATGCAGCACTGAGCAAGGAATGTACCAGGTTTCATGTGCTGAGTAAGCCAGAGTCCACTGAATCGGTGGTGTGGGAGCAAGAGTTAGCTGTAATGTTTTAGGAACAGTATCTGTGTGGCAGGCAGTCATATTAGGATTGAAGAGTTGCCCCTGTGGCAGAGCGACATTTCATACAATTTTAAAATAGCTAGAGTTAAAATGGAAGTTGTTTTCCCTTATCAAGTTACAAAATGAAAGGCTTGGAGGAGTTGTCTACAGGATCTAGCCAGGTTAGTTAATCTTGAAGTTAGTGGGGATACAGGGTGCTAATTGAATTGTAGAGTGTCAAGGCACTAACAAGTACTTGGAATCCAGATGACATGAAATAATCTGCCGATTCCATGCAATAATTCTGACCACTCTTATCTTTCGTCATGGATCTGACTTCAGAGGCTTTTGGACTAGAAACTTACTGAGCAATTTTCCCTTTAGTTCTGACAGGAAATCCTAACTCCATGGATGAACTGAAATTCTAATTGTCCTCACATTATGCATCTGGAAAGTCCACAGACAGACAAACTTGACTTTCATCCAAAACCTTCATTTCAGAATCTGAAGACATTCTATAAAAGGGTATTTTAACTCCAATGGACTGATTCGAATTTCCTTCTTTGAGTATTATATGTTGATTCAATATCTTGCTGCAATATTTGGCTTTTGTAAAGTGTAAATAAATTTGACTAATTGTTTTACCCTGTAGGAACTGGTCCCATAACATGGTATGCACCACCATTTGGGAGATAGAAGATTCTGATAGGTCTTTCATAATCTCCAGTGAATCATATACATTTGGGAGCTTGTTAAACCTGAACACACTAAATCTTGCACAGCACAGCGTAAGGACACAGGTTTCTGAGCACTGGAGACTGGAAACCACCTTTTTGTTGTAAACACAAGAAAAAGTATTGGGGAAAAAAATCTTGAAATGCAACACCGCCCACCCCCCACAATGATCAAAGACACCTCAGACACCAACTGGAGGCACTCATGGAACTATACACCCAAGTATGAGTCACCATCTTCAGGAAAGGGAGAACATTGAAAAATGCAGCAAAATATTAGTTTTCCAAAAAGGGGATTTCTTGTTTTTAAGCAAAGAACAGTTAGTTAAGCTTCTGTTAATTTCAACCACCTCAACATTAACAAGACAGAATATCAACTAAAGTAGTATTCAGCTCAAGCATTTAGAAATACTTATAAACTGGCTTAAAGACATAACATATCCAATACAAGACAGACATCTGTGTGCAGACAGAGATACCTTTACCCATTCAATTTTTCTACGGTCACCATTCCTTCTACCTGCAGTTACTATACTTATGCTGGATATCTGAACCGTGGACCTTTCCATAGAGTCTGTTAAAGCCACCTCAACGTCCAATGCCCAGGTTACATCCTCACCCAGCTTCTTTTCTCTCTCTTGCTCTCTCCTCTCAAAAGGAGATCTCCACCACAAGATACTGTGTTCATAGTTATAGACAATGTTCATCTACACTGGCCATTTAATTCCAGTTGAGGCTGGAACTCAAACTTGGACCCCATGAATGGAATGCAAAGTTACTACATCTAGCACCAGAGATAACCACTGCACAACTCTACTTTCATTAAAATAGGGTGTTTAAGAACTTAAATCTATAAATTTAAATTAAAATGATCATTCACTTTCCTTCATTCCTGAATGCTTCAAAGATCTCAATCAGTTTTGTCCCCTAATTTTTTTCCTGCACCTCTCCTAAATTGGGGGAAGGCCGATTTTAATATGATAAGGCAGGATCTGGCCAAAGTGGACTGGATCAGATACTTGTAGGAAAATCCACATCAGAGCAGTGGGAGTCTTTCAGAAAGGAAATAGAGAGTACAACGCCAACATGTTCCTGTAAAGGTCAAGGGTGGGACCAACAAACCCAGGGAACCCTGGATGTCAAGGGATATACGAGAATGGATTAGGAAAAAAAGGGAGGCTTTTGGCAGATACAAAGGACTAAAAACAGTGGAAGCCCTAGAGGAGTATAGAAAGTGCAGGGGGGTACTTAAAAGAAATTAGGAGAGCGAAGAGGGGGCATGAAAAGACACTGGCGGGCAAAATAAAGGAAAATCCCAAGGTGTTTTATAAGTATATTAAGGGCAAGAGGATAACCAGGGAAAGAGTAGGGCCCATTAGGGACCAAAGTGGCAATCTGTGTGTAGAGCCGGAAGATGTAGGTGAGGTTTTAAATGAATATTTTGCATCTGTGTTCACGATGGAGAAGGACGATGTAGGCATAGAAATCAGGTAGGGGGATTGTGATATACTTGAACAAATTAGTATCGAGAGGGAGGAGGTACTAGCAGTTTTAGCGGGCTTAAAAGTGGATAAATCCCCAGGCCCAGACAAGATGTATCCCAGGCTGCTGTGTGAGGCAAGGGAGGAGATTGCAGGGGCTCTAACACAAATTTTCAGAACCTCTCTGGCCACAGGGGAGGTGCCAGAGGACTGGAGGACAGCTAACATAGTACCATAATTCAAGAAGGGTAGTAGGGATAAACCAGGGAATTACAGGCCAGTGAGCCTATCAGTGGTAGGGAAATTATTGGAAAAAATTCTGAGGGACAGAATTAGTCTCTACTTGGAGAGGCAAGAATTAATCAAGGATAGTCAGCATGGCTTTGTCAGGGGGAGATCATGTCTAACCAATTTGATTGAATTTTTTGAGGGGGTGACTAGGTGTGTGGATGAGGGTAGTGCAGTTGATGTAGTCTACATGGACTTCAGTAAGGCTTTTGACAAAGTCCCGCATGGGAGACTGGTCAAGAAGGTTAGAGCCCATGGGATCCAGGGCAATTTGGCACATTGGATCCAAAGTTGGCTTAGTGGCAGGAGGCAGAGGGTGATGGTTGAAGGTTGTTTTTGTGACTGGAAGCCTGTGTCCAGTGGTGTACCGCAGGGATCAGTGCTGGGTCCTTTGCTGTTTGTAGTGTACATTAATGATTTAGATATGAATGTAGGAGGTATGATCAGTAAGTTCGCAGATAACACAAAAATTGGTGGAGTGGTAAATAGCGAGGAGGGAAGCCTCAGGCTACAGGATATAGATGGGTTGGTTAGATGGGGAGAACAGTGGCAAATGGAATTTAACCCTGAAAAGTGTGAGGTGATGCATTTTGGGAGGACTAACAAGGCAAGGGAATACACAATGAATGGTAGGACCCTAGGAAGGACAGAGGATCAAAGGGACCTTGGTGTGCATGTACATAGATCCCTGAAGGCAGCAGGACAGGTAGATAAGGTGGTTAAAAAGGCATATGGGATACTTGCCTTCATTAGCCGAGGCATAGAATATAAGAGCAGGGAGGTTATGATGGAGCTGTACAAAACGCTAGTTAGGCCACAGCTGGAATACTGTGTGCAGTTCTGGTCGCCACACTATAGGAAGGATGTGATTGCATTAGAGAGGGTGCAGAGGAGATTCACCAGGATGTTACCTGGGCTGGAGCGCTTCAGCTATGAAGAGAGACTGGACAGGCTGGGGTTATTTTCCTTAGAGCAGAGAAGGCTGAGGGGGGACCTGATTGAGGTGTACAAAATTATGATGGGCATAGATAGGGTAGATAGAAAGGAACTTTTCCCCTTGGTAGCGGGGTCAATAACCAGGGGGCATAGTTTCAAGGTAAGGGGCAGGAGGTTAGAGGGGATTTGAGGAAAAACTTTTCACCCAGAGGGTGGTTGGAATCTGGAACTCCTGCCTGAAAGGGTGGTAGAAGCAGGAACCCTCACAACATTCAAGAAGCATTTAGATGAGCACTTGAAACGCCATAGCATACAAGGCTACGGACCAAGTGCTGGAAAATGGGATTAGAATAGACAGGGCTTGATGGCCGGCGCGGACACGATGGGCCAAAGGGCCTCTTTCTGTGCTGTATAACTTTATGACTCCTCTTTAGAAGGCACTAACGCCACATTGGTGTATGCGTCCACCGACACCAGTGTCCCTCCAGTACCTCACTCAAGTGACCAATATTCATGTGTGAGCCTCAACAGTCAGAGTCCCATAGCAGAAGATATCCTGATGCTGTCCTCAAATGCACACTTCCTAGATAATGCTCAGGAGTGGGAGCCCTCCCGGATTTCTCCTCCCTAAGCAGAGACACCGAGCACAATTTCTGCACTCCTGACGCTGCTCCAGCCGAGATCAGCTAACTTAGCACAGAGGATCGAAATGGAACCTTGCCAGTCTATAGGACTCAGCTGCTCACTGGATAAACTCACTGGCATTAGAGGAAAATCTGCTCTTGGTCAGTTTAAAACATTACAAACAGAATAGTGAGCCAGGTCAATTACACATATGCTGCAGGACCAAGCACATACTAGTTCAAAATGATCTTCATAAATATCTTGGGTCATCCCTAGCCATCCCCTTGTAGCAACGAAGGAAGTGAAGCAAACATTTGCATTTCTGTAGCCCTTTATCATGCTCTCAAATATCCCAAAGTGCTTCACATCCAATGAATTACCTTTGAAATGTAGTCACTGTTGGGTAGGTAAAAGCAAAAGCCAGTATGTACACAGTAAGATCCCAGAAACAGTAAATTAAATGAATGACCAGTTAGTTTTTTTTGGTGGTGGTGTTTAAGAGCAGGTTAGCCAGGACACTAGGAGAACTACCAGCTCCTTATCAAATAGTACACTGGAATCTTTTGTATCCACTGAAACAGACCGCAGTTTAACAACTCATCTGAAAGATGGCACATCTGACAATCCAGCAGTCCCTCAGTATGTACTGAAGCCTACATTATGTGCTCAAGTCCCGAGCAGGATTTAAACCCACAACCTTCTGACTCGGAAGCAAGAGCACTATCCAAATGAGCCAAAGTATAAAAGGTGCTGTTCCACCTCCACCCATAAAAGATTGCCAGAATTGCTACAGGATTGATTGGACATATAGCTTACATAGAATTTACAGCACAGTAACAGGCCCAACAGGTCATGCTAGTGTTCATGCTCCACATGAGCTTCCTCCCACCCTTCATCTAATCCTATTAAAATATCCTTCTATTCCTTTCTCCCTCATGTATTTATCTAGCTTCACCTTAAATGTATCTGTGCTATTTTCCTCAACTACTTGTGGTACCGAGTTCCACATTCTCACCACTCTTTGGGTCAAGAAGTTTCTCCTGAATTCCCTGTTGGATTTATTAGTGACCGTCTTATATTTATGGCCCCTAGTTCTGGTCTCCCCGCAAGTGGAAACATCTCCTCTGTGTCTACCTTATCAAATCCTCTCAATCTTAAAAGACCTCAAATCGGGTCACCCCTCAGTCTTTCCTTTTCTAGAGAAAAGAGCACCAGTCTGTTCAATCTTTCCTGATAGTTATAACCTCTCAGTTCTGGTATTATTTTAGTAAATCTTTTTTGCACCTTCTCCAGTGCCTCTATATCCTTTTTATAATACGGAGACCAGAGCTGTTCACCGTGCTCCAAGTGTGGTCTAACCAACGTTCGATACAAGTTTAACATAACTTCTCCGCTTTTCAGTTCTATCCCTCTAGAAATGAACCCCAGTGCTTTGTTTACTTTTTTTTTAATGGCCTTATTAACCTGCGTCACTACTTAGTGATTTGTGTATCTGTACTCCCCAGATCCCTCTGCTCCTCTACCTCATTGAGGCTTATTTTCCAAGGAGTATGTGGCCTCCCTATTCTTCTTACCAAAAGGTACTACCTCACACTTATCTATATTGAAGTTCAGTTGCCAATTACACACCATTCTGCAAGTTTATTAATATCTTCACGCATTTTGTCCCTATCCTCCTCTGTATTAACTACACCAACCCCCCCCCCAATTTGCTATCGTCTGCAAATTTTGAAATTGTACTTCCAATTCCAGAGTCCAAATTGTTTGTGTAAATGGTGAACAACAGTGGTTCCAGCACCGATCCTCGTGGAACACCACTTCTTGCCTTTTGTCAGTCTGAGTAACTACCTTTAACCACTGTTTTCAGTTTTGTAGCCAGTTTGCTACCCATTCTGCTACTTGCCCCCTGACTCCACATGTTCTGACCTTGGTCACGAGTCTATCATCGTCTACTACCTTATCAAAGGCCTTTTGGAAATCCAAATATATTTCGTGGTCGGTAATAAAGAATAGATTCAACATTACAATAGACATCTGCCAGACAGAATTAAAGGACATGCAAATTCTGACAAGATTGTAAACTTCACAGAATTATAATTTTCAGGGCGAAGTACCCTTTATACACACGTCTTAAAAATATACACGTTCTTCTGTAATATTTTCACTCACCGTGACCTGGACCTTGATCTAGAATGTGAGAATGATGTCCGAGATCCTGACAGATTGGATGCCCTTGACAAAGAACGAGAAGCAGATCGGCTTTTGGTCTTGGCCTGGTCAGCTGGGCTCCTGCTCCGTGATCTTGATGTCGATCTCCCATCCTAGTGCATCAGGACATTTCATTACCAAATAGAAACCAGATACAACTTCAACTATACCCTAATCAGGCAAACATCTTATTCTCAACTACAGCACTTAATTCCTCCTCAACCACCTCCCTAATAAAGTAAACCCCAATTAACCTAACTGGAATGTTAAATCGTCCCTAAAATAATACTTGTTCCAATTCTTTTTTTCTACAAATCAGTCGGATTATAAATTTTAGCATGCAATTTATACTAGAACTGTAGCATAGACACAAATAGACTATATACGTTACTTGGCCTAGGTATCTTTCCTCCAGACACCTTCTTTTAAATTTACTTCACTCGTTTTTACTTTTTCTTTTCTTCATTCTTCATTTTTCAGTTTTCTCACACCGAGTATTCTTCACCTTCCAAACCACTTAATGCCTTACACCATGCATGCTCTTCTATCTGACCATTCTTCGCTCTCATTTCAGCTTCAAATTTATTTGACTGATCTGCAATACTTGTGTGTATAGTCATTATCTTGATTATCTTCCATTATTCCACCTTCTTCATGTATATTAACCTTAATGGAAAAAGAATATTCAGCATGATGAGGTATATGGGTTCAGATTAAAACTTGCTGTAAATCTTAATTTTCCCATTAAACTTTTCCCCACCCATTTTGGGATTTTTTTTTTGAAGTGTCGATCGGGTCAGGGATAAGCAAATTAACCTTTACTTAGTTTATATAAATTAGGGACAGTATTCAAGTTCCTTTGGGTCTAAGATGGCAAAATCAAGTGCTACAGTGAAGGAGGTAGCTACTTTAAGAAAAACTACATGGTAAAACTTTTTTCTTAAAAAGGTGCTACAATCAAAAATTCAAGAAACCCTCAGCGATCAATAGAATTATTTCCACACAGGTTTTAACATCTAGCACAGGTTTTAGCATCTAGTGAAATACAGTAGAGTGGGAAATAGATGATATAGTGATCACACTGTCCTTTCACTTACAAGACATGGGTTTAAATGCAGCATCCAGCTGCTTTGTTAACAGTCACCTCTCTGTTGGCTTTAAGGGCCCTTCATGAAATTAGTTTCAACAGTCTCAACTCAATTCCTACTGAGGTTAAGGCTGCATTTACACTACAACTGCAGCGCTGTCGCAACTCCATTTCACTTTGGAGTCAAATTTGGCCGCGACTGAGTTACATTACAATTTTAGTGCTGCCGCAAAGCCAATCCATTCTGCAACAATGCTACAGTTGTAACGTTAAAAACTGTCTGTGGCTACAATGAGAAAACGGTTTAATTCCCTGTACTAACATCCCCTGCCTTGATCCTTAATGAGCACAAAAACAAAATCACAAAAAAGGAACAATACACAATGGGATGAATCGCCTTTTTCCTCCCGTCATAAACAAACTGGGTGGGAAAGAAGGAGCAAGGTAGGGGGCTATATGGAGATCAGCACTCGGTTTTACTGTAACATTCAGTATTACAAGTCCCAAGGACTCATCTTTCTGGGCAGTTCATGATTTTATTGTGATCACATAAATCTTGGTCTTGCTACAGCAATTCCTCAGTACAGCAATTCCTCAGAACAGTAAAACACAGGTACGTAATAAACATGACAAAGCACTAGTATTAAGAGAGCAGTTCTGAACTGATCCATTAGAAACAGAATGGCACCAAGTCAGTCATGCATCTGTGGGAGAAATGCTCTAAGAATTGCCTTAAATGTGTCCTCAAAATGGAGTCAGTAATCAGACTGAATTGTAGGAAAGGACAAGGCTAATACTAATAAAACCATAATGGCTTATACAAATAAAACCTTCTTGACCAGAGATACAGAAGAAGCCATCAAGCCCAATGGCCCACAGGCAGCTCATTTAGGGAGCATAAAGATGCCTTATCTGAACCCGTATGTGAACCCTTTGCTAGAAAAGACCTGAGAAGTTAGGGAGTAAATGAAGCGTCTAGGTGCTGGTGTTTCATTGATTTGGAGATCAGCAAGGCTGTGAGGTGATTGACACCAGAAGGACTGAACTCTTCTAACAAAAATATCACTCAGATTGGTCAACAGATGGAGGAAATTTCTTTAAACGTTAAGGATATGCAAGATGGTGTTCTGACACTAAAGTTCAGTCTTAGTTTAGCTCTAGTTCTTTGTAGAAGGTGTACGAGTTCTGTGTCTGGTATATGTAGTAGGTTACCTCTAAAATCAGAAAGTGCATCTCCAGTCAGTTGTCTGAGTATCAGCCGTGGCGCAGTTGGTAGCACCATTGCCTGAGAGTCAGAAGGTTGTGGGTTCAAGTCCCACTCCAGAGACTTGAGCACAAAAATCTAGGCTGACACTCGTGCAGTGCTGAGGGAGCCCTCCGCTGCACTGTCAGAGGTGCTGTCTTTCGGATGAGATGTTAAAACCGTCTGCTCTCAGGTGGACGTAAAAGATCCCAAGGCACTATTTCGAAGAGGAGTAGGGGAGTTATCCCTGGTGTCCTGGCCAATATTTATCCCTCAACCAACATCACACAAAGATTATCTGGTCATTTTCACATTGCTGTTTGTGGGAGCTTGCTGTGCTCAATCTGGCTGCCGCATTTCCTACATTACAACAGTGACTACACTGCAAAAGTACTTAACCGATATAAAGAGCTTTGAGACGTCCAGTGGGCGTGAAAGGCGCTAAATAAATGCAAGTCTTTCTTTTCTTCCTTTCAACAGAGGAGCGATATTACAGAAATTAAGATTATAGGCTATGTCAGATATAAATACAGGTTTTCAAAATCAAGGTGAGATTTAAGCCAACTAGTCCAGATACAGCTACCACCACAGAAGGTGAATTTATCAGGAGCAGAGGATCCAGAAGGAACAGAGAGCAGCTCTAAAGGTGGGGGTTCATCACTGACATCTCAGAAGGCAAACACCATCTTCCCAGAGGAAAGTGAAGCCACCAGCTCATAAGGATGAGGTCACATCAGTTCTGAAAACATTGCTAACTACAACATATAGACTTTAATCTATTCACTAGACCGGCTATCTAATGCTGTTAACTTACCAGCTATCCAATGAGTCTAATCCTAAATGAATTTCTCCAATTTATATCAATCTCAGACACTGATTTCAACTGTAAATTTATAATCAGCAGGCAGTTAATACTGAATTATTGTGATATAACTGAACTGTCTTTGTAACCTCGTGTTTATTTGATCAATTAACCCTACTAAATATTTGCATACTCAAATGCCAGGAGTTTCTTTAGTTTCCTTTGCTACTTCATGCTTTGTTCGTAAATGTTCACCGAGTTGATCCAGTTAGTACCCGAGCCACACAGGCCAGGGGGATAACGGGTTTAATCCAAAATCTGTACAGTGCTAGCCAATCCTAGATTTAGCCCCACAATTGGCTTCAGGGTTAGGTCAGGGGGTGGGTGGAATTGAACAGGGCTCCCACTCTTCAATGCTACTGAACAACCTGGCTGGAAGCATGCGGTTGCGTGTAACAGATGAGGCCAGAATGGGATCGCTTGTGATGCCCCAATAGTAAAATAGCCTAACTCACTGCGGAGGCTCACGCATGAATAATTGGGCAAGATACAGGACTCAACACCTTCAGCTGAGGAGAAAGGACTTGCAATTATATAGCGCCTTCCACAACCTCAGGACGTCCCAAAGTGCTTTATAGCCAATTAAGTATTTTTGACGTGTAGTCACTGTTGCAACATAGGGACACACGGCAGACAATCTGCGCACAGCATAATCCCACTTACAGCAATGAGATCAATTAGAAAATCTGAGTTTAGTGATGTTGGTTGTAGGACAAATATCAGTCAGTATACAGAGAACTACCCAGCTGTCTTTCGAATGGTGCCATGGGGATCTTTTACGTCCACCCGAGAAGACAGCCAGTCTCATCTGAAAGACCGCACCTCCAATAGTGCAGCACTCCCTCAGTACGGCACTAGATTTTGTGCTCAAGTCTCTGGAGCGGGACTTGAACCCAGAGGAGAGTGCGCTGCCACTGAGCCAAGGCAGACAAGATGAAGAAATTAGGTGAGAAAGGAATAAAACAATACTTGTTTAAAGTGAATGATGACAGACATCAGGGGAAAGAGCTGAAGGGAATTACTATGCCAGACATAGCTGAATATCTGATAAATACAGTAAGCTGTTGGTAGTTTTCCGACAAACAATTTTTATAGATATTAATTAGCCTACTCCATGTAGAAGTAGTGCACACTTTCAAAATATTATCTTCAATGTCACTGCAAAGTGGCATTCTTTAAAAACAAAAGTCTCACTACCAGCGGAGGCCTGCACTTTCCAGCAGCAGTTACTGGGTGGCAGTCAGGAGCAGGAGCTGAATTTTCTACTCAGCCCAAGGGTTATCAGACAAATTGTAATTCCCTCACTGTTGCCACGCTAAGATCATCTACCTCAGCAGAAACTGGGGATTGGGCTTCGGACATTCCTGATCGGTACAGTTCACCATTGCACCAAGCAGTAGATTTACCTTAATATTTTTTAAGCAGTGAACATGGATATCAGGTGAAAGATCTTAAAAATAACTGCACCCAACAGTGTGCTGAATTAACACTTGCAATGTGAAGGGGCTATTTAACAACATTATTTGCAAAATTACTGACGTTGTGACGTTACGCATTAAACGTGCCAAATACAATATACTTAAAAGAAAGAGCAGGGCAGAGCTTCAATTAGTTATGCCACAAATGATAGGATGCATGTTTATCTGCACAATTTCCCCACACAACTCACTACTGATATCCCGGCAGTGTGAAAAGATATAATTGGAAGAGTCACCTCAGGCTACTTTATCGCACCCTCCGTCACAGGTTATTGCGTAGCAAAATTCTGCACGCCTAATTGAGGGTGACTTCAAATAACTTGGACATATGACTGATGATTTAGTTCCCTCTCAGTGTCAGACTCAGCATCTCCTCCAAGACAGCTCAGAGTCAAACAGGAAAAGATACTAAAAGTTAATTAGTTACAAGGGGTACAATAGGACCTCAAAAATGCAAAACACTTTGACGTTGACTCAAATAGTCATAACATTGAGATGTAATTTCAAACAATTAAACAAGGATTTGGCTCTAAAGACCATTTTACTGTGAACTGCACACACATTGTTTCAATTCACTGCACAGCACATCTATGCAGGGTTAAAGAATAATATGCGACTAAAGGAAACAGTAAACAAGTATGGTACTGTGCTTGAAAAACAGTGAAAATGTCAGCTCAATTCAGTGCTTGTAGCTTCAAGGTCCTACTGTAGTTTCTTTCTCCTCTTAAAGGTACTTGGGTACAAGTTCATCATACACCAACAATCCTCCTGTATCTCACCCACCGGCCATACTTCATATGTGAGTGTCAACACGTTTTTTTAATGATGCGGAGATGCCAGTGTTGGACTGGGGTGGACAAAAGAGAGAAGTCGCACAACACCAGGTTATAGTCCAACAGTTTTATTTGAAATCACAAGCTTTTGGAGCTGCTGCTCCTTCGTCAGGTGAAGGACTGACGACTAACTTCACCTGACGAAGGAGCAGCAGCTCCGAAAGCTTGTGATTTCAAATAAAACTGTTGAACTATAACCTGGTGTTGTGCGACTTCTCGTTTTTTTTATGACAAAGACCATCCCGTTCTCACCCTTCGTTCATATACGTGCACTTTCCCAAAGGGTGACCGGACGGCGATCAGGATCGAGGACCCTAGCTGTGTGTTCTCTTTCCCACCCACCCCCTTAGTCAAGTGGTACCCAAGCCAATGTTGGCACCCCAACTGTTGCTGTGACCGGGATCAACTAACTCAACACAGGCCTGTAATCAGACTCAGGACCTTCGCCATCTTATCAACCTAGCCGACAGGAATAGCAATCATCAAGCTCTGGCTCCTAAAAGGGATTCTATATACAAAAAAAATACATGCAATTTTGAGTTGCACTCTCTGGTATAAGCATTTCTATTCTCATCCACTTTGTACATTATATATCTTGCTCCTAAAAGGGATACTCTATAAAAACAAATGCAATTTTGAGTTCTTCACTCCGGTATAAACATTTCTATTCGAATCTACTGTACAATATATATTGGATACCAGTCCTGGCCTGTACTTTGACCTGCTGGTGCTACACTGCATCTACTTGCAAAGCAACCTCTTGCAAATAAAAAATTTTAAATGCATCATCCAAAAACTACCTTCCCAAGTACTGGCAACTGCTAAAAAAAAAAAATTGTTACTAAATTAAACTTTTCTGAAAAAGATTTCTTGCAAAAAGAGATTTAAAAAAATAAAATGTCAGACACCTTACAAAGATGGCTGACAATAATAAATAAACCCACCGTCTGCTTTGATTTGAGGCTGGAAGCAAAATATTGCGGCGAGAGGAAAAGGATGGGGGGGGGGGGGGGGGGAAAGATGAATTTATGTTTAAAATTATTTGGAAATAAAAATGAATTTATTTTTAAAACATGAAGTGAGCATGTAGGAAATAACACTTTACAGATACACACCTACCTCCTTGCAACTGAGGCACTAACAGGGCAATAAAAGCTACTGCTCACCCTACCTGGTGCATAAAATGAATTATTTTGCAGGTAATATTTTCCAGAGAATCTCTAAACCCTGAGATGTCAAACCCTGGATGCCAAGCACTGCAATCCCTCAGACTCTTCACTGCACCGTATAAACTCACCCTTTCCTCGTCAGTCATGTCTTCTGTGTCACTCATTTTAACACAAAAAAAACCACAGCAATAAAAATATATATATACTTTTTACAAAAAAAAAACAATAAACCCCGGACGGAATGTGAGGGACTTTGAA
Organism: Squalus acanthias; assembly: GCA_030390025.1. Classification (NCBI taxonomy): domain Eukaryota; kingdom Metazoa; phylum Chordata; class Chondrichthyes; order Squaliformes; family Squalidae; genus Squalus; species Squalus acanthias. The sequence goes on along the minus strand of CM059437.1, from coordinate 4,710,554 downwards.
GCTCCCAGCTCCACTCGCACAGCCGGACAGCTGACAAAATGGCGCCCTGACAACCGCCGGCCCTTTTATACCGCGCGACAACCGCCCCTGCTGGCGGAGGTGACGGCGCGGCCCGGCGCTGATTGACGTGGCGACCGACCAATCGGCGTTCGGCCTCTTACCGACGGGCCCGGCCTGACCCCGCCCTCTGCTGTGAGGGGGCGGGGCGGACCGAGCTGTCAAGTTAGAGTGACCCGCAGAGGGGGGTGGTCCCAGAAATTTATTTTTAATAAATGCAAGGCCCAGCATCTATTGCCCACCCCCCCCTAGTTGCCCTGGAGAAGGTTGGTGGCGGACCACCGCCTTGAACCGCTGCAGTCCCGTAGGGTGAAGGTGCTCCCACAGTGCTGTTAATATTTTATTCAAGTACAATAGTACTTATACAACTCATCAATTACATAGTAAATCCATTACATTCATTGACCACAATAAAAAATAAAGCCTTAAAAACAGCTTTATGGTTAACAATATAAACCCACAGTGCTGTTAGGGAGGGAGTTCCAGGATTTTGACCCAGTGACGATGAAGGATCGGCGATATATTTCCAAGTCAGGATGGTGTGTGACTTGGAGGGGAACTTGGAGGTGGTGGTGTTCCCATCGCCTGCTGCCCTTGTCCTTCTAAGTGGTGGAGGTCGCAGGTTTGGGAGGTGCTGCCGAAGAAAATATATAAATAGGTGCGGCTTCAAGCCACAGACACAACAACAACAACTTGTATTTATATAGCGCCTTTAACGTAGTAAAACGTCCCAAGGCGCTGCACAGGAGTATTTTAAGACAACAAATTTGATACTAATCCACATAAGGATAAATTAGGGCAGGTGACTAAAAACTTGGTCAAAGAGGTAGGTTTTAAGGAGCGTCTTAAAGGAGGAGAGAGAAGTAGAGAGGTGGAGAGGTTTAGGGAGGGAATTCCAGAATTAAAGGAACGCAGATATCTCGGAGGGTTGTGGAGCTGGAGGAGATTACAGAAATAGGAGGGGTGAGGCCATGGAGGGATTTGAAAACAAGGATAAGAATTTTAAAATCGAGGCGTTGCTTAACTGGGAGCCAATGTAGGTCAGCGAGCACAGGGGTGATGGATGAATGGGACTTAGTGCGAGTTAGGACACGCGCAGCAGAGTTTTGGATGAGCTCAAGTTTACGGAGGGTAGAATGTGGGAGGCCAGCCAGGAGTGCGTTGGAATAGTGAAGACTAGAGGTAACAAAGGCATAGATGAGGGTTTCAGCAGCAGATGAGCTGAGGCTGGGGCAGAGTCGGGCAATAAGAAATAGGAGCTGCAGTAGGCCATTTGGCCCTTCGAGCCTGCTCCGCCATTCAACAAAATCATGGCTGACCTTTTACCTCAACTCTACCTTCCCGCACTATCCCCATATCCCTTAATTTCCAAAAAATTATCGACCTCTGTCTTGAATATACTCAACGACTGAGCATCCACAGCTCTCTGGTGTAGAGAATTCCAAAGATTCACAACCCTTTGAGTGAAGAAATTTCTCCTCATCTCAGTCCTAAATGGCCGACCCCTTATTCTGAGATTGTGACCCCTGGTTCTAGACTCCCCAGCCAGGGGAAACATTTTCTTAGCATTAACCCTGTCAAGCCCCTTAAGAATTTTATATGTTTCAATTAGATCACCTCTCATTCTCCTAAACTCTAAGGAATATAGGCCTAGTCTACTCAATCTCTCCTCATAGGGCAATCCCCTCATCCCAGGAACCAGTCTAGTGAACTCTAAGGCAAGTATGTCTGTTCTTAGTTAAGGAGACCAGAACTGTACACAGTACTCCAGGTGTGGCCTCACCAATGCCCTGTATAATTGTAGTCAGACTTCTTTACTCTTATACTCTAATCCCTTTATAACAAAAGCTAACATACCATTTGCTTTCCTAATTGCTTGCTGTACCTGCATGTTAACTTTCTGTGATTCATGTACAAAGACACCCAGGTTCCTCTGAATGCAAACATTTACCAGTCTCTCACCATTTAAAAAAATACTCTGCTTTTCTACTTTTCCTACCAAAGTGAATAACTTCACACTTCCCCACATTGTATTCCATTTGCCATCTTCTTGTCCACTCAGTCAACCTGTCTATATCTCTCTGCAGCCTCTTTGTGTCCTCCTCACAGCTTACTTTCCCACCTAACTTGGATCCGTCACACTCAGTCCCTTCATCTAAGTCATTAATATAGATTGTAAACAGCTGAGGCCCAAGCACTGATTCTTGCAGAACCCCGCTAGTTACAGCCTGCCAACTCGAAAAAGTCCCGCTTATTCCTACACTGTGTTTTCTGTCCATTAACCAATCTTCAATCCATGCTAATATATTACTCCCAATCCCATGAGTCCTAATTTTGTTAATTAGCCTCTTGTGTGGCACCTAATCGAATGCTTTTTGAAAATCCAAATACACTACATTCACTGGTTCCCCCTTATCCATCCTACTCTGCCTAATTATATTACGATTTTCTAAGTGCCCTTTACCAAGTCCCTAATAATAGATTCTAGCATTTTGCCTACTACTGATGTCAGGCTAACTGGCCCGTAGTTCCCCGTTTTTTCTCTTCCTCCTTTCTTACATAGCGGGGCTATGTTTGCTACCTTCCAATCCTTGGGAACTGTTCTAGAATCTAGGGAAGATTAATACCAGTGCATCCACTATCTCTGCAGCTACCTCTTTTAAAACCCTAGGAAGAATAGAAAAACAGAATATTTTTTAAATGGTGAGAAACTTTCAAATGTTGGTGTTCGGAGAGATTTGGGTGTCCTCGTGCAAGAAACACAGAAAGCTAGCATGCAGGTACAGCAAGCAATAAGGAAGGCAAATGGCATGTTGGCCTTTATTGCAAGGGGGTTGGAGTATAAGAGTAAGGAAGTCTTGCTACAATTATACAGGGCCTTGGTGAGACCACACCTGGAGTACTGTGCACAGTTTTGGTCTCCTTATCTAAGGAAGGATATACTTACCTTGGAGACGGTGCAACGAAGATTCACTAGATTGATTCCTGGGATGAGAGGGCTGTCCTATGATGAGAGATTGTGTAGAATGGGCCTATACTCTCTGGAGTTTAGAAGAATGAGAGGTGATCTCATTGAAACATACAAGATTCTGAAGGGGATTAAAATGAGAAGTCGCACAACACCAGGTTATAGTCCAACAGATTTATTTAAAATTACAAGCTTTCGGAGCTGTCGCCCCTTCCTCAGGTAAAGTTACAATGAGTGAATCTACAATATTTCACAGTATATAAACACAGAAACTGCAGAGATACAATCTTTCAGGGAAGGTGTCCTTACATCAAAGACACACCAAGAGCACAGCCAAGACAATGAGATGTGTCACAGGGGGTCCAACGTGTCAAATCCTGCTGTCTGCAGTTGGTTTTTTTTGTGGGGTTTTTTGTGTATTTTTTTAAAAACTGGAAAGACAGACAACGATGTCGAGTCACGTTCTGTAGCGTGACATGAACCCGATATCCCTATTGAGGCCGTCCTCATGGGTGCGGAACTTGGCTATCAGTTTCTGCTCGATGATTTTGCGTTGTCGTGTGTCTCAAAGGCCGCCTTGGAGAACGCTAACCCGCAGATCCGAGGCTGAATGTCCTTGACTGCTGAAGTGTTCCCCGACTGGGAGGTGACAATCCTGCCTGGCGATTGTTGCGCGGTGCCCGTTCATACGTTGTCTCAGTGTCTGCATGGTCTCACCGATGTACCATGCTCTGGGGCATCCTTTCCTGCAACGTATCAGGTAGACAACGTTGGCCGAGTCACATGAGTATGTATCATGTACCTGGTGGGTAGTGTCCTCACGTGTGATGACGGTATCTGTGTTCATGATCTGGCATGTCTTGCAGAGGTTGCCGTGGCAGGGTTGTGTGGTTGCTGTTCTCCTGACAGCTGGGTAATTTGCTGCGAACGATGGTACTTTTGAGGTTAGGCAGCTGCTTGAAGGCGAGTAGTGGAGGCGTGGGGATGGCCTTAGCAAGGTGTTCATCGTCATCGATGACATGTTGAAGGCTGCGAAGAACATGGCGTAGTTTCTCCGCTCCGGGGAAGTACTGGACGACGTAGGGTACTCTGTTGGTTGTGTCCCGTGTTCGCCTTTTGAGGAGGTCTATACGGTTTTTCGCTGTGGCCCGTCGGAACTGTCGATCGACGAGTCGAGCGTCATATCCCGTTCTTACGAGGGCGTCTTTCAGTGTCCGAAGGTGTCCATCGCGTTCCTCCTCGTCTGAGCAGATCCTGTGTATTCGCAGGGCTTGTCCATAGGGGATGACTTCTTTAACGTGGTTAGGGTGGAAGCTGGAGAAGTGGAGCATCGTGAGGTTGTCCGTGGGCTTGCGGTAGAGTGAAGTGCTGAGGTGTCCGTCTTTGATGGAGATTGGTGTGTCCAAGAATGAAACCGATTCTGAGGAGTAGTCCATGGTGAGTTTGATGGTGGGATGGAACCTGTTGATGTTATCGTGTAGTCCTTTCAGTGACCCTTCGCCGTGGCTCCAAAGGAAGAAGATGTCGTCGATGTATCTGGTGTACAGTGTTGGTTGGAGGTCCTGTGCAGCGAAGAAGTCTTGCTCGAACTTGTGCATGAAGATGTTGGCGTATTGGGGTGCGAATTTGGTCCCCATGACTGTTCCGTGTGTTTGGGTAAAAAACTGGTTGTCGAAGGTGAAGACATTGTGGTCAAGGATGTAGCGGATGAGTTGTAGGATGGCGTCTGGAGATTGGCTGTTGTTGGTGTTGAGTACTGAGGCTGTCGCAGTGATGCCGTCATCGTGGGGTATATTGGTGTAGAGTGCCGATACGTCCATCGTGGCGAGGAGTGTTCCTGGTTCAACTGGTCCATGGATGCTGAGTTTCTGCAAGAAGTCTGTAGTGTCGCGACAGAAGCTGGGGGTTCCCTGTATGATCCCTGAAGGGAATTGACAGAGTAGATGCTGAGAGGTTGTTTCCCCCTGGCTGGATTGTCTAGAACTAGGGGGCATAGTCTCAGGATAAGGGGTCGGCCATTTAAGACTGAGATGAGGAGGAATTTCTTCACTCAGAGGGTTGTGAATCTTTGGAATTCTCTACCCCAGAGGGCTGTGGATGCTGAATCGTTGAGTATATTCAAGGCTGAGATCGATAGATTTTTGGACTCCAGGGGAATCAAGGGATATGGAGATCGGGCAGGAAAGTGGAGTTGAGGTCAATGATCAGCCATTACTGAGAGAGCTGCCACATTTCCTACATTGAATGAATCAATACTAACTGCTTCCTCATGACCAAATAGCCTGCCAACACCTACTATCTACGCTCACAGATGAGGAATTATGTACCCAGAGGGCAAACAATACCTGTGAATTATGCCAGGAGATCGGTAGGTGTGCATGAAAATTGCCAACGAAAAAAATCGACGTGATTGAACTGAATTGTAGTAATTCAATAAATCAAATACTGGATTTAATATTTTTATTTTGTCGGGAGTGCTGTTCTGTCTGAGGGCTCCCTCACCTGATCGCTATCCAGTGATTTCCACCACCGCACCCCCCCAACCCCCAACTTTTTCCTATTCAGTTCTCCCCAGTGTCCTGGGCCCAATATTTATCCCTCAATCAACATCACTAAAACAGATGATCTGGTCATTATCACATTGCTGTTTGTGGGAGCTTGCTGTGCGTAAATTGGCTGCCACGTTTCCTACATTACAACAGTGACCACACTTCAAAAAGTACTTCATTGGCTGTGAAGCGCTTTGGGACGTCCTGAGGTCGTGAAAGGTGCTACAGAAATGCGAGTCTTTCTTTCCCTCCTGCTGAGGTTAGTGCTAGAGCAGGGTTTGAAGAGGTCCAACAGCCCTCTGGTACATCGCCAAGTGACCATTCTGCAAGCGCAAGTCTATAGACAATTTTGCCAGGCTATTCAGCCATGGAGAGTTGTGACAGCTGAGCCCAGCCGAGCGTTGCCAACACTGGTTGGGCGTATTCCTGGAGGTTTAACCCCGTGATGTTTATTGTACAGGCTCACAGCTGCCTGCCATGGAAACCTGATGCCTTCAGGAAAGGGAGGAGTAAAGGGAAAAAAATCAGAGGAAAAAATTGGACAGCTCATCTCCAAACCTAACAGGGCTACCAGGCACGTACATCAATAATATTGACTTTATTGCTAATAATACTGATAATAATTATTAATTATAATATTGCTACCAAATGGAGTAGTTGAGGCGACTAGCATAGAATCATTTAAGGGGAGGTTAGATAAGTACATGAGGGAGAAAGGATTAGAAGGATATGCTGATAGGGTGAGATGAAGAGGGGTGGGAGGAGGCTCGTGGCCTCACCCCTCCTTATCTCTGTAATCTCCTCCAGCCCCACAACCCCTAAGATATCCTCTAATTCTGGCCTCTTGAGCATCCCTGATTATAATCGCTCAACCATTGGCGGCCATGCCTTCAGCTGCCTGGGCCCTAAGCTCTGGAATTCCCTTCCTAAACCTTTCCGCCTCTCCACTGCTGTTTCCTCCTTTAAGACGCTCCTTAAACCGCTCTTTGACCAAGCTTTTGGTCACCTGCCCTAATTTCTCCTTATGTGGCTCGGTGTCAAATTTTTTGTCTTCTAACACTCCTGTGAAGCGCCTTGGGATGTTTTACTACATTAAAGGTGCTGTATAAATACAAGTTGTTGCTGTTGTTGTTGTTCATGTGGAGCATTAACACCGGCATGGACCATATGGGCTGAATGGCCTGTTTCTGTGCTATGAATTCTATGTCATAGTCTGATCTGCAGTGTTGGTGCTGGTTGTACCCCTGTTGTTGCAGCTTCTTCCACATCTGCCCCTGCTGCTGCAGAAGAGAAGAAACAGGAGTAATCAGAAGAGTCTGACGATGATGATGAGGGTCGTGAATGTTTGGAATTCTCTACCCCAGAGAGCTGTGGATGCTGAGTCGTTGAGTATGTTCAAGGCTGAGATCGATAGATTTTTGGACTCTAGGGGAATCAAGGGATATGGGGATAGGGCAGGAAAGTGGAGTTGAGGTCGAAGATCAGCCATGATCTTATTGAATGGCGGAGCAGGCTCGATGGGCTGAATGGTCTACTCCTGCTCCTAATTCTTATGTTCTTATGACACGGACTTTGGTCTCTTTGATTAAATGTGCCATGGAACATAATCGTTACAATTAAAAATAAAAAAATTGGGGAAAATATAATAAGAAAAACTCAGGAACGAGATCAGCTGCACTGCTACCAACTATCAATTCTGCCCATAGCGATCCCCTTAGATAATGCCACCGGGCAACTTCATTCCTTATATAAAAATTGTAGCCTAGAAATGACTGCAGTCAACAGTAGCAGTTGGATGTTTAGAACGTTCGTATGATGTTCCTCTCCCTGCAGTTTTAGCACATGCGTTAATCCGTTCATGTTAAATTTTGTCTTTCCCAATTAGCTTTCCCTCCTGCTGAGGTTGGTGCTGGAGCAGGGTTTGAAGATGTCCAACAGCCCTCCATTACATCACCAAGTGACCATTCTGCAGGCGCAAGACTAGACGACCTTGCCAGGCTATTCACCCGTGGAGAGTGTGACAGTTGAGCCCAGCCTAGCGTTGGCAACTCTGGTTGGGTGTGTGCCTGGGGGTTTCATCACAGGAGCTCGCGCCTGGAAACAGCCCCCACAGTCCTGCCGATGGTCCATCCTCCAGGTACACTGCCTCCCCATCGCCAATTGGCAAGGCAACAAGTTATCCAATTGGATCAATATTGACTGTTAGTCAAACAGCCTTTTCCCCCCATCTCCAGAATTTTTATAACTAATAAATGAAAATGTTAAAAGAAAATTTAAAAAAGACCATTTTTTTTATCGCCCCTATGAATTTTCTCTTTGGTGTTGCTCGCAGCTGTGTCCCGGGAGATTAATCTTCAAATCCTGGAGATTCCAGGGCGATCCTGGAAGGGTTGGCAACCCTAGCCTAGCCCTGCCTTCATCCAGCGTCTATACGTTTGCAGATTCCAATACGGTTTGCATGAAGCTACTTGTCAATTGAATGAAGTGAGCAGGAATGGAATAGGAACAGAAAATGCTGGAAACACTCAGCAGGTCGGGCAGCATCTGTTGAGAGAGAAACAGAGTCAACGTTTCAGGTTGATGAATGGAATCTTCCCTAGCCCGAGAGTCCTGATTGTAGTGTCCGACTGCCTACTTGAGATCAACTAATTTAAGGCAGGCCAAGAAACAAACTAGGATTTGAATCATACTGGGCAATGCATTTCCCAATGAGCCATCTGGGTGAACTCTTAAATTGTTAAAAATTATGGGGGGAAAATCAGTTAGCGACCATTTTGGGTCGCTAACATCGCCTGAGCGCTAAATTTAGCGCCCGACGAAAAATAGCGCCGGCGATCGCTAAATTCTGTTTTAGCGCCCCAAGAGGGAGGTGGAGCGCTAATTCAAGCGCTCCACTTCCGTCTTAGAGCACTAACCCCAAATATCAGGGCGGTGAGTTCTGCAGCGCTACGCACTGGGCCGCATGGAAGGGCTCTTCTCCTCATTAAAGGGGAGGGCCCAAGCCCACAACTCTGCGGGGCCTGAGCTGGACCACCGGGGAGCGGGGTGCCGTGTCAGCAGCCCACAACTCAAGAGGAGTGCCGGGCTGCCAGATCGTGGCACGGACCCCGCGTTCAAAGAGGCGACGTGCCGCGACAAGTAAGTCAGCCGATTTCTTTTTCCCCCCCGCCCGCCACCTCCCCTTTACTTAGCGCTCCGGGAGCCTCCTGCCACTCCGTTCCCGCCCCCTGAATCGGTCGCTGTCATCGCCCGGCGCAGATTCAGGGGGCGCGTGGGCCAACTTTGCAGACGGGGCGAAAACGGGGCGCTGTGCACGGTGATGACATCGTCATCGGCTGTGCAGCGGAGTGGGGCGCTACCGGTTACCGCCGCCGCTAAACTCCCGCTGAATTTAGTGGGAGTCATTAGCGGCGCCGTGCCCGGGCGAAAAGTTGTTTGCGCCCCATTAGCAACGAGAGGCGCAAATGCACCGACTTTCTATCCCTATAACTCGTAAATCACAAAACTCTTTCGAAACAGTCACACTTTAAATATTTACATAGACTGAATTCCGCTTGTAATAACATTAATCTGATTATATTCTATATAGTGTTGCTGTGGTGGTTCTCAATAATGGTTTATGAGTAGTAAAAGTAGACGCTGATTTACTCAACTTCATGGATTAATCAATAACCATTGATTCCGTCAATAACCTTTATGTGGAATAAAGCACTAAAGCGTAATTGTGTCACTTAACTCATATAAAGGCAATTAACATTTATCAAATTTGTTTTACGCTTCTACATACTGTATAACAATTAACAAATATACAACAGGAAGGTCTCAATCTGGATTAAATTATCTGATATTAAACAAAGTAGTTACTATGGAGTAAAACGTCCCAAGGCACTTCAAAGGAGCATAATAAGACAAAAAAAAAATGTTTTATTCGTTTTTATGAGATGTGGCCATTGCTGGCAAGGCCCGGCATTTATTGCCCATCCCTAATCGCCCCTTGAGAAGGTGGTGGTGAGCCGCCTTCTTGAACCGCTGCAGTCCGTATGGTGAAGGTGCTCCCACAGTGCTGTTAGGGAGGGAGTTCCAGGATTTTGACCCAGCGACGATGAAGGAACGGCCGATATATTTCTAAGTCAGGATCATGTGTGACTTGGAGGGGAGCTTGGAGGTGGTGGTGTTCCCATCGCCTGCTGCCCTGGTCCTTCTAGGTGGAAGAGGTCGCGGGTTTGGGAGGTGCTGCCGAAGAAGCCTTGGCGAGTTGCTGCAGTGCATCTTGTAGATGGTACACACTGCACAGAGCCAAAGGAGATATTAGGATAAGTGACCAAGGTAAAAATTCACTTGGTTGCGCCACCCGTTAGCGCCTTAAGAGGGCGCTAATGGGGCGCAAAGCCGCTAACGCCCGGGCGCAGCGATGTTTGCGCCGCTCGAGAACTTAACTTGAGATTGTGCGGCGGCGCTAAAACTTACCGCTGCGACCACCTGCGCGCGCAGATTGTGACGTCATTCCATGGTGCAACGCCCTTGGGGTGCCCCGTAGCGGAAATTGAGTGGCGCCCCCTGCCTTACCGCCTGGCGCTTCCAACGACCAGAAGACTGGAACGCTATCAATCGCTGTGGGGCTGGGGGGGGCGCTATTTAAAGGGGACCTCTTCCTGTCTTTTATTGTTGGTGGCATTTTTGAACTACGCATTCTGAGAGAGAGAGGGAGAGACTTCTGGAGAGATTCAACGTTGTGTGAAGGAGTTTTGGGTACTGAGCAGCACTTTGCAGGTTCATTTTGATTTGCCATTCCTTGTATCGATTTAGCAGAGACCGTGGGAGCTGCACTCTGAGCTCTTTGCCTGGTGCTCTCCATTGTTCTTTCCAGCACATTTGATGTGCAAGTCTCTCCAGGCCGAGATTCAAGGCAGCAATGAACAGGATGTGGATGGAAAGCAAGATTAACCATCCCCTTTAAGAACTGGCCCGTGCCATTGTGTGTGTGTTCCATTGCTGACTGACATTACATGAGCTTCGCCAGTGCTCCGAGTTAGCGCCTCACTGCTCGGCCTTTGCGCCTTAAGAGAGGTGTGCAGCGCCTGCTTTAGCGCTCCACTCACCTCCCGGGGCGGTAAAAGTGAAGTTTCCCGTCAGTGCCGATAATTAGCGCCAGGCGCTAATATTTGCGTCCGGACGATATTTGCGCCCCAAATGGGGCGCGACCTAATTTCTACCCCCAAGAGTTTGGTATCAGGAGCAATGTTCCCGCTAAGCAGCCACGCGGTAATCTGAAAGGTCCCGTGCAGGCCGCTCACCGGCTTTTCCATTGTAAATACCGCGCATGCACAGAAATTTAAAGGGACCGTGCATTAAAAGAGACAGGCCGCGCAGAACAAAGCGCAGCTCACAGCGAACATTGAACAGGAGGTAGATTTTAAGGAGCGTCTTAAAGTAGGAGAGAGAAGTGGAGAGGCAGGGAAGGTTTAGGGAGGGAATTCCAGTGCTTGGGGCCCAGGCAGCTGAAGGTACGGCCGCCAATGGTGGGACGATAAAAATCAGGGACGCGCAAGAATTGGAGGAGGGCAGATATCGCGGAGGGTTGTAGGGCTGGAGGAGGTTACAGAGATAGGGATAGGCGAGGCTGTAAAGGAAATTGAGCACAAGGATGAGAATTTTAAATTGAGCTGTTAGTGGACCAGGAGCCAATGTAAGTCAGTGAGCACAGGGGTGATGGGTGAATGGGACTCGGTCATCATCTGCAGACATGGGGTCAGATTCCGAACGTACGCAAAAGACACCGCGTTTTAATTACCCACCACCTCACTCAACCCCTCCACTACTGTCAGACAAAAATGTGATGAAGAGTGGGAACCTTAGTTGATTTTTCCTGCTACCTGATCCAGTGTTGCTGACAACAACTGTAGCAGCCCTAACCTAAATCGCTGTCACAGCCATTTTTGGTTCCCTGACTGCTGAACTACGATTCTACTTGCTGAATGTGGGTGTAGCCCCAGACTAAACCCCAGACTAAACCCCAGACTAAACCCCAGACTAAACCCCAGACTAAACCCCAGACTAAGCCCCAGACTAAACCCCAGACTAAACCCCAGACAAAACCCCAGACTAAATCCCAGACAAAACCCCAGACTAAACCCCAGACTAAACCCCAGACAAAGCCCCAGACTAAGCCCCAGACTAAACCCCAGACTAAACCCCAGACAAAACCCCAGACTAAACCCCAGACAAAGCCCCAGACTAAACCCCAGACTAAATCCCAGACAAAACCCCAGACTAAACCCCAGACTAAACCCCAGACTAAACCCCAGACTAAACCCCAGACAAAGCCCCAGACTAATCCCCAGACTAAACCCCAGACAAAACCCCAGACTAAACCCCAGTCAAAGCCCCAGACTAAACCCCAGACTAAGGCCCAGACTAAGCCCCAGACTAAACCCCAGACTAAACCCCAGACAAAGCCCCAGACTAAACCCCAGACTAAACCCCAGACAAAGCCCCAGACTAAACCCCAGACTAAACCCCAGACTAAACCCCAGACAAAGCCCCAGACTAAACCCCAGACTAAACCCCAGACTAAACCCCAGACAAAGCCCCAGACTAAACCCCAGACTAAACCCCAGACTAAACCCCAGACAAAGCCCCAGACTAAACCCCAGACTAAACCCCAGACAAAGCCCCAGACTAAACCCCAGACTAAACCCCAGACAAAGCCCCAGACTAAGCCCCAGACTAAACCCCAGACTAAACCCCAGACAAAGCCCCAGACTAAACCCCAGACTAAACCCCAGACTAAACCCCAGACAAAGCCCCAGACTAAACCCCAGACTAAAGCCCAGACAAAGCCCCAGACTAAACCCCAGACAAAGCCCCAGACTAAACCCCAGACTAAACCCCAGACTAAACCCCAGACTAAAGCCCAGACAAAGCCCCAGACTAAACCCCAGACTAAACCCCAGACTAAACCCCAGACTAAACCCCAGACAAAGCCCCAGACAAAGCCCCAGACTAAACCCCAGACTAAACCCCAGACAAAGCCCCAGACAAAGCCCCAGACTAAGCCCCAGACTAAACCCCAGACAAAGCCCCAGACTAAACCCCAGACTAAACCCCAGACTAAACCCCAGACTAAAGCCCAGACAAAGCCCCAGACTAAACCCCAGACTAAACCCCAGACTAAACCCCAGACTAAACCCCAGACAAAGCCCCAGACAAAGCCCCAGACTAAACCCCAGACTAAACCCCAGACAAAGCCCCAGACAAAGCCCCAGACTAAGCCCCAGACTAAACCCCAGACTAAATCCCAGACTAAGCTGCAGACGATAATAACTGGAGGTTCCTGCATCCATCTCCACTTAGCACCAAATGGCTTCAAATTACTTTATGGCCACATAATGCATCCTTTTGATATACAGTATGTACAGTACATATGAAAAATAATTTGAAACACAGCTAATACTGAGATAACAAATAAAAGGTAGCTGCTGTAAATATCACAAGGCTGAGTACTATTTTCAGTGAACCATTAATTATCACATTTAATGCAGCAATTTGGACAAGCTAATTGCTAATTCATAAACAAATTGAAATACATAAAGCAGGTTGATGAGTTTCTTGCGCTCATTAGGTGAATGTTAAAAGTAATGTACCTTAAATTACGCAGTTGGTTATCTGTAATTAAAGGTGAATTACTTCCTTCGAAGGCAGGATCAGTTGCAGACTGTGACTGTATAAAAGGAGCTGATTGTCACCTTGGAACAGAGACAAGGTGTAGGATTCATTCCAAAGAAGTGGAAGGAGTCAAGTGAAAAATCAGCAAAGGTAATGAAGTTCTGCTTCTATATCTATCCCAAGTTAATGTTTTTCCCCCCACATCTGTGGGGTGACCTAATAGCGTTTTTTAAAGTTATGAAGAGGTTTGAGAGGGTAGACGCAGAGAAGTTGTTTCCACTTGTGGGGGAGACTAAAACTAGGGGCCATCAATATAAGACGGTCACTCATAAATCCAATAAGGAATTCAGGAGAAACTTTGTTACCCGGAGAGTGGTGAGAATGTGGAAATCGCTACCACAAGGAATAGTTGAGGCAAATAGCACAGATGCATTTAAGGGGAAGCTGGATAAACACAGGAGGGAGAAAGGAGTAGAGGGTTATGCTGATGGGGTGAGATGAAGTAAATAGAGTGGGAGGAGGTTCGTGTGGAGCCCAAACACTGGCAGAGACCTGTTGGGCCGAATGGCCTGGCTCTGTGCTGTAAGATTCTATGTACTCTCTCTTGAAAGTGGTAGCTCAAGCTGGTGTCCGGTCGTTCCACAGGTGTCAGGTATCTCGCCCGAGTGACCACTCATTGTATGTTACCCTAGTCAGTGAGCGTTGGTCAGGTGTCGAATGTGAAGGGCAATAACCATTGAGTCTGATCCTATCCTCAACCGCGATCCACACTTGCACGTTTTCCAGCAGGGGTCACTGGCCATGATCAGCAGTGGGAACCGCGGCTGATTTTTCCCTTCTCTAGCCCAGGAACATTGAAGACAATTGCGTCGCCTCCAACTACTGCCTGGCAGAGATCAGTTAGCTCAACTTAAAATTAAATTTAAACTGCAGGAGTAGAACAAGGGAGGCATAGGTTCAAAATAGTAAAAGGGTGCGAAAAAGATTTACAAGGATGATACCAGAAATGCGAAGGTATACCTATCAGGAAAGGATGAACAGGCTGGGTCTCTTTTCTCTTGAAAAGGGAAGGCTGAGGGGTGACCTAATAGAGGTCTTTAAAATTATAAAAGGTTTTGATAGAGTGGATACAGAGAGACAGCGCGAAATTCAGTAGCGCCCCGTTTCGGGGCGGTAACACTGGCGAGGCGGGACATCCTGCGCCCGGCGAGGAAATCCTGTCCCGACCGTGAAATTCGCCTTCCCGCCCCGCCCAGGAAGTGGAGCGTAATGTCGGGTGCGCCACTACCTGGTGGGGTGGTAACCGAGGCGATTTTCGCCCCCAAAGTGTTTCCACTTGTGGGGAAGAGCAAAACTCGAGGCCATCAATATAAGATAGACACCAAGAAATCAAATCAGGAATTCAGGAGAAACTTCTTTACCCAGAGAGTGGTGAGAATGTGGAACTCGCTACCACAGGGAGTGGTTGAAGCGAATAGTATAGATGCATTTAAGGGGAGGCTAGATAAGCATATGAGGGAGAAGGGAATAGAGGGTTATGCTGATAGAGTTAGATGAGGAAAGATGGGAGGAGGCTCGAGTGGAGCATAAACGCCGGCATGGACTGGTTGGGCCGAATGGCCTGTTTCTGTGCCGTATATCCTATGTAATCCTATGTAAGGACTGATATCTGAAAAAACAAATAGACACAAAGAATGTTCAACATGTGGGATAAGATAGAATCATTTACAAACAATTGGATGCTACATTGGGGGGACATTAGGATCTCCCTGGATGGTTGAATTAAGATGGGCCGAATGCACTTCCTCAGGCGAAGACAGACTAGGAATTGAACCTGGAACCTTCTGGTTGAGTGCTGCGTGAGGCAGTGCTATTACCCATTAGGTTATGGATACTGCTTTAAATTTAATCAGTGTTTTGTCTTCTTGTACTTTTAAGAATGTTTTAGATTCAGTACACCTTATACCTATTGGTGGTATTAAATCGAAGATCCTGAATTTATTAATCCAACATTTCAGGAATCCAATGTTGGATCCAAGGAGTAAAAAGAAAAAATATATGTTAATGATGTCCCATTCTTCAGCAGGATTTAAAAGAGGTATGCTAGTGTCCTCTAGTGGAGAATACCGATTGCACCAGATTTAATTCTTATGATATTGGACCTATTGGCTTTTGTTAATAGATTCTAACTGGGATGTTAACTATAACATTCAATTATTGGACATGATTGATTCGGGTGTCATCAAATGCAGTAATATTGGAATTGTAAAATGGTGTTTGATGTTAATTTGTGGTCTTCAGCACAGCTTACCAGCAAAATGTACACTGAATCTGGACCACAGGAGTTCCTGAATGGCTTATTGGGTAAATGCCTCACTACTGTGGCATCAAGCCATAAAGAGCAGCAAGATCCCAGGTTTGATCCGTGATCTGTGCCAAGTTAGTTGGGGAATTGGGAAGGATATTACAATTTGTCTCACTGCCTCTGGGCTAGGTGGGCAAAAATTTAAAAAGATCAGCGAGGGTTCCTGCTCCTGATGGCTCTCCACTGACTCCTGTGTATCAACAGGACTGGGATTGAATGTGCGCACACCCCCCCATGTTGGAAAAGCCTGCAACATGCACATGAAGAATGGATGCGGTAGCATTGAATGACTGGTGCCTGTGGTAACGTAAACCACAACAATCGGCACATTCACCAGAGGAGGGCATATAATTATTGAGCGAGAAAATCATTTTAAAGCTGCCATGAATAGGCAGCTTATATTGACGATAAAAATGCTTTCCTTTTGTTATAAAACACAGATCATTGACGTCTAATTGGACTTCTTCCAACTTAACAAGATTAACGTGTGTCTAGAACGACATGCAATTTCACAATTCCAGACTTGTGGTCCCCACACTTTAGGAAGGATGTGAAGGCCCTTGAGAGGGTGGAGAGGAGATTTACCGGAATGGTTCCGGGGATGGGGGATTTTAGCTACAAGGACAGGTTGGAGAAGCTGGATTTGTTTTCATTAGAGCAAAGGAGGTTGCGGGGTGATTTGATAGAGGTGTACAAGATTATGACGGGTTTGGATAGGCTAGACGGGGAAAGGCTGTTCCCAATCGTTGATGGTACAAGGACTAGGGGACACAGATTTAAGGTTTTGGGCAAGAGATACAGGGGGGATGAGAGGAAAAACTTTTAATGCAGCGAGTGGTGAGGACCTGGAATTCGCTGCCGACGGAAGTGGTGGAAGCGGAGACACTCAATGTTTTCAAGGGGAGACTGGATAGGCACTTGAGGGAAATAAACTTACAGGGGATAGAGCGGGGGAATGGGACTGACTGGATTGCTCTACAGAGAGCCGGCACGGACTCGATGGGCCGAATGGCCTCCTACTTTTAGCGCCCTGAAAAAGTTAGCGGCCCTGTGGCCCAAAATTCACTGGTAGTGCCCCAAGAGGGAAGCAGGGCACTGCTGGAAGTACCCCGCCTCCCTCTTGGGGCACTGCGAGTGAATATTGCGGCGCATGGTGTGGGGGAGAGTGACAGGGTGTGGGGGAGAGTGACAGAGTGTGGGGGAGAGTGACAGGGTGTGGGGGAGAGTGACAGGGTGTGGGGGAGAGTGCAGAGTGTGGGGGAGAGTGACAGGGTGTGGGGGAGAGTGACAGGGTGTGAGGGAGAGTGACATGGTGTGGGGGAGAGTGACAGGGTGTGGGGGAGAGTGACAGGGTGTGAGGGAGAGTGACAGGGTGTGGGGGAGAGTGACAGGGTGTGGGGAGAGTGACAGGGTGTGAGGGAGAGTGACAGGGTGTGGGGGAGAGTGACAGGGTGTGGGGGAGAGTGACAGGGTGTGAGGGAGAGTGACATGGTGTGGGGGAGAGTGACAGGGTGTGGGGGAGAGTGACAGGGTGTGGGGGAGAGTGACAGGGTGTGGGGGAGAGTGACAGGGAGTGGGGGAGAGTGACAGGGCGTGGGGGAGAGTGACAGGGCGTGGGGGAGAGTGACAGGGCGTGGGGGAGAGTGACAGGGCGTGGGGGAGAGTGACAGGGTGTGGGGGAGAGTGACAGGGTGTGGGGGAGAGTGACAGGGTGTGGGGGATGTACTGTGAGTTTGCCTGAATCTCTCATTTTTGTCTTTCTAGAAAGTGGTGAAGATGCTCACTCCAAGGTTCCTTGTGCTTCTGTTCTCCGTCATGGGATCAGTTTGGGCAAATGTACAGAAGACAAATGAGAGTGAAGGCAGGTAAGGAGAACACTGAGCTCCCAAGGATCAGCAAGGTTTTATACGTCTATAGAATAAGCAGCTTATGTGCTTCCCTGATGGCCCAGTTGGTTCAGTGTGTTGCTGAGGCTCAGGGTGCCCGGTTCAATACTTGGTCTGTACTAAGTTTACTGCTTTGGGCGCACTGCAACTGGCTTCAGAGAAAGAAAACAATTGCATTTATATAGCACCTTTCATGACCTCAGGACATCCCAAAGCACAATGATGTTTTGAAGTGCAGTCACTGTTGTAATAAAGAAAGAAACGAAAGACTTGTATTTCTATAGCACCTTTCAGGACCACCAGACATCTCAAAGCGCTTTACAGCCAATGAAGTGGAGTCACTGTTGTAATGTGGGAAACATGGCAGCCAATTTGCGCACAGCAAGCTCCCACAAGCAGCAATGTGATAATGACCAGATAATCTGTTTTTGTTATGTTGGTTGAGGGATAAATATTAGCCAGGACACCGGGGAGAACTCCCCTGCTCTTCTTCGAAATAGTGCCATGGGATCTTTTTACGTCCACCTGAGAGAGCAGACGGGGCCTCGGTTTAACGTCTCATCCGAAAGACGGCACCTTCGACAGTGCAGCGCTCCCTCAGTACTGCACTGGGAGTGTCAGCCTAGCTTTTTGTGTTCAAGTCCCTGACTCAGAGGCGAGAGTGCTACCCACTGAGCCACAGCTGACACCAAGGTTCCTGCTCCTGATCTCTATGGCTTCTGTTGTAAGTGTGCATTTGTTAATATTGAGTGAGGATAGGCTTGGGCTTGGTCATGATGCCTCTATAGTTGAATAGACACTCACTGTTAAGGCTCACACACAAGTCATGGTCTTTAGATAGTGAGGCACTGACGGATGACTGTACTCCAACAAAGAGCCAACAACTTCAGGAGAGGAGGAAAGAAAAATTGATGAGGAGAAAATAAAATCCTATCGATAAACTCAATAAAACTGTTCATATTTCCCTGTTGAACTGCAGCCTCCCAACCCAGGATGTGAAGCCTATTGAGAAACGGTACTCAGAGGCTATTTTAGCCAGTGACTACAGCAAATATGTGGACACTATGATGACCAAGAACTTTGTCGATTGGTTAATCGCAGCCAAACGGACCAGTAGAAACAGGTGAGCAGCTTCAGATACTGGACTAAAATGTCCACATTATTAGTAGGAGTTACTTCACTATTGAAAATGTAAAGCTTGCAGTGTTCAGTCATAAACTTTATGCAAACTCATGCAATAGAATAAAATGTTTGCACCAACATTTCATATCCCCTTGCATTTCCCTATTTGACCCTGTCCCATCAATGGCTCCTGCAGAACTGGGAGACTTTGCACCAACTTTTTTTTTTAATTCATTCACGGGATGTGGATGTTGCCGGCAAGGCCAGCATTTATTGCCCATCCCTAATTACCCTCGAGAAGGTGGTGGTGAGCCACCTTCTTGAATACAACTGAATGGCTTGCGAGGCCATTTCAGAGGGCAGTTAAGAATCAACCACATTGCTGTGGGTCTGGAGTCACATATAGGCCAGACCGGGTAAGGGCGGCAGATTTCCTTCCCTAAAGGACATTAGTGAACCAGATGGGTTTTTAACGACAATCCGGTAGTTTCATGGTCACCATTACTGAGACTAGCTTTTTATTCCAGATTTTATTTAATTAACTGAATTTAAATTCTCCAGCTGCCGTGGTGGGATTTGAACTCGCGTCTCCAGATCATTAGTCCAAACCTCTAGGATTACTAGTCCAGTAACATAACCACTATGCTACCGTATCCCCGGGATTGAACCGGGATCTTCCTCATCTGTGTGCGTGCAGACACAGAGCCATAGTGGCCAGGTGCTGGAAGAGCTTCCCCAGGTACAGAATGGATAGTCAAGTGTTGGATGGATTTGGAGCATTAAGATTCTTTTGAGGGGAAATCAGTTTTTGACATAGAACGAGAAACCAAGCGTCTTGGGGCAGCTTCAGTGATGTGCGACCACCACTTGGGATCAGAGAGGACGGTGAGGCCAAGAATGTTGACAGATGAGGGGGTTGGGGTGGAGCCGTCAAAGGTCAGAGGTGGGAGCTGCTGGTTAGGCCTGTGTGAGTGATGAAGAAACTGTGGGGCTGATTTAAACCTTACCCACCCAGCAGAAAGCGGATGGGTGGGCAGTTAAAACCCCCCAGCTCAGTCACTCGCCCTGGAGCCACTGGGAGTTGACCTGATAACATTTTAGAAGAGCCAATAAGGATACCTGCCCAAAACCGGCATAAGTGAATGGTATTTAACTTACTGTTCTTGGGTGCGCACTGTTATTCACCAGGATTTGTTTACTTTCCAGTGTATCTACTGAGGGCAAAAAGAGAGACCTAAATGTGGGCCTCACCACAGCTCGCCCTCCCCACCCAGATCTCCAGTCAGCTAAAAACTTCCAGAACTGTCTCTTAAAACATCAAGGAAAGAAAGGGTGAGTTGTACCTTCCGGGACTGTGAATCATAGGATCAAAGAATCATAGAAATTTACGGTACAGAAGGAGGCCATTCGGCCCATCGTGTCTGTGCCGGTCGACAAAGAGCTATCCAGCCTAATCCCACTTTCCAGCTCTTGGTCCGTAGCCCAGTAGGTTACGGCACTTCAAGTGCATATCCAAGTACTTTTGCAATGTGATGAGGGTTTCTGCCTCTACCCCCCATTTAGGCAGTGAGTTCCAAACACCCACCACCCTCTGGGTGAAAAAAGTTCTCCTCAACTCCCCTCTAATCCTTCTACCAATTACTTTAAATCTATGCCCCCTGGTTATTGACCTCCCTGCTAAGGGAAATAGGTCCTTCCTATCCACTCTATCTAGGCCCCTCATAATTTTATACACCTCAATTAAGTCTCCCCTCAGCCTCCTCTGTTCCAAAGAAAACAACCCCAGCCTATGCAGTCTTTCCTCATAGCTAATGAAAAATGAAGGAAGTGGACAAATAACTTAGAATAAACCCAATGGTCTGGCAATAGTAACTCCGAGGGACATCAGTGAATCTGTCTAATGACCTTGCTTCTGTTCTCATCTTTCAAAGAATGACTTGCATTTCTATAGCGCCTTTCACGACCTCAGATGTCCCAAAACACTTTGCAGCCAATGAAGTACTTTTTGAAGTGTAGTCACTGTTGTAATGTAGGAAAGGCAGCAGCCAATTTGCGCACAGCAAGCTCCCACAAACAGCAATGTGATAATGACCAGATCATCAACTTTTTTTTGTGATGTTGAGCGAGGGATAAATATTGATCAGGACACCGGGGAGAACTCCCCATCTCTTCTTCAAAATAGTGGCCATGGGATCTTTTACGAGAGCAGATGGGGCCTCGGTTTAACGTCTCATCCGAAAGACGGCACCTCCGACAGTGCAGCACTCCCTCAGCACTGCACTGGAGGGTCAGCCTAGATTTTGTGCTCGAGTCCCTGGAATGAGACTTGAACTCACGACCTTCTGACTCAGAGGTGAGAGTGCTGCCCACTGAGCCACGGCTGACATTCAAGGAGTTAGAAAGATCTATGTTGTAATATATTGATGTATTTCATTGTTAGTTATTCACTTTTTTCATCCTTTGTAAAATAAATTCACTTAATCTATAGGAAGGATGTGACTGCATTGGAGAGGGTGCAGAGGAGATTCACCAGGATGTTACCTGGGCTGGAGCATTTCAGCTATGAGGAGAGACTGGACAGGCTGGGGTTGTTTTCCTTAGAGCAGAGAAGGCTGAGGGGGGACCTGATTGAGGTGTACAAAATTATGAGGGGCATAGATAGGGTAGATAGAAAGGAACTTTTCCCCTTAGTAGAGGGGTCAATAACCAAGGGGCATAGTTTCAAGGTAAGGGGCAGGAGGTTTAGAGGGGATTTGAGGAAAAACTTTTTCACCCAGAGGGTGGTTGGAATCTGGAACTCACTGCCTGAAAGGGTGGTAGAGGCAGGAACCCTCACAACATTCAAGAAGCATTTAGATGAGCACTTGAAACGCCATAGCATACAAGGCTACGGACCAAGTGCTGGAAAATGGGATTAGAATAGACAGGGCTTGATGGCCGGCGCAGACACGATGGGCCGAAGGGCCTCTTTCTGTGCTGTATAACTCTATGACTATGACTTTATTAATAGTTTAAACTAAAAGGGAGGTGAGAGGTTGCAATCCTCTATCGTTTGTTGAAGATGGGAGAGAGACCCTACAGAGACATGTGATCATTCCAGAAGCTGAAAGCAATGAAAAGAAATGTTAAATAACAACAGAAAACGCTGGAAAAACTCAGCAGGCCAGGCAGCATCCGTGGAGAGAGAAAGAGAGTTGACGTTTCAGGTCGATGACCTTTCATCAGAACTGGGAAGAGCTGGAAATCAAATAGATTTAAGGCCAGGGTAAAGCTGGGAAAAGGGGGAGGGGATAAAGGAACAAAGGAGGAGATGAAGAGACATTAAGAGACATTAAGAGATATGCAAGGCTAGAGGTGGTGTTAATGTGACAGATTAAGGCTGAATGAAGTGTGAAATCTACTGGCAGAATGAAGGACAGCTGCCAGCTTCTAGGAGGAAAAAAAAGGTGGGGGGGACAAATAAAAGGGTGGATAAAATAAAATATAAATGTGATTGGAGCTGAGGTTATGATCTAAAATTGTTGAACTCGATATTGAGTCCAGAGGGCTGTAGCGTGCCTAAACGAAAGATGAGGTGCTGTTCCTCGAGCTTACGCTGAGCTTCCGTGGAACAGTGTATTAGGCCGAGGACGGTGAGGTCAGAGTGGGAGTGAAGCGGTGAATTAAAGTGACAGGCCACCGGGAGCTCGGGGTCCCCCTTACGGACTGAACGGAGGTGTTCCGCAAAGCGGTCACCCAATCTGCGTTTGGTCTCCCCAATGTAGAGGAGTCCACATCGTGAGCAGCGAATACAGTATACTAAATTGCAGGAAGTACAAGTAAATCGCTGTTTCACCTGGAAGGGGTGTTTGGGGCCCTGGACAGTGGGAAGAGGGGAGGTATAAGGGCATGTGTTGCATCTCCTGCGCGTGCACGGGAAGGTGCCGGGCGAAGGGGAAGGGGTGCTGGGGGTGGTAGAGGAGTGGACTAGGGTGTCGCGGAGGGAGCGGTCCCTGCGGAATGCTGAAAGGGGAGGTGAGGGGAAGATGTGTTTGGTGGTGGGATCACGCTGGAGGTGGCGGAAATGGCGGAGGATGATCCGTTGAATGTGGAGGCTGGTGGGGTGAAAGGTGAGGACAAGGGGAACCCTATCGTGGTTCCGGGAGGGAGGGGCAGGGGTGAGGGCAGATGTGCGGGAGATAGAACGGACACGGTCGAGGGCCGTGTCGACCACGGTAGAGGGGAATCCTCGGTTGAGGAAAAAGGAAGACATGTCGGAAGCACTGGTATGGAAGGTGGCATCATCAGAGCAGATGCGGCGGAGACGGAGAAACTGGGAGAATGGAATAGAGTCCTTACAGGAGGCGGGGTGGGAGGAAGTGTAGTCCAGGTAGCTGTGGGAGTCGGTGGGCTTGTAGTGAATGTTAGTCAATAACCTATCCCCAGAGATGGAGATGGAGAAGTCGAGGAAGGGAAGAGAAGAGTCGGAGATGGACCATGTGAAGGTGAGGGAAGGGTGGAAATTGGAAGCATAGTGAATGAAATGTTCTAGTTCAGGGCGAGAGCAGGAGACGGCACCGATACAGTCATCAATGTACCGGAAAAAGAGGTGAGGGAGGGGACCCGAGTAGGACTGGAACAAAGAGTGTTCCACATATCCCACGAAAAGGCAGGCATAGCTAGGACCCATGCGGGTACCCATAGCAACACCTTTAATTTGGAGGAAATGGGTAGAGTCAAAGGAGAAGTTGTTCAATGTGAGAACAAGTTCAGCCAGGCGGAGGAGGGTGGTGGTGGATGGGGACTGGTTGGGCCTCTGTTCAAGGAAGAAGCGGAGCGCCCTCAGGCCATCCTGGTGGGGAATGGAGGTGTAGAGGGATTGTACGTCCATAGTGAAGAGGAGACGGTTGGGGCCGGGAAACTGGAAACTGTTAAAATGGCGGAGGGCATCGGAAGAGTCGCGGATGTAGGTGGGAAGAGACTGGACAAGGGGAGAAAAAATAGAGTCGAGATAGGAAGAAATGTTGATCTGTTAATATCCTGGAGAATGTTACCAAAAGCTTGCCTGGATATCAATGGTAGTGCGAGGGGTTGGCAACCCTCCAAGATTGTCCTGGAGTCTTGAGGAATTAAAGATTAATCTCCTAGACACAAAAGCAAAGTACTGCGGATGCTGGAAATCTGAAATAAAAACAGAAAACGCTGGAAATACTCAGCAGGTCGGGCAGCATCTGTGGAGAGAGAAACAGAATTAACATTTCAGGTCTGACCTTTTGTCACAGGTCATTTTTGGGTTGGCAGGCTGTAATTAGTCAGGTACTGCAGGGATCAGTGCTTGGGCCTCAGCTATTCACAATCTACATCAATAATTTGGATGAGGGGACCAAACATAATGGGGGAAAAATTCAGTTGGTTTGCGCCTCCCGTTAGCGCCTTAAGAGGACGCTAATGGGGCGCAAAGCAACTAGCGCCCGGGTACGGCGCCGCCCACGCCTCCCGCGAAATTCAGCGGGAGGTTAGCGGCGGCGCTAACCGGTAACGCCCTGTGGCGCTGCGCCGCCGGCGATGACATCATCGCCGTGCGCAGCGCCCCGCTCGCGCTCCAGCTGCGATCTTCGGTAGCGCCCCTTGACTTACGCTATGTCCGACGGGGTCAGGGGGGCCTACCTGCGGCCGGGGCGGCGCTAGTTAAAGGGGAGGTGGCGGGCGGCCATTTTTGTTGCTGGCCGCCTGCCAGCACCTGCCCCCGTTGCTGTCCCCGGCCCCTGTGAAGCCCCCCCCCCCCCCGCAAAGTGCCGGCTGCGCTCCAAGAGCCCAGCTGGGCCCGGTTCGCGCTGCGCAAGGCCCCTCCCCTTTAAGAAGATATTGACTCGCAGCGCCCCAAGTGCCCCGCTTCCCTCTTGGGGCGCTACCACTCAATTTCCGGCGCGGGGGCGCTAATTTTTTATGGGGCGCTAAAAGTAGCGCCCCGGCGAAGTTAGTGCCCCAAAGGGGGCGTGACTCAATTTTTCCCCCAATATATCCAAGTTTGCTGATGATACAAAGCTGGGTGTGAATGTAAGTTGTGAGGAGAACGCAAGAGGATTTGAGTATAAGAGTAAAGACGTCTTACTGCAATTATATAGGGCCCTGGTGAGACCACACCTGGAGTATTGTGTACAGTTTTGGTCTCCTTACCTAAGGGAGGATATACTTGCCATAGAGGGAGTGCAACGAAGGTTCACCAGACTGGTTCCTGGGATGGGGGGGGGGGGGTGGGGGTTGTCCTATGAGGACAGATTGAGTAGACTAGGCCTATATTCTCTAGAGTTGAGAAGAATGAGAGGTGATCTCATTGAAACATACAAAATTCTTACAGGACTTGACAGGGTAGATGCAGGGAGGATGTTTCAACTGGCTGGGGAGTCTAGAACTAGTGCAGGAAAGTGGAGATGAGGTAGAAGATCAGCCATGATCTTATTGAATGGCGGAGCAGGCTCGAAAGGCCAAATGACCGATTCCTGCTCCTATTTCTTATGTTCTTATGTTCTAGAACTGGAAAAAGTTGTAGATGTAACAGCTTTTAAGCAAGTGCAGAGATAGGGAAAGGGGGAGGGGAGGAAAGAACAAAAAGGAAGGTCTGTGATAGGGTGGAAGGCAGGAGTGATTAAATGACAAAAGATATGATGATGCAAGGCAAAAGGAGATGGTAATGGGACAAGTAAAGAAACAAAAGATGGATCTAGAAGAGGTGTAAATGGGAATAGCAGAATCATCAACAGCTGCTGTCCGAAAAAATGGGG
Organism: Squalus acanthias; assembly: GCA_030390025.1. Classification (NCBI taxonomy): domain Eukaryota; kingdom Metazoa; phylum Chordata; class Chondrichthyes; order Squaliformes; family Squalidae; genus Squalus; species Squalus acanthias. The sequence continues at coordinate 4,685,181 of CM059437.1, read as the reverse complement.
CCAGAGGTTATATTCTGAAATTGTTGAACTCAATATTGAGTCCGGAAGACTGTATATTGTCTAATAGAAAGATGAGGTGCTGTTCCTCGAGCTTACGTTGAGCTTCATTGGAAGAGTGTAGGAGGCCGAGGACGGTGAGGTCAGAGTGGGAGTGGAGCGGAGAATTAAAGTGACAGGCGACCGGGAGCTCGGGGTCACGCTTACGGACTGAATGGAGGTGTTCCGCAAAGCGGTCAACCTATCTGAGTTTGGTCTCGCCAATGTAGAGGAGACCGCATCGTGAGCAGCGAATACAGTAATACAAGAAGTGATTTAGACTTTGGAATCAAAAACACAATTTCTAAATTTGCGGATGACACCAAATTGCGGGGGGGGGGGGGTGGGTAGTCAATACTGAAGAGGACTGCAACAAATTACAGGAGGACATTAATAAACTTGCAGAATGGGCATATAATTGGCAAATGAAGTTCAACACAGATAAATGTGAGGTATTACATTTTGGTAGGAAGAATAGGGAGGTCACTTATCACTTGGAGGGTGCGAGTCTAGGTGGGGTAGAGGATCAAAGGGTCTCGGAGTACAAATACACAAATCAATAAAAGTTGCGACACAGGTTCGCAAGGCCATAAAAAAGCAAACCAAGTACTAAGGTTTATTTCTAGAGGTATAGAATTGAAAAGTAGGGAAGTTATGCTAAACTTGTATCGAACCTTGGTTAGACCACACACAGTACTGCGTACAGTTCTGGTCGCCATATTATAAAAAGGATATAGAGGCACTGGAGAGGGTGCAGAGAAAATTTACAAGGATGATACCAGAAATGCGAGGGTATGCCTATCAGGAAAGGATGAACAGGCTGGGTCGCTTTTCTCTTGAAAAAAGAAGGCTGAGGGGTGACCTAATAGAGATCTTTAAAATTATGAAAAATTTTAATAGAGTGGATACAGAGAGAATGTTTCCACTTGTGGAAAAGAGCAAAACTAGAGGCCATCAATATAAGATTATCACCAAGAAATCAATAGGGAATTCAGAAGAAACTTCTTTACCCAAAGAGTGGTGAGAATGTGGAACTCGCTACCACAGGGAGTGGTTGAAGCGAATAGTATAGATGCATTTAAGGGCAGGATAGACAAGCATATGAGGGAGAAGAGAATAGAGGGTTATGCTGAGAGAGTTAGATGAGGAAAGACGGGAGGAGGCTCGAGTGGAGCATAAACGCTGGCATGGACTGGTTGGGCCGTATATCCTATGTAATCCTGTGTAATTAATCTCCTGGACACTGCTGTGAGCAACTCCTGGCAGAAAAATCATCAGGAGCCATTAAGAGATGTGTGTTTTTTTTCATATTCTTTGAACACTGTTGTCTATTACTTATAAAAATATTGGCGCTGGGGAAGCGGACTGTTTGACTGGGCGGGGCAATTGGAGGCAGCATCTGTCATGCGATGAAACCCCCAGCCAGAGTTGGCAGCACTCGATAGTGCAGACAATCTTTGCACAGGGATACCATAGCAAAATACTGCGGATGCTGGAAATCTGAAATAACAACAGAAAATGCTGGAAAAACTCAGCAGGCCAGGCAGCATCCGTGGAGAGAGAAACAGGGTTCACGTTTCAGGTCGAAGACCTTTCATCAGAACTGGAAAAAAAGCAGGAAATGGAACAGATTTTAAAGCAAGTTTAGGGGCTGGGAGTCGGGGCTCACCTACGAGAGTGATCTAAAATTCAGAGGCTGGAAATTCTGGAGTAAGTAAGGTAGAACAGAGCCAAAAAAAATTTTTTCCCCAGAGTCAATGCTTTCAGGAGAGGAATAAAACAGGGGAAAAAAAACACGTTCTTAATGGGTTGGAAGCAAGGTTGGACGAAACTTATGACTAAGTGCACCGCTGTATTTCAACACCAGGGGTCATGTGTCGCTTACTGTTGGGGAACCGGCAGTGGGGAGTTCAGGAAGGGTTGTGAATGGCGCCAATAGATCGAGAGAACTCGCATTTATAGAGCGCCTTTCACGACCGCAGGATGTCTCAAAGTGCTTTACAATAATGCATTATTAAAATGTACATCCTAAATCTAAAACCTTTAAAGGTGCACTCTCTTTACAAAATAGTGTTTGGCAAAATGTTTTAATTTTCTCGCAATAACATGTTGTTGTTTCACTCGTGTATGCTATAATTGTGAGAAAAGAACTTGCATTTCTATAGCGCCTTTCACATACTCAGGACGTCCCAAAGCGCTTTACAGCCAATGCAATACTTTTTGAAGTGCAGTCACTGTTGTAATGTAGGAAACGCAGCAGCCAATTTGCGCACAGCAAGCTCCCACAAACAGCAATGTGAGAATGACCGGATAATCTGGCTTTTAGTGATGATGGTTGAGGGATAAATATTGGCCTCAGGACACCGGGGAGAACTCCCCTGCTCTTCTTCGAATAGTTCCATGGGATCTTTTACATTCACCTGAGAGAGCAGACGGGGCCTCGTTTTAACAACATCCAAGAGACGGCACCTCTGACAGTGTAGCACTGAAGTGTTAGCCTAGATACAGCTGACAAGAGTGATTCTTCTCCCTCCACTATCACACTACCCCTTTAAGATGGCAGAGATAAATTCGAGACTAAAAATGTTTCTTTTGTTTTCACCAAGTTCTTTGTTTTATATTTTAGTTGTACTCGGTCTATGGATCCCGCTTATTCTCTCCTGAGAGATCAGCTCATCCAGGAGTTGCTGGAACAACTTCAGATCGCCACCAGGGCCACCAACCAAAGGCAAGCTGCTCAACGGTCTGCCCTGAAAGGACAGGAAGCAGGGAACGGTATCATAAATAAAACAGTGGTGGGGCCCACACAAGATGGAAACATTCTAATATGAAGCTCAACGCAAGCCCGTATCCTAACTCGCACCCCATTACCCCATCACTCATCACCCCTGTGCTCGCTGACCTACATTGGCTCCCGGTCCGGCAACGCCGCGATTTAAAAATTCTCATCCTTGTCTTCATATTCCTCCATGGCCTCACCATATTGGTCAGGACACCGGGGAGAACTCCCTTGCTCTTTTTCGAAATAGTTCCATGGAATCCTTTACGTCCACCTGAAAGGGTAGACGGGGCCTCAGTTTAACGTCTCATCTGAAAGACGGCAGCTCTGACAGTGCAGCACTCCCTCAGTACTGCACTGGGAGTGTCATAGAATCATACAGCACAGAAGGAGGCCATTCGGCCCATTGTGCCTGTGCCGGCTCTTTGAAAGAGCTCTACAATTAATCCCACTCCCCTCTGCCCTTTCCCCATAGCCCTGCAAATTTTTCCCTTTCAAGTATTTATCCAAGTCCCTTTTGAAAGTTACTATTGAATCTGCTTCCACCGCCCTTTCAGGCAGCGCATTCCAGATCATAACAACTTGCTGCGTAAAAGAAAATCTCCTCATCTCATCTCTGGTTCTTTTGCCAATTATCTTAAATCCGTGTCCTTTGGTTACCGACCCTTCTGCCACTGGAAACAGTTTCTCCTTATCTATCAAAACCCTTCATGATTTTGAATACCTCTGTTAAATCTCCCCTTAACCTCTAAGGAGAACAATCCCAGCTGCTCCAGTCTATCCACGTAACTGAAGTCCCTCATCCCTGGTACCATTCTAGTAAATCTTCTCTGCGCCCTCTCTAAGACCTTGACATCCTTCCTAAAATATGGTGCCCAGAATTGGACACACTTTTTGTTAACCAAAGATATTAAGGGATATGGGGCAAAGGCAGGTACATGGAGTTAGGTCACAGATCAGCCGTGATCTCATTGAATGGTGGAACAGGCTCGAGCGGCTAAATGACCTGTTCCTACGTTCCCAATACTCCAGCTGGGGCCTAACCAGTGATTTATGAAGGTTTAGCATAACTTGCTTGTCAAGCTTGGATGATGGGCTCAAGTCTCTGGAGTGGGACTTGGAACGCACAAACTTCTGACTCAGAGGCGAGAGAGTGCTGCCCACTGAGCCATGGCTGACAACCAGGCCCTTTGTGCAGGCCAAGGTGAGCAGCCGGGACATCGGTTCATGGGCCTCAGCAAAAGCAGCTCTGAAAATGGCCGTGCGGTGGTGCACAGGATTAACTCCAGATGATACTCATTCAAGTCTTTCCCAGTTATTGTTGTTGTTATTGCTATCTTGTGGGAATGACAGCACAGAAACAGGCCATTCGGCCCAACCAGTCCATGCCGGCGTTTATGCTCCACTCGAGCCTCCTCCCGTCTTTCCTCATCTAACTCTATCAGTGTAACCCTCTATTCTCTTCTCCCTCATATGCTTGTCCAGCTTCCTCTTAAATGCATCTATACTATTCGCTTCAACTACTCCCTGTGGTAGCGAGTTCCACATTCTCCTGAATTCCCTATTTGATTTCTTGGTGACTATCTTATATTGATGGTCTCTAGTTTTGCTCTTCCCCACAAGTGGAAACACTCTCTCTCTGTCCACTCTATCAAAACCTTTCATTAATCTTGATGACCTCTATTAGGCGGCTTCTGCTCAGTGTCAACAACAACAACAATGTGTATTTATATAGCGCTTTTAACGTAGTAAAACGTCCCAAAGCACTTCACAGGAGCGTTATAGAACGAAATTTGACACCGAGCCACATGAGGTATTAGGGCAGATAACTAAAAGCTAGATCAAAGAGGTAGGTTTTAAGGAGCATCTTAAAGGAGGAGAGAGAGATAGAGAGGCGGAGAGGTTTAGGGAGGGAATTCCAGAGCTTAGGGCCCAGACAGCTGAAGGCACGGCCACCAATAGTTGAGCGATTATAATCAGGGATGCTCAAGAAGCCAGAATTAGAGGAGCGCAGATATCTCGGGGGGTTGTGGGGCTGGAGGAGATTACAGAGATAGGGAGGGGCGAGGCCATGGAGGGATTCGAAAACAAGGATGAGAATTTTCAAATCGAGGCGTTGCTTAACCGGGAGCCAATGTTGGTCAGCGAGCACAGGGGGTGATGGGTGAACGGGACTTGGTGCGAGTTAGGACACGGGCAGCAGAGTTTTGGATGAACTCAAGTTTACACAGGGTAGAACGTGGGAGGCCGGCCAGGCGAGCGTTGGAATAGTCGAGTCTAGAGATAACAAAAGCATGGATGAGGGTTTCAGCAGCAGATGGCAGGGGCGGAGTCGGGTGATGTTCCGGAATAGGCGGTCTTAATGATGGCGCGGATATCACCAACTTAGATGTTCCCTGCGAAGTTGGGGTGTGGAGGAATTACAGGTGTGAATCCGTGTGCTGAGGCATTGTTGAACAGACAGTCTCGTTGGTTCCTTTTCTCTTATGTTTGTGTGTTTCTTATAGGACCCACGGACCCCAGTAATGTGATCACCAGCTTGAAACTCACCAATCACAAGAACGCCTTCACAGATATAAGTTAATCTTTATCTTAGCAAATGTGTAAAGATTTGGTAAAATGTACATGTGATGAGTAAAACAATAAAAATCTACTACTCACTGCAGAACCTTGCAAATTATTCATCTCCTTTGGATCTCTAGTTATTCCCATTCACCAGCTTAAAGATCCACTCCCTCCACCACTGGCGAACCGTGGCTGCAGTGTGTACCGTCTACAAGATGCACTGCAGCAACTCGCCAAGGCCTCATCAGCAGTACCTCCCAAACCTGCGACCTCTACCACCTAGAAGGACAAGGGCAGCAGGTGCATGGGAACGCCACCACCTCCAAGTTCCCCTCCAAGTCACGCACCACCTTGACTTGAAAATATATCTCTGTTCCTTCGTTGTCGCTGGGTCAATATCCTGGAACTCCCTACCTCCCTACCTAACAGCACTGTGGACTGCAGCGGTTCAAGAAGAAGACCCATCACCACTTTCTCAAGGGCAACTAGGGATGGGCAATAAATGCAGGCCTTGCCAGCGACGCCCACATCCCGAGAATGAATTTTTAGAAACTGAGTTTCCAGACCATGAAATAAAACTTGCTTATTTTAGAGTTAAGTCTAAACAGGAATAAAACACAACTGTTAGGAAATCCTTGGCCCATCTATTACGAGGCTCTTGACCAAACCACAAGTCTGTAGAAGGTAAAGTGAACATATAAGATACTGAGGGGGCTCGACAAGGTAGATGCAGAGAAGATGTTTCCCCTCATGGGGGAATCTAGAACTAGGGGGCATAGTTTCAGAATAAAACTGAGATGAGGAGGAATTTCTTCTCTCAGAGGGTCGTAAATCTGTGGAATTCTCTGCCCAGAGAGCTGTGGAGGCTGGGTCATTGAATACATTTAAGGTGGAGATAGACAGATTTTTGAACAAAAAGGGAGTGAAGGGTTATGGGGAGCGGGCAGGGAAATGGAGCTGAGCCCAAGATCAGATCAGCCATGAATGGCGGAGCAGGCTCGAGGGGTCAAATGGCCTACTCCTGCTCCTATTTCTTATGTTCTTATAGGAACAGGAGGAGGCCATTCAAATCCTCAAGCCTGTTCCACAATTCAATTAGATCTTAACTTAACTCTATCTACCCGCTTTGGTTCCATATTCCTTAATACCCTTGCCGAACCAAAATCTATCAATCTCAGTTTTGAAATTTCCAATTGACCCCCCAACCTCAACAGCTTTTTGGGGAAGAGAGTTCCAGATTTCCACTACCCTTTGTGTGAAGACGTGCTTCCTGACATCACCCCTGAACGGCCTGGCTCTAATTTTAAGGTTATGCCCCCCTTGTTCTGGACTCCCCCCACCAGAGGAAATAGTTTCTCTCTATCTACCCGAGGAGGGAAATGAGGAGAGGGAGGAGGGGGGAAATGAGGAGAGGGAGGGGGGGGGAAATGAGGAGAGGGAGGGGGGGAAATGAGGAGAGGGAGGGGGAGGGAAATGAGGAGAGGGAGGGGGGGGAAATGAGGAGAGGGAGGGGGAGGGGAATGAGGAGAGGGAGGGGGAGGGAAATGAGGAGAGGGAGGGGGAGGGGAATGAGGAGAGGGAGGGGGAGGGGAATGAGGAGAGGGAGGGGGAGGGGAATGAGAGGGAGGGGGAGGGGAATGAGGAGAGGGAGGGGGGAGGGAAATGAGGAGAGGGAGGGGGAGGGAAATGAGGAGAGGGAGGGGGAGGGAAATGAGGAGAGGGGAATTTGGAGAGGGAGGGG
>CM059437.1:4627653-4677860 GCA_030390025.1 Squalus acanthias | reverse complement strand
GGGGGGGGGAAATCAGGGAGGGAGGAGGGGGGGGGGAAATCAGGGAGGGAATGAGGAGGGGGAAAGATTGAGGAAGTTGCTGTTTCCGGGTCGCTGTCTTGCGGCTCTGGGCGGGGTTTGTTTGGTGTCGCAGGCGGATGGAGTCAGTGCCGGAGCCGAGCCAAGGCGGAGCCGGAGCAGAGAGAGGAGCCGGGCCGGACTGGGGAGCCGGGGGTTCGGGCTCTGATCCTTGTCCTTGGAGCAGCGACTGAGCGCAGCTTCCGCAAAGATGCACCGAAGGGGAGTCGGAGCCGGCGCCATCGCCAAGAAGAAACTTGCAGAAGTGAGTCACAATCTATCGCCCCTTTCTCCCAGTTACAATCCATCGCCCCTTTCCCCCAGTTACAATCCATCGCCCCTTTCCCCCAGTTACAATCTCTCGTCCCTTTCCCCCAGTTACAATCTAATGCCCCTTTCCCCCAGTTACAATCTAATGCCCCTTTCCCCCAGTTACAATCTAATGCCCCTTTCCCCCAGTTACAATCCATCGCCCCTTTCCCCCGTTACAATCTATCGTCCCTTTCCCCCAGTTACAATCCATCGCCCCTTTCCCCCGTTACAATCTATCGTCCCTTTCCCCCAGTTACAATCTAATGCCCCTTTCCCCCAGTTATAATCCATCGCCCCTTTCCCCCGTTACAATCTATCGTCCCTTTCCCCCAGTTACAATCCATCGCCCCTTTCCCCCGTTACAATCTATCGTCCCTTTCCCCCAGTTACAATCTCTCGCCCCTTTCCCCCAGTTACAATCCATCGCCCCTTTCCCCCAGTTACAATCCATCGCCCCATTCCCCCAGTTACAATCCATCGCCCCTTTCCCCCAGTTACAATCCATCGCCCCTTTCCCCCAGTTATAATCCATCGCCCCTTTCCCCCGTTACAATCTATCGTCCCTTTCCCCCAGTTACAATCCATCGCCCCTTTCCCCCGTTACAATCTATCGTCCCTTTCCCCCAGTTACAATCTCTCGCCCCTTTCCCCCAGTTACAATCCATCGCCCCTTTCCCCCAGTTACAATCCATCGCCCCATTCCCCCAGTTACAATCCATCGCCCCTTTCCCCCAGTTACAATCCATCGCCCCTTTCCCCCAGTTACAATCCATCGCCCCTTTCCCCCAGTTACAATCCATCGCCCCTTTCCCCCAGTTACAATCCATCGCCCCTTTCCCCCAGTTACAATCCATCGCCCCTTTCCCCCAGTTACAATCCATCGCCCCTTTCCCCCAGTTACAATCCATCGCCCCTTTCCCCCAGTTACAATCCATCGCCCCTTTCCCCCAGTTACAATCCATCGCCCCTTTCCCCCAGTTACAATCTATCGTCCCTTTCCCCAGTTACAATCCATCGCCCCTTTCCCCGTTACAATCTATCGCCCCTTTCCCCCAGTTACAATCCATCGCCCCTTTCTCCCAGTTACAATCCATCGCCCCTTTCCCCCGTTACAATCTAATGCCCCTTTCCCCCAGTTACAATCCATCGCCCCTTTCCCCCGTTACAATCTATCGTCCCTTTCCCCCAGTTACAATCCATCGCCCCTTTCCCCCGTTACAATCTATCGTCCCTTTCCCCCAGTTACAATCTAATGCCCCTTTCCCCCAGTTATAATCCATCGCCCCTTTCCCCCGTTACAATCTATCGTCCCTTTCCCCCAGTTACAATCCATCGCCCCTTTCCCCCAGTTACAATCCATCGCCCCTTTCCCCCGTTACAATCTATCGTCCCTTTCCCCCAGTTACAATCTCTCGCCCCTTTCCCCCAGTTACAATCCATCGCCCCTTTCCCCCAGTTACAATCCATCGCCCCATTCCCCCAGTTACAATCCATCGCCCCTTTCTCCCAGTTACAATCTCTCGCCCCTTTCCCCCAGTTACAATCCATCGCCCCTTTCCCCAGCAGTGCTGTGTCCTTGTGATATCCTGAGATTGTCAAAGGAACGTTATTAAAGATTGGATAGGCTGGGGTTGTTTCCTTTGGAACAGAGGAGGCTGAGGTGAGACTTGATTAAGGTGTATAAAATTATGAGGGGCCGAGATAGAGTGGACAGGAAGGACCTATTTCCCTTAGCAGAGAGGTCAATAACCAGGGGGCATAGATTTAAAGTAATGGGTAGAAGGATTAGAGGGGAGTTGAGGAGAAATCTTTTCACCCAGAGGGTGGTGGGGGTCTGGAACTCACTGCCTGAAAGGGTGGTCGAGGCAGAAACCCTCATCACATTTAAAAAGTACTCGGATATGCACTTGAAGTGCCGTAACCTACAGGGCTACGGACCAAGAGCTGAAAGTGGGATTAGGCTGGATAGCTCTTTGTCGGCTGGCACAGACACGATGGGCCGAAGGGCCTCCTTCAGTGCATTAAATTTCTATGATTCTATGAATAAATGCAAGTCTTTTATTTTATGAGGGGAGTTCTAGTTTTAAAAATCTGAGTGCACAGTCTTGTATCTCAGTATTTCACACAGAGGGGTACTGTATATTGCACGGTATTTTAGTGTTTCTACCTATTGTTAGTGGCATCAGCGAGGAATGCTTATTAAAATCACAGGCAATGTTTAGTGCCAATTATAAACAACAACAACAACAACTTGTATTTATATAGCGCCTTTAACGTAGTAAAACAACCCAGGGCGCTGCACAGGAGTGTAATAAGACAAAAAATTTGACACCGAGCCACATAAAGAATTAGGGTAAATGACCAAAAGCTGGGTCAAAGAGGTAGGTTTTAAAGGAGCATCTTAAAGGAGGAAAGAGAGGTAGCGAGGCGGAGAGCTTTAGGGAGGGAATTCCAGAGCTTAGGGCCGAGGCAACAGAAGGCACGTGAGTATACTGTACATATAAGGGATTTGATTTCTCGGGGGCACTAAGCAGGGCAGAGCATAAGAACATAAGAAATAGGAGCAGGAGTCGGCCATTCAGCCCTTCGAGCCTGCTCCGCCATTCAATAAGATCATGGCTGATCTTCGACTTCAACTCCACCAAAGTGGAGGATGTTAAAGTGCCAGCCCCTCAGGAGGCGAGGGACTGCCCTCGATCACACTGCTATGAGAGGACCCGTGAGTGGAGGACGAGCATCTGGTAAGCAAAATCAATGGTGCTAGACTTGGCTCTGTAGGTAGCACTCGGGCCTCTGAGTCAGAAGGTCGTGGGTTCAAGGGCTCCCTCCAGAAACTTGAGCACAAAACCTAGGCTCACACTCCAGTACTTATGGGGTACGGTAGTATAGCGGTTATGTTACTGGACTAGTAATCCAGGCCTGGACTAATGATCTGGAGACATGAGTTCAAATCACGGCAGCTGGGGAATTTAAATTCAGTTAATTAAATAAATCTGGAATAAAAAGCTAGTGGGCCAGAAATTCGGTTTTCTGGCTTCCTGCGGGTGCAAGCATCGTGCGCGTACTTGCCTGCCGTTGTGCTTTGGGCCCATGAGAACTTCAGGTCCTGGGCCTCCTGCAGCTGCCGGCGCGCAGTGCTTGCGTATCCCAGGGGCGCAGTTAGTTCGAAGCGTCCCCTGGGATCACATGGGCCATGGAGAGCCAATCCTAGCAGGGCATTTTCATTCATAGATTTGACAGGAAGACCTGTCAAATCTATGAATTGAAATCGGCCCCAAAACCACACTAAAACTTCAAATAAATTTTTTAAAAAATCACATTTTTAAAATAACTATAAGTTAAATAAATTAACTACTTTAAACAAAAATTTTAATTTTTGAAAAAATTAATTATACTTTTTAACGGTGCTAAAAATAAACTTACCTTTCTTTAAAGTATCTAAAAAAGATAAACCTGTTGAAAATTTTTTTAAATTGTAATTAATTAACCACTTACCTTGTTAAAAACAGGCCTTGCGCATCCTTTTTAAAAGTGCAGCTTCTTCCATACTTACCCTCCCGGAGAAACCTGAAAAAAACCCGAAGTTCGCTGCGTGCGCGCAGCCTCTCCCGCGCACGCTGTTCACCTCTGAACCCCTCCCTTCACGAGACCGGAAGTTCCGGTTTCCCGCGCATGCGCAGTGCATGCAGGAAACCGGCACTTCAAGTGGCCTTACGGGTGAGTACACAGTGCGTACTCACCCGACAAGCGCCGAATTTCTGGGCCACAGTATCAGTAATGGATTGTCATAAAAACCCATCTGGTTCACTAATGTCCTTTAGGGAAGGAAATCTGCCGTCCTTACCCGGTCTGGCCTATATGTGACTCCAGACCCACAGCAATGTGGTTGACTCTTAACTGCCCTCTGCGGTTCAAGAAGGCGGCTCACCACCACCTTCTCAAGGGCAATTAGGGATGGGCAATAAATGCTGGACTTGCCAGTGACGCCCAGATTCCATGAACGAAAAAAAACATAAGACTGCAATATAATCACTGTGTGAAATATTATAGCATTGCACCCTCTGTTCTTTAAAATTAGAACTCTCCTCATAAAAGAAAGACTTGCATTTGTATAGCGCCTTTCATGACCTCAGGATGTCCCAAAGCTCTTTACAACCAATGAAGTACTTTTTTGAAGTGTAGTCACTGTTGTAATGTAGGAAACGCAGCAGCCAATTTGGCGCACAGCAAGCTCCCACAAATAATAACCATTTAATTTGTTTTTAGTAATGTTGGTTGAGGGATATATATGGGCCAGGACACCTTGCTCTTCTTTGAAATAGTGCCATGGGATCTTTTACGTCCACCTGCAGAGGGCAGGCGGGGCCCCAGTTTAATGAAACGGCGCCTCCGACAGGGCAGCACTCCCTCGGTACTGCACTGGGAGTGTCGGCCTGGATTATGTGCTCAAGTGTCTGGAGTGGGACTTGCGGTAAGTGATACTGAGTCACAGAGACCAGGGCCGTCCCAGTCTGCACTGCCAGCTGATCTCATGTTTCGCAGCAGTTGGGGTGGCCCAGGGGTTGGGAGGGGAGTAAATCAGCCAGGGTCCTCGCTCCTGGTCACGATTCAGTGATTCCTGCTGGACATCGATGAGGTGTGGCTGTGATGACCCCACTCTCTCCTCTGGTTTGAGTTGCCCACCAACAGTCACAGTCTAGGGCCACACATGAAGAGTTGCGACTTGAGCCTACTGGCCTACAGAAGGACTAGTGACGGAGAGATGATGGAAACGGATTTCGCAGATCACTGTAATACTGTCGGTGCACTGTACGACGGAGTCCCACTTCGGAAATACTGAGCATAAATCTATGGCGAATCCTCTGAGGGGGTGCTGCACTGTTGGAGGTGCAGCACCCCCTTTTAGCTGAAACATTAAACCGAGGCTCCCCTGCTCGCTTAGGTGGATGTGAAAGATCCCATGGCACTTTTTTGAAGAAGAGCAGACGAGTTCTCCCCGGTGTCCTGGCCAATATTTATCCCTCTACCAACATCACTGGTTGTTTGGCTGCTGCGTTTCCTACATTAACAGCAGTGACTACACTTCAAAAAGATCTTCATTGGCTGGAAAGCACGTTGGGATGTCCTGAGGTCGTTAAAGGCGCTGTAAAAATGCAAAACTTTCTTTGCTTTCTTTCTTAATCATGTCAATCGCACAATGTTATTTTACTGCCTAACATTTACTAACTGGATTTGCTTTAGGCCAAGTATAAAGAGAGAGGAACGGTGATGGCCGAAGATCAGCTGGCTCAGGTTAGTGCCCGTTACTCTGAGCTAAAACCCAATGAAATTATTTTTTCGCTGTCTGATGTTGACACATTTAGTTACAGAGGCACCGGTGGCAATTGTTAGCGTTTCTGAATTTTTCTCGCTCTTCGCAGATGTCAAAGCAGCTGGAAATGTTCAAGACACATCTGGAGGAATTTGCCAGCAAGCACAAGCAGGAGATTCGGAAAAGCTCGCAGTTTCGAGTTCAGTTTCAGGACATGTGTGCAACTATCGGAGTGGACCCTCTCGCGTGTAACCCTGTTTATTCATCTCTCTCCAGTTTCCTTTGACTTCCCACCTTCCCCGATCTCAGAGTGTTTGATGGGGGAGTGTAGAGGAAGCTTTACTCTGTATCTAACCCGTGCTGTACCTGCCCCGGGAGTGTTTGATGGGACAGTGTAGAGGGAGCTTTACTCTGTATCTAACCTGTGCTGTACCTGCCCTGGGAGTGTTTGATGGGACAGTGTAGAGGGAGCTTTACTCTGTATCTAACCCCTGCTGTACCTCCCCTGGGAGTGTTTGATGGGACAGTGTAGAGGGAGCTTTACTCTGTATCTAACCCGTGCTGTACCTGCCCTGGGAGTGTTTGATGGGACAGTGTAGAGGAAGCTTTACTCTGTATCTAACCCGTGCTGTACCTGCCCTGGGAGTGTTTGATGGGACAGTGTAGCGGGAGCTTTACTCTGTATCTAACCCGTGCTGTACCTGCCCTGGGAGTGTTTGATGGGACAGTGTAGAGGAAGCTTTACTCTGTATCTAACCCGTGCTGTACCTGCCCTGGGAGTGTTTGATGGGACAGTGTAGAGGAAGCTTTACTCTGTATCTAACCCGTGCTGTACCTGCCCTGGGAGTGTTTGATGGGGCAGTGTAGAGGGAGCTTTACTGTGTATATAACCCGTGCTGTACCTGCCCTGGGAGCATTTGATGGGACAGTGTAGAAGGACTTTACTCTGTATCTAACCTGTGCTGTACCTGCCCTGGGAGCATTTGATGGGACCGTGTAGAGGGAGCTTTACTCTGTATCTAATCCCGGGCTGTATCTAACCTGTGCTGTACCTGCCCTGGGAGTGTTTGATGGTGATACTATGTGGGAGAAGTTGATGTGGGTTCTGTTCCCCTGCACTGATCTCCTTCAGCACGACAAAAAAGAAATTCACCCAAAAATGAATTGTATTATCAATTTTTAAAATGTTTTCCGATATTTACACAAGTTTCTTTTTTTAATTTCCTATATGCAGCTGGGAAAGGATTCTGGTCTGAGATGCTGGGCGTTGGAGACTTTTACTATGAGCTGGGAGTGCAGATTATTGAAGTGTGTCTGGCTCTGAAACACAGAAACGGAGGTGAAACTCTCGATTAGTTTTATGCCAGTGAGGTGACTTTGCATGTGTCGGTGTGCTGTGGTCCTGAGTGGAGATTTAAATGTACCTGAACCAGGTTGGATGCTTGTTTTCTGAGTGCAGACGTTTGCCAGACTCTGAAGTGCAGTTTTGAGGTGCACGGGAAATGTATTAACTGGAGTTTGGGTGAGGCTACGATTGGCCTGAGGTGTGATGCCTCCCACAGATGAATTGCCTGCTGACACTCGCTTTTGAGGCTCAAACGTGAAGAATGATCTGAGGCTTAAAGGCTGTTGGTGCCTGAGGAATTGTACCCAAGGAAGAAGGGAGATAAAATTAAATTGGGGGGGGGATTGGGGTGTGTGTGTCAGGAAGTGTCTTTTGTATGGTACAGACAGCCTCAGCCCTGCTTACAACAACTTGCATTTATATAGTGCCTCTAATGTAATAAAACGTCCCAAGGCGCTTCACAGGAGCGTTATCAGACTAAATCTGGCACTGAGGCACATAAAGAGCTATTAGGACAGGTGACCAATAGCTTGGTCAAAGAGGTCGGTCTTGAGGAGAGAGCGAGGTCCAGCGACGGAGATGTTCAGGGAGGGAATTCCAGAGTTTAGGGCCCAGGCAGCTGAAGGCACGGCCGCCAATGGTGGAGCGATTGAAATCGGGGGATGCGCAAGAGGCCAGAGTTGGAGGAGAGCCGAGATCTCGGAGGGTTGTAGGGCTGGAGGAGGTTACAGAGATAGTGAGGGGGCGAGGAGGGATTTTGAACACAATGTTGAGAATTTTAAAATGGAGGTGTTGCCGGACCGGGAGGCAATGTCGGTCAGAGGGGTGGTGATGGGTGAACGGGACTTGGTGCGGGAATGATTCTAATGATCGGGAAAAGCTTCTCATGGTGTATCCTTAACTTGCCAGGTCTGATCACACTGGATGAGCTGCACCAGCGCGTGCTGAAAGGAAGAGGCAAGTTTGCCCAGGATGTCAGTCAGTGAGTACAGCAGGGAACCCCGAACTAAGCCAATTGATCGATTGGTAAAGTCTGCTCCGGCCCTTGTTACCATGGGACTAGCTGTTTATCATTCAATAACCAAAGTCGGCCGGGATTAGACTTAATAGAATTATAGAAACTCCCAGCACAGAAGGAGGCCATTCGGCCCATTGTGCCTGTGCTGGCTCTTTGAAAGAGCAGTCGTGCTCAGTCCCACATCCCCCGCTTTTAGTCCGTAACCCTGTCAGTTCCTCATCCTCAGGCACCAGTCCGACTCCCTTTTAAAATTATTGATGGAATCAGCTTCCTCCACCTGTTCAGGCAGAGCGTTCCAGACTTGCTGGTAATGGGCCGTTGTGAAATGCTTTGTTTGCTTGTACATTGGGATTGATCCTGGAAGATAAGTGGGACGTCAGGCAGAGAAAAAGCCCAGTTAAACATTTAGTATTGTATTTTTGCTTTTCAGACCATGTTTGGTCTAGACTGGGCTTGTATTCCCTCGAGTATAGAAGGTTTAAGAGGTGATCTGATTGAGGTGTTTAAGATGATTAAAGGAGTTGATCGGGTAGAGAGAGAGAAACTATTTCCTCTGGTGAGGGGGCGCCCAGAACAAGGGGGCATAACCTTAAAATTAGAGCCAGGCCGTTCGGGGGTGATGTCAGGAAGCACTTCTTCACACAAAGGGCAGCGGAAATCTGGAACTCTCTCCCCCACAAAAAGCTGTTGAGGCTGGGAGTCAATTGAAAATTTCAAAACTGAGATTGAGAGAGTTTTCTTAGACGAGGGTATTAAGGGTTACGGAACCAAGGTGAGTAGGTGGAGTTAAGATACAGATCAGCCATGATCTAATTGAATGGTGGGATAGGCTCGAGGGGCTGAATGGCCTCTTTCTCTTCCGATGTTCACATTACCTGATTTTATTTTTTGTCGTTGTCCACCTTTCACCCTTCACCCCGCGAGCTGGTCACACCAACCATTGCCAATTGGTCTTTGTTTTCTCCTCACTTTGACGCCCACTCTTCCTCTCGTACCATCCTTATCCAGGGATGATCTCATCCGGGCCATAAAGAAACTGAAATCCTTGGGCAACGGCTTCAGTATTATCCCAGTCGGAGGCAGGTACCTGGTGCAGTCTGTCCCCGCGGAGCTGAACATGGATCACACGGTGGTGCTGCAGATCGCCGAGGTAGGTGACCTCGTTGGCTTTGTGAGGGACCGAGGGCTTATACAACAACAACAACAACAACTTGCGCATTGAGCGTAATAAAACGTCCCGAGGCGTTTCACAGGAGCGTTATCAGACAAAATTTGATACCGAGTCACGTAAGCAGATATTAGGACAGGGCAGCTTGGTCGAAGAGGTAGTTTTTAAGGAGCGTCTTAAAGGAGGAGAGAGAGGCGGAGAGGTTTAGGGAGGGAATTCCAGAGCTCGGGCCCCCAGGCAGCTGAAGGCACGGCCGCCAATGGTGGAGTGACAGACATCGGGCACGTTCAAGAGGGTACGTGTGCGAGAGAGACGCCCCTTTCTACCTGCTCAAAATCTGCAAGGTGATTTACAAGGTTGCAGTTGCCTGGGTGACTCCCTGGTCTTTCTTTTCCTCATCGACCCCACATTTCCGATCGATCCGTCGATCCTTGTGTGTAGGTCACTCCCTGTTTCTGGGCTGAGTGCCGCAGCCAAGGAAAAGCATTTTAAACATGTGGGTGCGGGTATCTTCCCCCACGAGGGCTTAGTTGGCAAAGAAAGAAATACTTGCATTTATATAGCACCTTTCACGACCTCGGGATGTCCCAACGCGCTTTACAGTGTAGTCACTGTTGTAATGTAGGAAACGCAGCAGCTAATTTGCGCACAGCAAGCTCCCACAAACAGCAATGTGATAATGGCCAGATAATCTGTTTTTAGTGATGTTGATTGAGGGAGAAATATTGGCCCCAGGACACCGGGGAGAACTCCCCTGCTCTTCGAAATAGTGGCCGTGGGATCTTTCACGTCCACCTGAGAGGGCAGACGGGGCCTCGGTTTAACGTCTCATCCAAAAGACGGCACCTCCGACAGTGCAGCACTCCCTCGGCACTGAACTGGAACGTCAGCCTGGATTGCTGTGCTCCAGTCTCTGGAGTGGGGACTCGAACCCACAACCTTCTGACTCAGAGGCGAGGGTGGTGCCCACTGAGCCACGGCTGACACTGTAAAAGCACTGACGAGTGCGGAATGAAGTCGTACAGGCCAGAAAGATCCCAGGTTCGATCCCTGGTCTGTGATGAGTTAGTTGTACGAAGCTGTGGCAGCTGTAAGGGCTGCTATTATTGGTCTCTGGGTTTTTGTGCGCCAGGCTTCCAGCTCCTGGTCACAGTCCAGTGACTCCTGCTGGAGAGTGTCTGCATGACCATCGGTTGAAGCTCAGCTGTGATGTCTTACATGGCCAAATGGCCTGATGACACTCACTGACTGCGTAGAAAACTTAGGCCAAGTTACTGGAGCGTGTACAGTGCCCATCAAACTTTAAGAACGTAAGGAGTCGGCCATACGGCCCCCTAGAGCCTGCTCCGCCATTCCATAAGATCATGGCTGATCTTCAACCTCAACTCCACTTTCCCGCCCGATCCCCATATCCCTCGATTCCCCTAGAGTCCAAAAATCTAATAAAATCTAAGCTGAGACTCCAGTGCAGTACTGAGGGAGTGCTGCACCGTCGGAGGTGCCGTCTTTCGGATGAGACGTTCTTGAGCATGCAGAGGAGGCGTCAAGACAAAGGGCACAAGTGAGAGAAACTGGGGTGAAACCATCGTCCCAAGTCTTCTGTTTCACAGTAAATGTTTTCTTACAATATGGAGAGAGATCGAACTCATCCACTTCTTGTTTTACAGAAGAATGGATATGTGACAGTCAGCGAAATCAAATCCGGTCTGAAGTGGGAGACTGAACGCACTAACCAGGTGTTGGTATGTATGGACACTTACTGTAGTATTCCCTCTAACACTGTCCTGTCCTGGTCAGGGTTGGGCTGTCTGCCGGTACTGACTTCATTACACTTTCCAGAAGCTGACAGACTGAGGGGGAATGGCGTCACAACACTGAGCTGGGAGCAGAATGGTGTCTCGCTTCTCTTTGTCAAAACATGGATCTCTTTGCAGCTGCAAAGCTACTATATTTTAAAAAAAAAACAGCGCCTTTCACGACCACCGGATGTCCAAAAGCGCTTTACAGCCAATGAAGTACTTTTTTGAAGTGGTGTCACTGTTGTAATGTAGGAAATGCAGCAGCCAATTTGAACACAGCAAGCTCCCACAAACAGCAATGTGATAATGACCAGATAATCTGTTTTAGTGATGTTGGTTGAGGGATAAATATTGGCCAGGACACTGGGGAGAACTCCCCTGCTCCTCTTCGAAATAGTGCCATGGGATATTTTACGTCCACCTGAGAGGGCAGATGGGGCCTCGGTTTAACATCTCATCCAATAGACGGCACCTCCAACAGTGCAGGCACTCCCTCAGTACTGCACTGGGAGCGTCAGCCTAGATTTTTGTGCTCAAGTCTCTGGAGTGGGGACTTGAACCCACAACCTTCTGACTCAGAGGCGAGGGTGCTGCCCACTGAGCCACGGCTGATACTAAGAATAAGAACGGCCCGTCCAAACTACTAGTGCCTGTCAGTAAATTTAAACAACAGTTTAGAAATTCCTGTCTATAAAACATTGGATGTCCAATGGTGTCCACTGGCAACGGAAGGCTTCCAACAAACTGCTGGGCCTCGCGTGGTCATTCGCTAGGGTCAGGTGGGCGTACCACAGATCTAAATATGGACAAGCAGTTGGAGAAACCCTCCCTGGTGCTCTCGTCCATCCAGGGTCTGTGTATAGTGCATAATTAGTCACAAAATGGCCACTTCCAATATGGACGATAAATATGAAGCATAACCAGGAAAATCATTCGTAGACATGGATCTGTAGGAAAGCTTCAGTAAAATACGTTCCGTTAGTTTTACATAGGATATACAGCACAGAAACAGGCCATTCGGCCCTACCAGTCCATGCCGGCGTTTATGCTCCACTCAAGCCTCCTCCTGTCTTTCCTCATCTAACTCTATTAGCATAACCCTCTATTCCCTTCTCCCTCATATGCTTGTCTAGCCTCCCCTTAAATGCATCTATACTATTCGCTTCAACCACTCCCTGTGGTAGCGAGTTCCACATTCTCACCACTCTCTGGGTAAAGAAGTTTCTCCTGAATTCCCTATTGGATTTCTTGGTGACTATCTTATATTGATGGCCTCTAGTTTTGCTCTTCCCCACAAGTGGAAACATTCTCTCTGTATCCACTCTGTCAAAACCTTTCATAATTTTAAAGACCTCTATTTGGTCAGCCTTCTTTCAAGAGAAAAGAGACCCAGCCTGTTCATCCTTTCCTGATATGTATACCCTCGTATTTCTGGTATCATCCTTGTAAATCTTCTCTGCACTCTCTCCAGTGCCTCTATCCTTTTTATAATATGGCGACCAGAACTGTACGCAGTACTCTAGTGTGGTCTAACCAAGGTTCGATACAGGTTTAGTATAACTTCCCTACTATTCAATTCTATACCTCTAGAAATAAACCCGAGTGCTTGGTTTGCGTTTTTTATGGCCTTGCTAACCTGTGTCGCAACTTTTAGTGATTTGTGTATTTGTACTCCGAGACCCTTTGTTCCTCTACCCCACCTAGACTCGCACCCTCCAAGTAATAAGTGACCTCCCTATTCTTCCTACCAAAATGTAATACCTCACATTTATCTGTGTTGAACTTCATTTGCCAATTATATGCCCATTCTGCAAGTTTATTAATGTCCTCCTGTAAATTGTTGCAGTCTTCCTCAGTATTGACTATCCCCCCCAATTTGGTGTCATCCGCAAATTTAGAAATTGTGTTTTTGATCCCAAAGTCTAAATCGTGAATATAAATTGTGAACAGCAGTGGTCCCAGCACTGATCCTTGTGGAACACCACTACCCACCTTCTGCCACTGAATAGCTACCCTTTACCCCTACTCTCTGCTTTCTGTCCTGAAGCCAGCCAGCAATCCATTCTGCTACTTGTCCCCTGACTCCGCATTCTCTGACCTTGTTCATCAGTCTATTATGGGGTACCTTATTGAAGGCCTTTTGAAAATCTAGATAAATTACATCTACTGCATTACCATTGCCTACTCTCTGTTACCTCTTCAAAAAATTCAATGAGGTTGGTCAAGCAAGACTTTCCCTTTTGAAATCCATGCAGACTATTCATTACTATGTTTTTGGTTTCCAGATGTTCTTCTATTTTCTCCTTTAGTAGGGATTCCATAATTTTTCCTACCACTTATGTTAAGCTGACTGGTCTATAATTCCCTGGACATGTTCTATCCCCCTTCTTAAATATAGGTATTACGTTAGCTATCCGCCAGTCCTCTGGCACTACACTTTTTCTAACGAATTATTAAATATGTGTAGTAATGCCTCTGCTATCTCTTCCCTAGATTCTTTTAAAATGCGCGGATGCAATCCATCCGGACCAGGGGTTTTATCCTCTGAGTTTGATTAGTTTATTTAAGATATCCCTTTTTATTTTAAATGCACTTATCTCATTACTAATCTCATCATCCAATGTCATGTCCACCTGTTCTATGCCCCGAGTAAATACTGAAGCAAAATAATTATTTAATATTTCTGCCATCTCTCTATCGTTACCTGTGGTATTATCCTATCTATCCCTTAATGGCCCTATTCCCATCCCAACCTTTCTTTTTATTGATGTGCCTGTAAAATATTTTACTATTTTATTTTATGTTCCTTGATAATTTAATTTCATAGTTCCTCTTTGCCTTCCTAATTGTTTTTTTGACTTCTCTCCTAATCTCTCCCTTATCATGTACTTAATATATGCCCCTATCCTTACCTCAATTGTTCCCTTATGGCTGTATTCATCCATGGAGTCTCATTATTGTTTAGTTTGTTCTTTCCTTTTAGCGGAATATATTGTTCCTGCACTCTGCTGAACACCGTTTTAAATGTTTCCCATTGCTGTTCTACATCGTTGTTTGCCAATATTGTTGCCCATTTTATTTTCCCAAGTTCTATTCTCAGCCCCTCAAAATCAGCTTTTCTCCAATCTATTACCCTGGTTTTCGTCATACTTATGTCCTTCTCAGTTATCATCTTAAAGCGTATTATATTATGGTCACTATTGCCTATATGTTCCCCTACTTTTACTTCTCTTATCTGCTCTGGTTCATTCCCCATTACTAGATCCTCCCTTGTTGGGCTTTTTACATATTGGGTTAGAAAGGAGTCCTGTACACATTGTTGGAACTCCATTCCCTTATCCCCTTTACCTACCTCTTCTTTCCAATTAATATCGGGGTAGTTGAAATCCCCCATGATTATTATTCTATGTTTTTTTACTCATTTCCCTAATTTGTCTGCATATTTCTTCCTCCACCTCCCTTCCACTATTATTAGGTGGTCTGTAGACTACACCTATTCGTGTGATTGATCCTTTATTATCTTTTATCTATCCCTATGAATTCTATTTTTGTCTTTAAATGTTGCTGTCTGTGTTCAACACTTTCACATATTTTAGATCCTTAATGACTTTGTCACCGTGGCAAGTTACATAGAATGTACAGCACAGAAACAGGCCATTCGGCCCAACTGGTCCGTGCCGGTGTTTCTGCTCCACACGAGCCTCCTCCCACCCCTCTTCATCTCACCCATTCCTTCTGTTCCTTTCTCCCTCATATGTTTATCTAGCTTCCCCTTAAATGCATCTATACTATTCGCCACTCTCTCAATATTTAATTATAATGTGGGAGGTTGGGAATTTAGCGGATTCCGGTGAACATGTAGTCAACAAGTTGGATGAGAACTGTCAAAAACCCTTGAGTTATAAATCTTTTAACCTTTCAGGAGCACTTGTTGAAGGAAGGCTTGGCGTGGATTGACAAACAGGCTCCTGAGGAGCCTCAGTACTGGCTGCCTGCACTCTTCTCTGATCTATACTCCCGGGACGTTACTCCGGAAGAAGCTGATGAAAGCTTGCCATGAGAAAAATAAAAACTTCAAACTGGGGAGGAGAAAAAAAAAGTCTCTTAACTTGACTTTACAGTTCTGGTACCAGCATCAAAGATTAGTGTAAAACTGCGTGTGTTCAAATTCTGGGATTGCTAAGGGTCTTATTGCAGCTGGTAACTTCCAGTATTGCTGTACCTGATACTTGCGCAGTTACATGGTTTGATCTTTCTCCCAGTCTTTACACCTCAGCTAATTGAGTTTGTGTCCGGAGGTGATTGTACTTTAAAGTGCTGGTGACAGGGTTTGGATTTTGAGGGAGAGGGAAGTGACAGGGAAGAAAGGGGAGAGAGGAGGGGGAGGAAGTATATATCGTTTGATTATAGATCTGGCTAAAAATCTTAATTCGATCGTGTATTTCCGAGAACAGCAGGCCAAGTGATGTTGCCACGGCTCAGAGCCAGCAGGCTGACTTGCAGGAAGATCTGGCTAAGTCAACTGAAATACTAAAATTTGTAATACAAATGTACAAAAAGACAGGTGGGAAAAGACCAGCTGGTCCATCATGCCTACCTCGCACTCAGGATGGCCAGAGCAGCGTGACTAAACATTTCCTATTTCCCCCCGGGGGAGGAGTCAGCACCGGAGAGGGAGGGACCCCGTCACCAGCAGTTGCGCTTTGTAACTCAAAACCTGCAATTAAATTTTGTGAAAACAAAACCAGGTAATGGGAAGAGGGTTTTATTTTTGCACCAAGTGTTCAGTCATTTAGAAAGTAATAGTTTCCAGCTCGCACACATCACTTCCCTGTGATTAAGCAGCGCCTCAATTTCAAAAATTCTCATCCTTGTTTTCAAATCCCTCCATGGCCTCGCCCCCTCCCTATCTCTGTAATCTCCTCCAGCCCCACAACATCTCTGCGCTCCTCTAATTCTGCCCTCTTGAGCATCCCCGATTATAATCACTCAACCATTGGTGGCCGTGCCTTCTGTTGCCTGGGCCCGAAGCTCTGGAATTCCCTGCCTAAACCTCTCCACCTCTCCTCCTTTAAGACGCTCCTTAAAACCTACCCCTTTGACCAAGCTTTTGGTCACCTGCCCTAATTTCTCCTTACATGGCTCGGTGTCAAATTTTTTGTCTTAACACTCTTGTGAAGCGCCTTTGGGATGTTTTACTACGTTAAAGGTGCTGTATAAACACAAGAAGTTGTTGTGATTCATAAAGCCAGCTGCAGGCAGCCTGCTGAAAGCCAGCACTTGTTACACGATTGACTCTTAAGAGCAGATCAATACTGACCAGTTCCTCCTCCGAGGCTGGCTCGCCCTGTGCCCAGAAGCAGACGGCAGTCACACAACCTGCTTCAGATCGCTCAATGTGTCACTCTCAAGCCATTGAACTCACCGAGTTAGGTCACCCTCTGAATATCTCCTTCCTGCCTCCGGGGCAGCTCCTGACTCTACTCACTGTCTCTGCCCTTCCCCTCACAAACTAACATAGTGTTTCATTGTGCAAACCGCAACCCCAACAGCTGCCAGATACTAAGCTGCGTTTCCATGTTGCTGGAGGGCGAAGGAAATGGGCAAGTTTCCCACTCGTCATTGCTAGCCTCGATTTTATAGTTCTCATACTTGGGTTCCAATCCCTCCATGGTCTCGTCCCTCCCTATCTCTGAGCTTTGGGTTTTGGGGGGTGGGGGGTTAATTAAAATCAGCCAGGGTTCCTTCTGCTGAGCAGCATCCTGTACCCGCTGCTGAATCTGTATGTCTGTGTTAAATGAGGACAGGATCATGCCTCTCACAGTTGAATAGTCTGCCTGACACTTGCCATCCAGACTCAAAAAAACCATCTGCAAACAGTAACGGAGAGCTGCCAGAATCTGCTCTCTACCCCAAGAGAAATCAGTTGCATTCGAAGGAGGAGAAATCCGAGCGGAGAAATCTCTCGGATAGAGTAGATCGGGAGAAACTGTTTCCTGTGGCAGAAGGGTCAATAATCAGAGGATTCAGATTTAAGGTAATTGGCAAAAGAGCCAGAGGGGTGGCAGGGAGATGGGAAGTTTATTTATGCAGGGAGTTGTGATCTGGAATGTGCTGCCTGAAAGGGCGGTGGAAAACAGATTCAATAGCAGCTTTCAAAAGGGAATTGAGAAAAAAATTTGCAGGGCTATGGAAGAAAATAAAAGAACTTGCATTTATGTGGCACCTTTCAGGTTGTCCCAAAGCGCTTTACAGCCAATGAAATACTTTTGAAGTATAGTCACTGTTTTAATGTAGGAAAGAGCAGGGGGGAGTGGGTCTAATTGGAGAGCTCTTTCAAAGAGCCAGCACAGGCACGTGGGCTGAATGGCCTCCTTCTGTGCTGCGAGATTGTAAGCTTGTTACTTTCAACCACTGATAACCACAACACACCCACGGCCCATCCCCACTGTGGTTCTACAAACGCAGAATGAAGCAAAGCACAAGAACCATGCAATTTTGTAAATTTTCTGCCATCAGCAAGTTTTATTGCACCAAAAATTTCAATTGTCACTTATATACAATATGAAACAATATAAACATCAGTGCTTTTTCCTAGTTTGCATATTAGTTGTTAACCACGCTTAGACAGTCTTTAACCGCCTGCATCTGTTAAATCGGTGTCGTAGCCCAGCCCAACCAGCATTACTGGATTGTCCATCCACAATGGAAATCCCCACAAACAATTCACTGGTGCTTTACTCCTCCCTCCCGTTACCTTGAATAAAGTACAAATCTCGTTCACAATAGACACAAGAGCGTATAACCCATGGTGAGCAATGCAACAGGAAGATTACACCCGGTACCCACTTCAGGGGTGTCGCAACAAGCTGGTGAATTATCTTCACCAGAAGAGGGGAGCTGATGGGAGACGAGAACTAGCACCACAGTGCGTCTGGCACTTTCAATACTCAGACATTCTCCAGAGAGCTCCAGGTGGTTTGTTTTCCAAGGCATCATGACAGTGAGGTGTAGGAACCATGAGAAACCAAGTACAAAGCACTAGTGTAATCATTTACTGAATGAGCTGTGTGCAGAGATCTTTTACACGAAGTTCTTATCTCGGTGATATTTTCTTTCTCTCTGCTGACTCGTTGCTGAGGTGCAGCTCACGGACACCACCAGCGGCCCATCCAGTACCTCCTGCAAATGGCCATTGCTCACTGTGTGAGCGCTCCCGCAGTGACGGTCAGCAGGGGTTTGGGCAAGAGTGGTGCGTGTCACTGGTGGGGAAAGTGCATCTTCAAGCCTGACACACAAGCACTGTCCCAGCAGGTGCCAGTAGATAGTGGCCGGGGATGGGAAGGCTGGCCGAGTACAGAGGCCAATTGCAGCATTGCCAACTCAGGCCATGGGATGAATCAGAGAATGTCCTGCTCTGGACGGACCAGTATCACCCCACATTCACCCATCCAAGTGTAGATCAAATGTTGGACAATAAAAAAAAATCAGCAACCGGGTTTAACAGCAAAAAAAATAACATTTGATTGGTGCAGAGAAGTGGGAGGGGAATCAAAATACACCAATGGCAGGCAGCAGATACTCTCCCGGGGGAAAAGGGGACAAACCCTTGGCCAATCTGATGCGAATGAGCTCCGAGTCCTCCCTGGTTGTGTGGAGGAGCTCTGGTTTCTAAGCCTTTTAAAAGAGGAGCCTCCCTTTTAAACAAGACAATTCTCACATTACCTATACCTCGTAGCTGTGTGCACGTGGCGCTTCCTTGAGAAGCTGCTATAAGCGGCTTTAACCCTGATCATACCCCGCCATCTCCAGCCCCGGGAACTTGCCCCTGGTGCCCGTCAAAGGGGTCTCACAGGCGGTGGCTGTTTGGGGTCTTGCCTGGTGCAGGATCAGAACTAATTGTGCGCCACAGTTTATGGCGAGGCCCGTAGAGTTCCCACCAAGAATGAAACAAACTTTTCTGTCACCAGTAACTATGTTAAATGTAAGACTCAAATTGAACAGAACAAGCAGTACCAAAGAGAATTGAAGAAGTACAGGCTGTGAGTGTTCTGGGTGGATTCAGTGTTTTCTAGGAGGTGCACTATGCTACTTGCTTAGGTCCCCACCAGTATGTTCCAACATCATCTTGATGAACATAACGTTATAGGCCAATGCTTTGGCATTGAATTTTCCACCCCCACTCATCCTTCGCATTCTATTGGCGGTCATTTGTCAAAAGTTAAGCCCGTTAACGCAATGTTGGTTATCCTGTTGAGAACTTGCATTTCTGTAGCAGACAATATTTGTACAAGCCTTTTGGTTACAAATAGAACTGATCTGTATCCTGGATGCTACTTGCTAGCAATCACGGAGCTACACCCTTTAATACAGTGGGATCCATTTATAGCACAATCGATTCCAGTTCGACAAATTACTGCTCGAAATGAATGGATCAACACCCATCTTAGCGAAACTAATCACAATTCAGTGAAAATTGGAGAGTGCCAACCTTTTATCTTTTCACCCATATACAGCAATGCAATAATCCTCATAAATGACCAGAACCTCCCCCCACCCCCCCCCCCCCCGTCCCGTTGGACTAGTCATCAAACACTGTGTTAGTCTATTAACTGACCAAACATATTAAATTACATTTGTTAAAAGCATTCGTTCCAGTTCAGCTACAGGACAGAGTCTCAAGAGAAAACTTGTTTTAATACGTAGGTAGTTTCAGATCAGAAAGACAAACCTGCTTGACAGCAGGGGAATATGCAGCACCAGTTCTGGATTGAAGTCACTGATTGATGAACCAGTTCTTGGTAAAGTGAAACATTTCCATTGCAAATGAGGTTTAAATGCGAAGGGGATTCCGCTGCGTTTGTAACAGGCTAGGATTTGGATATCTGTGCAGTGTAAACTAGGCTAGGAACTGAAAGTGGTGTTTACATCCCCGCCTTCCTTTACTGGACCATGCTTCACTTTTGTTTTGAGTGTGGGTATGTGCCTAACTGAGCCAAGACAGTACATTACAACGTAGATTATAAGATACACACACGCCTGATCTCTTGCGATTTTGCAGCAAAATTAGTGGACAGAGGACCCCCCGGCCATCAACTTAACACAAATCGTACATGAAGCTGCCAAATTGTTCTGACACCAGCTCAAACCCTTGGGAAACAAGGTGGAATGCCTAATGGAGGAATCTGACTGGGAACACCAACCGTTTGGATCAGCACTATCTCAACCAGAAAGTGACGTCGTTGTTCTATTAAGATTTTTAATATCAAATCTATCCATTTACAGGAACAAATCGTCACACTGGCCTTTGCCAGTAATTGCAGTGCACCTCTCAACACTGGAGGACAAGAGCAGCGATCATCTCACCTGGATATAATCTCTGATGTGGCTTAATTTTAGGGGACTTAGAAATGTTATACCAGACATGATATGTCCACAAAATAATCCCTCTTCCAACTTTACCCCCTCCTCCTTTCCTGAAAGCACCAAACTCTTGCTGGGTATGGTTGCCAAGCAGCAGAGGCTCCCTTTGTACCTTGCCCAAGATGCCATTCTTAATGGGCAAATTGCAGGCTGCTCGACCATGGAGTGCGTCACACCTGAACCCGATTCGAGTCCTCACTCGACCTCCACAAGTGTGCACTTTCCAGCAGGGGCTTCTGGGCACCGATCAGGAACAGAAACAGTGGCTGATTGTTTCTCACACCTCCCTTGCCCATAGGTGCTGAGGTGAATGGTAGCACCCCAAATGATGCACTGGGTGGGAGCAGCTAACTCGCTACACACCATGAATTGGACCCGGGGCACCTCTGGTCTGTATGGTGAGGTTCCCCAGTGGCAGGGATATTTACCAACTGAACTGGGCAGAGGGAGCTCACTGAACTGTTTTAAGTTAAATGGAGATGACATCATTGAGAGAAAAAAAAAATGTGGTTAAGTCTCTATACGTCAAGCTTCAGGTCTCCTGCCACAAACTTTAGACAAACCAGGATTCTATTCCTTCACAGCCTGAAGATCCTCACATTATATGTTTCCGGGTCTCTGGAGGCCTGTAGCATGTTGTAGAACGTAAAAATATTTTTCATCATTGAGAAAATACTCATGGTCAGCCTAGGATGACCGTCAAGGGCTGCAGATTAGTATAATACTGCCTCCTGGGTAACCTTTTAACGAAAGATTCATGTCACGTTCATGATGTCCGAGTGGTCCTCGATCCTGAACAAATAGAAATTTTATCTGCATCTTTTGGGCCACCTGAGATGGTAATCTTGGTTGGGAATCCAGGGACAAGTCTGAACTGATATTCTGATGCCATATGGTAATTGATGGAGAAGCAGCACAGATCCACGTGTATAAATGATCTTGGTTACCGAGCATTTTTTAAGCTATGTACATAATGAGGGAGATAGGAGGAGGAGGAGAGAAAAACCAAACAGACAAGGGGAAAAGGAAGAAAAATTACCTTATTTAATCGCTAGCTAATTGGCTAAAGTTGCTGCAGCGTACAAGCTAGGAGAACAAGTCCAGCCATAGCTCCTTGAAGAAGCAACATTCAACAGGTCTGACTCATCTCCTGCTGAAATCAGTCACAACATCCCCAGCCCCACTCATCCTGCACCACCAATCCACACCATCAGTATCAATGACGACAATTCACAAGCCACAGACTCCTAAACAGTTCCAGAGTCACTCACTCGAACTAGGCACACTACCATCATGTAGAGATTTGCAGTGACTGTTAAAAATGAGTCCAGCCAATATTTGGGTAGTTTGGGGCTAATGAGTCATTGTAAATTTTGACCATAACCGTATGGCCTCAAATATCGCTGGGAGCGGTTGCACTCTCGCTCGGTCTGCCTCTCGTACCTTGCCCACTCGCTATTCCTATGTAAGCCTTCCTATTTGATCTGTCTGGGGCACCGTAGCTGTACCCGATCTGTGCTCACATGGCGCTCACACTTTCTGGCAGCAGTCGCCGGGATCGGGAGTGGAAATCCTGGCACGTTGTATCCCATTCCCAGGCAGGGGTGTGGAGACCAACTGTAGCACCGAGACCAGCTCAAACGACACTGGTCAGGGACTGTCCCAGTACTGTGCCACACCGAGTGCGACCAGTGGCGTGACTACCAGTTGTAAACACTTGCAACAGCAATTTTGCAGTAAGCTCCCAGCAACACAATCACAAATTCTTCCCAGTAACGTATTTAATTTTTAAGAAGTCCGATGGTCACTTTTGCAGTGTGATCACAAGCTGTGAAGAGATGGCTTATAATATCAATATATAATCAGGAGCTAAACTCCCAGTGCTAAATCATACCCATCCCCCCCACCACGCCCTGAGGTTGCTTTGCAGCTGTTCCCCCCCGCCCCCAAATTTAATGATGCTGAAATATTGAGACTAAATGTATATCCGAGTCCATGAAAAGTGAACCAAACGTTTAGATTATTTACACGTAAAGAAAACTTCAAGGTTTGTCTCTTTACACTTGAACCTTTTCACCAGCACAAATCAAAGTGCACCAAATTGCACAATCATTCCCGCTTTCACAGGGCTTGTGCGCGAACGACGGCGTCATGGCAATAAATGGGTTAATAACCACTAATAGAAGGTGGTGCTGCAAAGCTGCAAATTATTTAGAGATTGCTAACAATTCGACTGCTCGAACCCGTGCAAGAACGGGTAAGATTATTTTAGTTGATGGCAAAAATATGATTTAGAAGGTTCTCGGAACGGGAATAAGGAGTAATAGCTATTTAAAGCACAAAAGAACAGGAGATTTTAAGCCATCATTATTACTCCTTAGTCAAAGACTTGGGCTGAACCATTTTAAAATTTATTTTAGATTACTTGACTGAAAATATTGGGCATTAGATTATCAGATGCAAGTGTTGGGAGCGACTAGCTGCTCAATCAGAACATCTCAGGACTAAAGAAAACAAAGTCAGTGTCTCTTTTCCTAAAGTTCAAATAAGCTGATGGCTCCGTACAGTGTAGTTGGGCTGAAGGCCCAGTAACACGAGGCGGGGTGGGGGTGGGGGGTCGTTAGCGGCACTGAAGCAGCAAGCTGGGCCCCAGTTATATTTTCCTGTCCCCCCTATTTCGCCGTAAATCTGATCAGCGGATACCAGGTGATGGGGCGAGCGACTCTCACCTGCACCTCCGGCAACGTCACGGTGGACAAGCTTTTGAAACTCCGGACCTTTTTAAAAGTGGAAACCACTGCATCCTCACTGCTACAGCGCGTGCATCGAATCCCCGCCAGAGCGTTTGAGGGGGAAATGTCTCGTCTCCCAGAAATTGTTATATTGCTGTCAGGCCGGACACCCATAGGTGCCCTGGGCCTCAACACTTTGCATAGGGAAAATCTTGGCATCAAAACTTTTCTTTAAAGATCGTATGTCCGTAGAATACGGCAGTGGTGCTGTGTCGTGGGAGTGATAAAGTGTGGCATTGTAGCACTGGGGCATCAGGCACACTGCTCCAGGTATCTTCTATTTCTCCGAGTGATTAGCCGGGAGCAGGGTTTGGGGAGACTATGGCTGCATGGGAGAGAACACAGGAACTCACATCACCACCAAAAGAGGGAGGGGATTTTTTTCATTGCTGTCAGTGGCCTGTCCCTCTGGTCTTTTCACACTCTTGAAACAAACCCAGTAACATGCCTGTTCTGATGTGGGAGGAGCTCAAAGGAGGGGGGCAGGAGGGAACCTCAT
The DNA here is from genome assembly GCA_030390025.1 of Squalus acanthias. Lineage (NCBI taxonomy): Eukaryota > Metazoa > Chordata > Chondrichthyes > Squaliformes > Squalidae > Squalus > Squalus acanthias. Next base: position 4,654,136 of record CM059437.1, on the reverse strand, counting down.
TGGTGAAGTATGTAGGCCAAACTATGTGAAAAAAGATTTATATTTACTTCAGGTTTTAAGTTAGTATAAAAAAAAATTGAACAGTGCATCGCTGCACCAGAAACGCATTCAATATGACCACAAACCATCTCCAAATCTGATCGAGAGAGAGATCTGGAAGATCATCTGTCCTATAAACACACAATGCAAGACTTGGTGACAGCTGGGCATTAGGATATTTTTAGCAGGATTTTCTAACAGTTAACCTAAGTTGCTCTTAGTTGGGTCTTTATCGTGGATCCCACTTAATTCTCCACGCCACAACTCCCCAGACAAGCCTTCTACTAAATTTGGGTAACAGATCCCAGAACAAGTTACTCATCCAGATAACTTGCAGCCACCTGGTACTGAGTTAATCAGCAATATTATACAACGCGCGTGATTAGAACTCCGACTGCAATAAATTCACCGAGCTTTTACATTTGCCAATCTCTATTTGTGGAAGAGTCAGGAACAAAGCTATCAAACTGCAGTGAACGGTCAGAGCAAGTCTCTCTCAAGTGGGTGTTCGGATATGTAGGACAGTAGGCAGCTCCCTTTAAAAAAAAATGCATCTTTGGGAAGCCCGATAAAACACATTAGAATAAGACTGAGTCTTATTTTTTTTTTTAAGTTAGTACTTTGCTAGGAGAGGGAACAATAAACAACACGAGCTATACCATAGGTCAGTGAGGGGTGTGCTTGGTGAGTTTTATAGAAATCCTCCATAAAAGAGGGAAGCACAAAGAATGCAGGTTTTATCCAAGTGAGTTAAAAGTGAGGAGCTATTGTCCACTAAAGGAACATTTAAACTTTTACAATCAAATGTCATTAATACAGACGCTTATAAAAAGCAGCCCTTTAGTAAACAGTTTTTTTTTTTAGTTGCATCACTTGCTGTGTATTTAACGAAATAGTGCTGGACTGTGTTAGCAAGATCAAAGGGCCTTTTAAACAGATACACGTGTATTAATTTGCAACAGATCTGACAACACACTCAAGGAAAGTTTTCTTTAAGTGGAGTAAATTAATTCTGTAGATTTTGAGGTTAACATTTTAAACACAGTTGACCGACACCAGCCTAGGGGCCACCCCTCTACATGGTGCAGCTGCAAGACGACTGGAACTCTTCAACCCGTAAATACTTGGATGCTCTCATCACACCAGAGAAAGTTCCCACGTGTACCTCAGCATTAAAAAAAAAACCCTCAACCGTCACACTGTCTCCTACAGGTGGCTATACTGATATGGATGAGGCACAAGGCTAAACCTTGTTGGGTAAACTGGGCATTACAGAGTAACGCTTTACAGTGAAAGCAGCACCCGGCAAAAAAAAAGTATGGATTGGAGAGTTAAAATGTTTTGTTTTTAAAAAAAATTATAATCAAAGTGATTCTTACCCAAGCCAATTCACTCTCTCCTTTCTACCATTACAAAGCAAAATCTGAGTAAAACAGGCTGCCCACAAAGATGCCAGATCTTTGGTCTATGTACAAAACCATGTGAGAGGTCTCGCTCCTGCACGCCAGAGCTTGAGCTCAGCTTCCCTCGGATCCTCACCATCACAGACATGGGCCTGTCCCAGTGTTCGTGTTCTAGGGGTGGGAGGTGCCTTGACTGTCTTGCTCGGTTCCTGAGGAGCTGCTGTCAGAGTCTGGCTCTATCGCCTCCTCCTCATTCTTCTTTTTCAATCGCTGTCTTATGGCCTGCAGGCGATTCAGTAAGGTCTGGTAATCAAAATGCCCTCGCCTCTCTCCAAAAGGATCCTGCGAGAGGAAGAAGAATGTGCCCATGTATTTTACTGTGAAGTTCCAAATGATCACTGCACACACACACACACACTTATTGACTGCAGTTAACATTTTAAAGAACACACAGGTCGAAGTGGGCAGAACAGTGCGTGCGAGCGAGCTGGGACGTGGGGCAGGATGAGACTGGAGAGGTAGGGAGATCAGAGGAGGTAGGGCCATAAGGGATTTGTAAATGAAGATGAGGATTTGAATGTTTTGGGGGGAATGTGATTTTGAAAAGAGGACAGGGGTGGTTGCTGAGCAGGACTTGGTAAATGATATGAACTAAAAGCAAAAAACTGCAGAACTGCTGGAACTAAACAGAAAGCGAAAAGGCTGGAATCAGAGAGGTCAGGCAAGGCTTGTGGAGAGATGCTGCCCGACTTGCTGAGTATATCTGGAAAAAGAGAGAACGTAAAGTAGGGGAGTTGTGCCTGCCTATGGAAAAAGAACTTGTTAAAACTGAAGTTGTTGGTAAGGGACAAGGGAAGAGGCTAACTGTATTAGGTAATGCAGAAATGTGTGGTTTGCCACATAGAAGGGATAGGAAAAAAAAGGTACAAAAAAAGTGGTTGTTGGAACAGATACTCCAGAATTCGAAGGTCTGACCAACCAAGGAGAGAGAGTTCGGAACTGGAACGTGTGAAGGTTGTCATAAGTGCTGCAAGTGCATGTTTAATTGTCATTAATAATTATTCTTGTATGCTTAATAAATCTGAGAACATCTAACATATAATGCTGTGAATTCTATTGTTCTGAGGAGTTAATTATAAGCAAGCACACCCATCATCTATTAATCTTAGAGGGGGGGGGGGGGGGGAAAGGATTAGAAATGGGTGGTTACCAAGTTTGGCTTTTTATAAAAGGACTGATGATGTTAGTTTTAAAGGGGCAGGAGGACTAGCGCCCATGGAAAGGGAGCTAATTACAAAGCCAGCGATCATTTAGCCGAGGATAGCAGTGGTCAGGAGCTGGGGGCAAATCTCATGGAGAAGATGCATCTGATGAGGGACCACTTGTGGTAAGCGACAGCAAGTGGAGAGGAGGAGGTAATGATGATACCTGCATAGTTTGTCCCTGCAGATGAAGCCGGTCCTTACAAGACAGTTCATAGAAATCGTAGAACTCCATGAATGATTTCTCCATCACACTTCTGAGTGAACAGAAAACATCACAATAATTATCATTCAGTAGTTTAACTCGTAAATATTTCAGGCTGATGTATCCATTTTGAAATAAAACTTAATTTACTGCAGTAAAATGCATCTTACTGGTTGTATCTTTACAGATTTTTTTTTTTAACCAATTTGCAAACCTGATCATGTGAAAAAGCTATTAACAGAAATGTTCAATAATTGATTAATGATCTTGTATCAAATCTTTTGAGTAGACAGGGCAGAATCCTAGCTGTTTCAACCCATTCTGTGCAAACCCATGGACTGAGTGAAATCTCCAATATCCTTAATCCAGTTATCAGCCAGAAGATTGGGTGAGCCATCTCTTCCTTGCACAGCCTGCTAACACTAACCTCCTCCTGCCCAGCATAACTCAACCTCAAAGCCCGAGAGAGATTAAATTGAGTGTGCTTTTTATGTTTAGTGTCAGCCATGTCTCAGTGGATAGCGCCCTCACCTCCGAGTCAGAAGGTTGTGGGTTCAGGTCCCGCTCCAGGGACTTGTGCACAAAAATCTAGGCTGACACTCCAGTGCAGTGCTGAGGGAGTGCTGCACTGTCGGAGGTGCCGTCTTTCAGATGAGACCTTAAACAAAGTCTGCTCTCTCAGGTGGATGTAAAAGATCACATGGCACTATTTTGAAGAGCAGGGGAGTTCTCCCCGCTGTCCTGGCCAATATTTATCCCTCAATCAACATCACTAAAACAGATTATCTGGTCATTATCACATTGCTGTTTGTGGGAGCTTGCTGTGCGCATATTGGCTGCCGCGTTTCCTACATTACAACAGTGACTACACTTCAAAAGTACTTCATTGGCTGTAAAGCACTTTGAGACGTCCAGTGGGTGTAAAAGGCGCTACAGAAATGCAAGTTTGACTTCATTCCCGAGTCAAGGGAATTGTACCACACAGGAGCCTAGAGACCATGGACTCGGGATTATCCACCAATTTTCATTACTCACTGAGTGCCCTCCATTATGTCAGATGCAGCTATGATGGCTGAACACTAAAATGCAGCTTTGCTTGCTTGACTTGATTTGGCAGATGACTGGGTGATAAACAACTAAACATAGAAACATAGAATCTAGGAGCAGGAGTAGGCCATTCGGCTCGTCGAGCCTGCTCCACCATTCAATACGATCATGGCTGATCATCCAAATCCAGTACCCTGTCCCTGCTTTAATCCCCACAGTACACATATCCCACCCTACCCCCGTAACCCCACGTATTTAATTACCCCTAACATATCCCAGCCTATCCCCATAACCCCACATATTTAATCCCCCCCTAACACTAAGGGTCAATTTATCATAGCCAAATCAACCTAAAGATCTACTTACATTTATACAATGCTTTTAAACCCACCAAAATGCTTCACAATTGGGTTTCAGACCGGAGCAGGAGGGAGGATTATGGAGGTGGCCAAGACATTGTTGAAGAGGTATTCTTTTGAGAAGACCTTTGAAGTTGGGGAGGGATGTAGCAAGATGGAGGAGGGGGGCTGAATAGAGCTATCTATGGCAGATTGGGAGGGGAGACTTGCAGTATATTAAAGTTGGAAGAGCAGAGAGTTATAGCAGCGATGCAGAGCTGGAGAAGGTTGCAGGCAGGGAAGAGCAAGGCCGTGGAGGGGATTTGCCGAAGAGGTCAAGGATTTTGAAATGGATGTGCCGAGGAATGGAGAGCCAACGGAAGTCGGCAAGGAGAGGCAAGATAGATAAGTGGGACTTTGTGCAGTATAGGATGTGGGTGGCAGGGTTTGGAAGAGTCGGGAGCTTATGTAGAGTGCAGCACTGGAGATCATCAAGAAGGGTGTTGGGAAAGCGGAGTCTGGAAGTGACAAAGGTATGGATGAGGGATTAGCTGGTAGCGGGGTGAGACTGGGATGAGGGATTAGCTGGTAGCGGGGTGAGACTGGGATGAGGGATTAGCTGGTAGCGGGGTGAGACTGGGATGAGGGATTAGCTGGTAGCGGGGTGAGACTGGGATGAGGGATTAGCTGGTAGCGGGGTGAGACTGGGATGAGGGATTAGCTGGTAGCGGGGTGAGACTGGGATGAGGGATTAGCTGGTAGCGGGGTGAGACTGGGATGAGGGATTAGCTGGTAGCGGGGTGAGACTGGGATGAGGGATTAGCTGGTAGCGGGGTGAGACTGGGATGGAGATGGAAAGAGAGAAAGGCTTGGATTTCTATAGCGCCTTTCATGACCTCAGGACGTCCCAACACGCTTTACAGCCAATTAAGTACTTTTGAAGTGGAGTCACTGTTGCAATGTAGGAAACACGGCAGACAATTTGCGCACAGCAAGCTCCCACAAACAGCAATGTGATAATGGCCAGATAATCTGTTTTAGTGATGTTAATTGAGGGATAAATATTGTTACCGGGACACCGGGGAGAACTCCCCTGCTCTTCTCCAAATAGTGCCATGGGATCTTTTACGTCCACCTGAGAGAGCAGACGGGGCCTCGGATAAACGTCTCATCTGAAAGACGGTACCTCCAACAGTGCAGCACTCCCTCAGTTCTGCACGGTCAGCCTAGATTTTGTGCTCAAGTATCTGGAATGGGGACTTGAACCCACAACCTTCTGACTCAGAGGCCAGAGTGCTACCCACTGAGCCACGGCTGACAGTAGGTAGTCTTAGTGATGACTGGATGTGGACTTTGCAACTCAGCTGGTGGTCGAGCTGGATCTGAGCTGTGCTTCATCCATACAGTGTTAAATGCTGAACAGGGTGTTTGGTCTGTTATAACCAGCTGTCTACAATATCCCTCTGAGGTCCGAAAGTGGAAGGACGAAGAAGATTAAAAGCTCTCCTTACCTAGTGCAAGGATTTAAAAATACTGCAGAACTTCCCAATGCAGCCAGCAGAAAGATAGTCCTGTGCTGGCGAGCGCAGCACATACTGAACTCAGTAACAGCTGCTACAGTAATTGCCGCTCTACTCCGGTACGGGAGTGGGTTGCAAAAAGCAGGAAATGAGGCTCCACAATGCTTTTTAAAATCAGAGATTAAAGCTTCCTTCACCTAGCGCAGGATTTTAAAATGCATTATAGAGCCTCCCACTGCTGAAACCGGCTCCAAGTCCCGTCCGTGTACTGAATGCGAGTGCAGTTGACTACTGCACGAACTAGACATGCGCTGTCTTCCGCAACGTGTTTGAACAGGCAGGAGGTGGCTGCATGAGGAGGCGGTGTAATATACTGAAAGTCATGTGCTAGGTACAGTAATCTGCTTCCTGATCAGTCTCAGCTATGCTCAGTCTCACCTCTGAGTCAGAAGGTTGTGGGTTCGAGCCCCACTCCAGAGACTGGAGTGCAAAATCTAAGCTGACAGTCCAGTGCAGTGTTGAGCCAGGGTGGTGCTGCATTGTTGGAGGAGTCACCTTTCAGGTGAGGTGTCAAGCCGAAGCCCTGCTTACATGTTCAGGTGGATGCAAAAGATCCCATGGTACCAATGCTCCCTTTAAACTGCACGGCTGTCTGGAACTCTCGCGCAGGCTGCTTGCCGTCTTTGTAAGTGGAATAACGGTGCGTGCACGAACATTTGAATGGGCCGCGCAGCCACTTAAAGGGGCCGCGCACCCAAAAACAAAATTACAGGGAACATTGCATGGCACTATTCAAATAAGAGCAGGAAGTTCTCCCCCAGTGTTCTGGCCAAAAATCGATTCCCACAACCACCAAAACCGATCAACTCATGGCTGTTTGCGGGATCTTGCTGTGTGCAAACTGGCTGCCACATCTGCCGACATAACAAGAGTGATTGCAGTTCAAATGTAATTAATTGACTACGCAGAATTGATAGGGCGTTATATAAATGCAAGTTCTTCCTTTCTTTACAAGCTGTTCCACTTTTTGTCCGCCAAAAGCAACTGTAATGCTGGTTAAAAATCAAAGATTTAAAGCATTGCTTTGGGTTTTGACGATTTGCCTACATTTACTGATTGTCCACTATACCTGGATCAAATGCTGCCTCTAATTTTTTTGGGGGCATTCAAAACTCCGCGCCTGCGTGGTATTTGCATTTAAAAGCCGGTGAGTCGGCTGCACGGGAGCTCCGGAACGCTGTGCCGCTTTAAGGGAACATTGCCTGTATCTGGTTTGAATACAGCCAACTGTACACATTTAGCTGGAAAAGTGTCTTTGTGACGGGTTTAGCTATTCTCTACTACCTCCTTCACCTCCGCCTGCAAAACACAAGCATCCAAAAACAATTCCTTTTGAAAATAATGGAGAATTCTGAAGTGTTTCAGTGTGAAAGTGTCGCTATACTAAAATAGTGAACTAGTCATTGGAATTCATAGAATCATACAGCACAGAAGGAGGCCATTCAGCCCATCATTTCTGTGCTGGCTCTTCGAAAGAGCTCTCCAATTAGTTCCACTCCCCCTGCTCTTTTCCATAGCCCTGCAAATTTCTCCTTTTCAAGTATTTATCCAATTCCCTTTGGAAAGTTACTGGTGAATCTGCTTCCACCGCCCTTTCAGGCAACGCGTTCCAGATCATAACAATTCGCTGTGTAAAAAAATTCTCATTTCCCCCCCTTTTTTTTTGTGCCAATTATCTTAAATCGGTGTCCTCTGGTTACCGACCCTTCTGCCAGTGGAAACAGTTTCTCCCTGTCTACTTTTATCAAAACCCCTCATAATTTTGAGCATTAATCAAAGCAAACCATTTCCATTTCACACCGAGTTGAATGGACCCTCTATGCAAGACAACGCTGGATCCAATACTCCAGTGGATGGTAAGTTACTAATCATACCCCTATGAGTAGTGTGATATACGACTTACCTTAGTGCATCTGGACAGGGACACTTGCCGTCTAACATGTCACAAACGGCTACTCTGAGAGATTCATGCCGTATGCATTCGTTATAGTTTTTGCTGTCTCCAGGATGCCTCTCCTAAAAAGAGTAAATAAGTAAAAGTTTTTTTGTTGCAATTTTACAGATAACGCACATATATTTAAAAATATTTATAACCTTGCACATTTCCCCCCCCAATTTTCTCCCCACCTTAAGGTGCTGACACCAGGGGTGGGATTTCAGCAGGGATGGCGGCCAATGTTCTCTTTAAGCTGCAGGCTCCGCGCAGCCGGCTCACCAGCATTTAAATAGGAAAAGCCGCACATGCGCGGTATTTTGAATGGGGCACCCAAATTTTTTTTTAAAGGGAACATTGATGGTGGCCTCTCTGTACCTCAGGCCTTGTGACCAATCTTCTAGACAGTGGGTGCTGGCAGACTATTCAACCACGGGGGCCACCACAGCCGAGTCCAATCCTGTCCGCGCACACTCACTCAAGCGGGCGTCACCGGAAAGCATTCAGGATTGCAATCCCTGGCTGACATTCCGCCCCCCCCCCCCCCCCCCCCACCCCTCCCACCCGAGGTATTCTGAGGCCAACAGTCACGTTCCTCCAGAGGAACGCTGGATAGCGGGGGGCAAAAGTAGGCGGTTCAAAAAATAGACCAAAGGAGGAATTTTTTTAAATTATTCATTCATGGGATGTGGGCGTCGCCGGCAAGGCCAGAATTTATTGCTCATCCCTAATTGCCCTCGAGAAGGTGGTGGTGAGCCGCCTTCTTGAACCGCTGCAGTCCGTGTGGTGAAGGTACTCCCACAGTGCTGTTAGGGAGGGAGTTCCAGGATTTTGACCCAGCGACGATGAAGGAACGGCCGATATATTTCCAAGTCAGGATGGTGTGTGACTTGCAGGGGGCGGTGTTCCCATGCGCCTGCTGCCCTTGTCCTTCTAGGTGGTGGAGATCGCGGGTTAGGCATGTGTTACTGGGCAGGAGAGTGGGATACCACATGCCAATACCGGCAAAATGTTCTTGTTAAGGAAACAGCAGGAAAACCTCATGTCAACTCCACGTGTGAAACTAAACCCATCAATTATAAAACGGAATCTTTTCTTTTTCGCCCCCTCACTATTTCCCTCCCTTCCCTCGTGAAGGCGTTAAGCCATTGCTGGAGCTCGTTCCCATGGGTAGCAGTTGCCCAGAGTACCTCATCCAAGTGGTTATTATTCACGCGTGAGCCTTGATGGCAGATGGCGATAGCTATTCAACTACAAGAGGTGCCACTGAACAAGATTGTGCCTTCAACCCAAGTGTGCTTCCAGCAGAGGTCACCGTGCAGTGACTGGAAACGGGAACCCTAGATGATTTCCCTTTCCCAATACAGGGTATCAAGGCCAACTGTAGCACCTCGACCACCATCCCTGCCGAGAGATAAGCAAACTCGACATAGGAGCTGATTGGAACCAGGAACCACCCTGTCCGCGACAGCTCAATACCACACCGGATAGACTCTCAGACACGAGGGGAAGCACAGGATCTGTCGAAACCACAGATTAGTATAAAGGCTGCATTGACAGAAATTTTTAAACTCAAGTTTGTCAATCATATTAACTGCATTCCCTTCACACGTCCCAGCTCTCTGGAGATCACCAAGAAATTCTGAAGACACAAGCCCGTTAGTTATTACATACAGCACAGAAACAGGCCATTCGGCCCAACTGGTCTATGACAGTGTTTATGCTCCACACGAGCCTCCTCCCACTCTATTTCATCTAACCTCATCAGCGCACCCTTCTATTCCTTTCTCCCTCATGCACTGATCCAACTTCCTCTTAAAAGCGATAGCAAAATACTGCGGATGCTGGAAATCCGAAATAACAACAGAAAACGCTGGAAAAACTCAGCAGGCCAGGCAGCATCCGTGGAGAGATGCTGCCTGGCCTGCTGAGTTTTTCCAGCGTTTTCTGTTCCTCTTAAAAGCAACAGTTTTTATTTTTTAAATCAAAATTACAAATGTATATAAGCAGATCTCAAAACTTTACCAATATTAAATGTACTTTAAGCTCACCTGTTCAAAACCTGGCTCGTTGTGATATGGGTTCTCGGTCATAAGGGACTGAATGGATATGAGTACAGAGGAGATGCTCTGGGCTGGGCTCCACGCAGGCCCTGTCCATGTGCTTCAAAAAAGAAAGCATTGCCTTAAAATACAGTAGAAATCTCTTAGAAGGCCAGTGATGACTCAAAACCATCCCAGCATGATATGAGGATTCACTCCAATTCCCTCGTTCACATGCAAAACATCAGCATATTTAAAGCAGTCTGTGGAACCAGTGTCCGAACATTCCCTTTAAATTGGTCACCAGCACGGGTTTAAGCGGTGCTCCAGGCAGGTTTAACCTAGACTTCATCTCCCATGTGTGTATGTATATCTCTCTCTCACACACACACAAGGTATGACATCGCCGTGCTGTCCCTGAAAAGGACCAAACTGTAACTGCACATTCACACATTAGAGTGCACAAAATGTTACAGAATTTTGCACCTCTGATGTGAAGTTCCGAATGTTGCCTTGTGCTTGTTAAACTGTACAGCTTCTTTAACAGCAAGGTCTCCTCATCTGTGACCCAGGCTCCCGACATTTCTCAGAAAGGTCGAAAAAGCTACTTGCCTAATGACACAAAATAAGGGATGGTTGGTGGGGGTGCGGATGGTAAATCCCTCAACTGATTTTTGGGTTTGGATTTAGCCCCAAATCAGCCCAGTAGTGTGCACACGCCTGTAATTAATCCACAACCCGTTACTTTAAATGCACTACCCCCTCTTAACTGTGATTTAATCTGTGCGTACCCAAGTATGCTGAGGCACACTTTGCCATTCCGGTAGAAGTTCGGGTTAAACCGCACCGTGTTGTTTCCAGTTGTCATGAGCTTGACCCTTGGCGGGTGGATGGGATAGTCAGGAGGGCAGCGAAAGAGAAAAAGAAAGAAGCCTCCTTCGTAAGGTGTGTCGAAGGGTCCCGTAATTAGTGCATGGATCTGTAGGCAGAAAAGACAGGAGACTTTACTGGGCATTAACAGACGAGAAAAATGTGCCTGTAAAATGCTACACTCCATTACACAGTCCCAATCAAAATATTTCCTTATTGCACCAATAGAGCATTATAATTTCCATAACCTTAATCCTCAGCCTCCCTGCACACTTTGCAACTAGTTGACAGGAGCATTCTAGGATAAAGCAGGAAGGATCCAGGTTCGATTCCCACCGTGTTGCTTGTTGGGGGCATTGTAACGGACCCAGTCTTGTCCTGTCCTCATACGATGTTCATGTACACGCACGTTCCAGCAACGGGTCACTGGCGAGCATCAGGAGCAAGACTCCTGGGTGATTTCCCCTGCCCTGTCCCACCCCCCTCCTCCTCCCTAACCCAGGAAGGCCACAGCCAATTGTAGCACGCACCTGCCACCCTGGCCGATAGCTGTTAGGTCAGCACAGACCAGGGGCCTCCTGGTCTGTAATTTTGAGTGCCACACTGGGCAGTATCTACAAGCCGATCCATCAAGGCAGCTGCCATAAACTACATCCCTTAAACACAAGCTGGCTGACGCTCTTCTTTATAATATTGTTGATGTAAAAGTTCAGAGTTGATCTTATTGAATGGCGGAGCAGGCTTGAGGGTCCATATGGCCTACTCCTGCTCCTATTTCTTATATTATGTAATGCAATCTTCTATTAATACGTTAAAAATCTTACTTCGGTTCTTTTGCCAATTAACTTAAAATATAAATACATGGATTTTACTCTATTCTACTCGAATACTTTAACATAGTACAGAAAATGCTGGAAATACTCAGCAGGTCAGGCAGCATCTGTGGAGAGAGAGAGAGAAAGAGTTAAGGTTTCAACTTCTGATGAAAGGTCACAGACCTGAAACGTTAACTCTGTTTCTCTCTCCACAGAAGCTGCCTGACCTGTTGAGCATTCCCAGCATTTTGTGTTTGTATTTCAGATTTCCAGCATCCGCAGTGTTTCGCCTTTTGCGATATAATATTGTCATTGTTTGGATGCTACATGAAATACTGCACCGTGTAACATGTAACGCGTCTCAGTCCCACCTTAGTCATATCTTGCGGGTCTGGGACAACAAACATTCCTGGCGGTGGCTCTTTGTATATAGACATGATATCCCTGCAGCACACAAAAAAAATACATTAAAACACACTCAATGTTAAACTCGCAACAGAATGGAAGATGACGACAACTCACTTAATCATTCTCAGAGATGCCTTTAAAATTATGAAAGGGTTCGATAGGGTAGACGTAGAGAAGGTGTTTCCACTTGTGAGGCAACCCAAAACTAAGGGCCATAAATATAAGAGAGTGATTTCTGCCCTCCTGCCATTTACTCCATCTCTCCTGAAGACCCTGACTGGTGTGCTGAAGTATGACTCCGCGGCCACCACAGTCCTCCTGTGCTGTGTCCTTGTGACCAATGTTCCCTTTAAGCTGCGCAACACTCTGGAGGTCCCACACAGCCGGCTCACCGGCTTTTAAAAGGAAAAATCGCGCATGCGCGGAACTTTGAATGGACTGCGCAGCCCGTTAAAGGGGCTGCGGGGCCCAAGAAAAAAATGAGAGGAAACATTGCTTCTGACCAACGTTCCCTCTGAGCTGCGTGGTGGTGCAGCTCTCTGCCGGTCCCGCACAGTCTGGGACCGGCTTTTCTGATGTTAAATTTCGCGCATGCGTGAAACTGTCAATGGGCCGCGCACCCAAAAAAAAAGAGGGGGAACATTGCTTGTGACCATTCTTCACATCAGCGCTGGACTGCTATTCCACTGTGGAAGGCATCACAACCAAGCCTCAGCTTATCCTAACCAGAGGTTCACATGAGCAATTTCCGGCAGGGATTGCTGGATAGCAATCAGGAGTGGGAAATCTGACCTCTCCCCTTCCTTAGCCTTGGGCCACTGAGGCCCATTGAAGAGCTCCCCACCGTGACCCTAGCTGAGATTTAAAAAAAATAAATTATATTCGTTCCTGGGATGTGGGCGTCGCGGGCAAGGCCGGCATTTATTGCCCATCCCTAATTGCCCTCGAGAAGGTGGTGGTGAGCCGCCTTCTTGAACCACTGCAGTCCGTGTGGTGAAGGTATTCTTATTATTGTGTTTCGTAGCAGTTTGTTACAACTGAGTGGCTTGCGAGGCCATTTCAGAGGGCAGATAAGAGTCAACCACGTTGGTGTGGGTCTGGAGTCACATATCAGCCAGACCGGGTAAGGATGGCAGATTTCCTTCCCTGAAGGACATTAGCGAACCAGATGGGTTTTTATGACAATCCGGTAGTTTCATGGTCACCATTACTGATACTAGCTTTTTTTTTAAATTCCAGATTTATTTAATTAACTGAATTTAAATTCCCCAGCTGCCGTGGTGGGATTTGAACTCACGTCTCCGCGCTAACTCAGCACTTGCCTGAGAAAAAGGATAGGATCTTTCTGCTCACGGCTCGTGCATTAGCGCACAATATTATTTTGAGAGGTGAAAAAAAGAGGACGATTTCCTCCCCACAGACTGTGGGATATGTGGGAAAGAACATCAAGTTCAAGCCTCAGGCTTTAGTGAGGGAGCGTAAGAATTAGGAGCAGGAGTCGGCCATACGGCCCCTCGAGCCTGCTCCGCTATTCAATCAGATCATGGCTGATCTTTGACCTCAACTCCACTTTCCCGCTCGATCCCCATATCCCTTGATTCCCCTGGAGTCCAAAACTCTATCGATCTCAGCCTTGAATATACTCAACGATTCAGCATCCACAGCCCTTTGGGGCAGAGAATTCCAAAGATTCACAACCATCTGAGTGAAGAAATTCCTCATCTCAGTCTTCTAGTATGAGGCCTTCAACTAGAAGTACTGAATGCCAGATTTAATTTAAAAAAAAAATTCAGTCAGGTAACTGGTAAACATAGAAACATAGAAGATAGGAGCAGGAGTAGGCCATTCGGCCCCTCGAGCCTGCTCCGCCATTCGATGAGATCATGGCTGATCATCCAAACTCAGTACCCTGTACCTGCCTTCTCCCCATATCCCTGGATACCTTTAGCTTTAAGAAATATATCTAACTCATTCTTGAATATATTTAATGACTTGGCCTCAACTACCTTCTGTGGTAGAGAATTCCACAGGTTCACCACTCACTGGGTGAAGAAATTCTTCCTCATTTCTGTCCTAAATTGCTTACCCCTTATCCTTAGATTATGACCCCTGGTTCTGGACTCTTCGACCATCGGGAACATTCTTCCTGCATCTAGTTTGTCCAGACCTGTCAGAATTTTATATGTTTCGATGAGATCCCCTCTCATTCTTCTATACTCCAGCGAGTATAAGCCCAATCGACCCAATCTCTCCTCATATGTCATTCCTGCCATCCCAGGTACAAACAATAGCAGCTGTTGAAGTCTCCTCTACCTCCATAGGCATAAAGAATGTTGACGTTCTCAAGTGTCTTCCATGCTGGAGGTTCCCGTTCCTCCAGCACCTCAGGGGGCCAACCTTCTTAGCTCAACCAAGACAGTTAGCATCAGCAGGCTGTTAAGGCCGTGAGGTTCATCACAGTCCAGCTCAATCTTCTCTGCACCCAAGGTCCACACGAGTCCACTTTCCAACAGGACTCGTGGGACAGCGACCTGGAACCAGAGCCCGAGCTGATTCATCCGCCGCCCTCCCCCCAACTTTAAAAGGAGGAAACAGTTGTTGCTAAAGTTGTAGGTAGCCCTGGCAAGTTGCCAAGCTCATTGGAATTTCCAGACACACCCAACCTGGTAAATTGAGTAAGGAACAGGCACAGAGGAAATTAGCACAAAACAGAAGCCACAGCATTTAGAGTGATTGAGAATTTCACTGATCATCCGCAGTCCCCAACGCTATGAATTTAAAATCTCCATCCCCATCTTCAAGTCTCTCCATGGCCTCACCCCATCACCTCCGCCAGACCTTATATACCGCCCCACACCCTTTAGTCCCTCTATCCCACCATAGGTGGTAGAACCCGCAGCGGCCTGAGCTCCACTCTCGAACTCTCTTCTCCTTGACTTCTCATTCCACCTTCAAAGACCTTCTTGAAACCCACCTCTTCCACTAAGCTCCTAACTCTCCCATTATGGCCCAGTGTCCATTTTGTTTTATATTTTCTCAACACGTTGGGACTTTCTGCTATGGTGATAGACGTGGTCGTTATGGGGTACGGTAGCATAGTGGTTATGTCACTGGACTAGTAATCCAGAGGCCTGGACTAATGATCGGGAGACGTGAGTTCAAATCCCACCACGGCAGCTGGGGAATTTAAATTCAATTAATTAAATAAATCTGGAATAAAAAGCTAGCGTCAGTAATGGTGACCATGAAGTTAGGGAAGGAAATCTGCCGTCCTTACTTGGTCTGGCCTATATGTGACTCCAGACCCACAGTAATGTAGTTGACTCTTAACTGCCCTCTGAAATGGCCCAGCAAGCCACTCAGTTGTACCAAACCGCCACAAAGCACCACCATGTAAGTGGCTCACCATGTATAGATATATATAGGGAGTAAGCTGGGGAAGGGTTGCAAGCTTATCTCGGGCGTGGACAGCAATGTTCCCTTTATTTTTTTTGGGTGCGTGGCACCTTTAACGGGCTGCGCGGCCCATTCAAATTGCGTGGTTTTTCCTATTGTAAAGTCGACTCTAGCACTCTATCCTTCACCACCTGGCTATCCGACTTTTACAGGAACTGTATATTGCCAAGTGTAGCAAAGTCCACAGGTAGATGCAAATGAAATCTGCCCAAATGTTTCAGCCCCAGGACAGCCGCCGAGATTTTTGACCTATTGATCAGAATATAATTCCACTACATTCTGACTTGAATTGAAGTTTCAATGGTTGTGGAATCTTTGGGGGCATTTACAGAGCTTTCTGTTTCGAGGTTGCAGTGTAAACGTTTGGGTTTACGCCAGGCAGTCGGCCTCACTGCAAATGGCAAGTCCCTGCTCTCTCAGAGGACCATCGCAGTAAAAGGCAGGCACCAATCCAAAGGGAGCTGCTTGTGCCACAAGCAAAGTGGGAGGAGAAGTTAAACAATGGCTCGAGTTTCCCTGGGCTTCTCTCACTCACCACCATGGGACTGGTTACACAGCAAATGTCACACAAGGCAAGATGCTGCAGTTAGCAGGGGTTGGTAGATAGGCTTGGGAGTGGAGTTATGATGGGGTTCGAATCACTGGACAAGTTCAATTCCATTTTCATTGTTTGGAATTCAGTGATTTTTACCAGTGTTTTAGGATCAAATTCCATGATTCGTTCCATTTCTCAGTGAAAGAAATGACAACCATTGAGCCTCATAAAGCTATAAATTCCCAATCCGAGTGACTCAGCTTACTTTACCGTAACACACTGATCACTGGAATATCCCTAGTTGGGTATGCTGTGGCAGCAATGATCAGTAAGGAAGTTTCCATAGAATCATACAGCACAGAAGGCGGCCATTCGGCCCATCGAGTCTGCGCCGGCTCTTTCGAAGAGCGATCCAGTTAGTCCCACTCCCTGCTCTTTCCCCATATCCCTGCAATTTTTTCTCCTTCAAGTATTTATCCAATTCCCTTTTGAAGGCTACTATTGACTCTGTATCCACCGCCCTATCAGGCAGCGCATTCCGAATCCTAACCACTCGTTGCATAAAAAAGTTTTTCCTCATGTCGCCTCTGGTTCTTTTGCCAATCACCTTAAATCTGTGCCCTCTGGTTATCGACCCTTCAGCCACTAGAAACAGTTTCTGTTCATTTACTCTTTATTTAATCTACCTATAACTTAAACTAGATCAAGTAATTAGTTAAAAAAACAAAAAAATATAAGCTAAGTTGATTAAATACATGAACTTTAATTAAATAAATAAAACAAGGTTATGGGCCAGGTGACTTATTTACTGCAGCTTTCAGGGCAGAACAATGCCAGCCTCTCGAGATCTGAGGTTTGCATTTCCTGCAACCTCACAAAGTACCTCAGAAGCTCGAAGGCAAATTTCAGACCCAACAGACAATAGCTGGACAGATAATGGGTCCCTTATTAAACCCCAGAGTCGAGCTCCCCCGTCCACTATGCTTTTGAGCCATACAGACCACAAGGTCCCGGTTCAGCCTCCAGTCTGTGCTGTGAATCACAGAATCCCCACAGTGCAGATAGAGGCCATTTCGGCCCATCGAGCCTGCACCAACACATATCCCACCCTATCCCTGTAACCCCACGTATTTAATCCCCCCTAACACTAAGGGTCAATTTATCATAGCCAAATCAACCTAACCCGCACATCTTTGGACTGTGGGAGGAAACCGGAGCACCCGGAGGAAACCCACGCAGACACGGGGAGAATGTGCAAACTCCACACAGACAGTCACCCGAGGCCGGATTCGAACCTGGGTCCCTGGCGCTGTGAGGCAACAGTGCTAACCACTATGCCACCGTGTTGCTTCTGCAACAGGTTGGGGTAAGGGTAAAGAGGTTTCAAATGAGGCAGATCTGCCACTCTGTATCACTGCCTATGGGCAGTGAATGCACCAATGACCAGATAATCTATATATTTTTAAAAAGTGATGCTGGTTGAGGGATAAATATATGGCCCAGGACACTGGGGAGAACTCCCCAGCTTTTCTTCGAAATAGTGTCATGGGATCTTTTACATCCACCCGAGAGGGCAGATGGAGCCTCGGTTTAATGTCTCATCCGAAAGACTCCCTCAGTACTGCACTGGGAGCAACAGCTTAGATTTTGTGCTCAAGTCTCTGGAGTGGGGCATGAACCCACAACCTTAGGACTCAGAGTCGAGAGTGCTACTCACTGAGCCACGGCTGACCTGGCAAATAAGAACATAACATAAGAAATAGGAGGAGTAGGCCATACCAGCTCTGGGACAGGAAGGAGCTGTACCGATGGGACGGGCTCCACCTGAACCGGGATGGAACCCGTGTCCCAGCGGAAAGGGTAAATAGGGAGGTGGCAAAGGCTTTAAACTAGTAAGATGGGGGGAGGGATCTACAAGAAATGTAACCAGCCTAAATATAAACAAAACAGGAAAGGAGAGCATAGGAAAAAGGGAGGACATTGATGGCAAGGGAATAAATAGAGTTATAGAACAGGAGTTTAAAAAGATAGTTAAAAATAAAGTGAGAGGAACTGCTATTAAAAATGAGTTAAACTGTCTGTACAGCAATGTCCGTAATAAAACAGGGGAGCTGGAGGCAATCATGCATTGCGAGGAACCAGACATAGTAGGGATTACTGAGACATGGCTACAGAAAAATCAGGACTGGGAATTAAACATTGCAGGGCATAACATATTTAGAAAAAATAATATGGGGAAAAGGGGAGGTGGAGTAGCTGTACTCATTAGGGATAATATAATGGCAGTAGAAAAAAGTGACGCAGCTATCAGCAAGACAAAAATAGAATCCATGTGGATAGAGATAAAAGATAATAAAGGATTTATCAAACTAATAGGGGTAGTCTACAGACCACCTACTGGTGGAAGGGAGGTTGAGGAAGAAATATGCAAACAAATTAGGGAAATGAGTAAAAAACATAGAATAATAATCACGGGGGATTTCAACCACCCTGATATTAATTGGACAGAAGAGGGAGGTAAAGGGGATAAGGGAATGGAGTTCCTACAATGTGTACAGGACTCCTTTCTAACCCAATATGTAAAAAGCCCAAGGGAGGATTCGCTATTGGATCTAGTAATGGGGAATGAACCAGAGCAGATAAGAGAAGTAAAAGTAGGGGAATATATAGGCAATTGTGACCATAATATAATACGCTTTAAGATGATAATTGAGAAGGACATAAGTATGACGAAAACTAGGTTAATAGATTGGAGAAAAGCTGATTTTATGGGGCTGAGAATAGAACTTGGGAAAGTCTAGAGGGTGCGAGTCTAGGTGGGGTAGAGGAACAAAGGGATCTAGGAGTACAAATACACAAATCAATAAAAGTTGCGACACAGTTGCAAGGCCATAAAAAAGCAAACGAAGCACTAGGGTTTATTTCTAGAGGTACAGAATTGAAAAGTAGGGAAGTTATGCTGAACCTGTATCGAACCTTGGTTAGACACCCCTCAAGCCTGCCCAGCCATTCAATAAGATCATGGCTGATCTTCTACATCAACTCCACTTTTCCACCCTATCCCCATATCCCTTGATTTCCTTAGTGCCCAAAAATCTATCGATCTCAGTCTTGAATATACTCATCGACTGAGCATCCACGGCCCTTTGGGGTAGAGAATTCCAAAGATTCATCACCCTCCGAGTGAATAAATTTCTTCTCATCTTAGTCCTAAATGGCCGACTCCTTATCCTGAGACTGTGACCTCTAGTTCTAGACTCTCCAGCCAGGGGAAACAGCCTCTCAGTATCTACCCTGTCAAGCCCTCCAAGAATTTTATACGTTTTAATGATATCACCTCTCAGTCTTCTAAACTTCAGAATATAGGCCCATTCTACTCAATCTCTCCTCATAGGACAGCCCTCTCATCCCAGGAACCAGTCCGGTGAACCTTTGTTGCACCCACTCTAAGGCAAGAATACCCTTCCTTAGGTAAGGAGACCAAAACTGTACAAAAATTACAGCAAGACTCCCATACTCTTATACTCCAACCCTCTTGTAATAAAGGTTAACATACCATTTACCTTCCTAATTGCTTGCTGTACCTGCATGTTACCTTTCTGCGATTCGTGTACTAGGGCCCCCAAATACCTCTGAATACCAACATTTACTAGTCTCTCACCTTTTACAAAATATTCTGCTTTTCCATTCTTCTTACTAAAGTGGATAATTTCACACTTCCCCACATTATACTTCATCTGCCACCTTCTTTCCCAATCACTTAAATCGGTCTATATCCCTTTGCAGCCTCTTTGTGTCCTCCTCTCAGCTTACTTTCCAACCCATCTTTGCATCATCAGCAAACTCAGTCCCCTCATCTAAGTCATTAATATAGATTGTAAATAGCTGAGGCCCAAGCACTGATCCTTGCGGCACCCCACTAGTTTACACCCTGCCATCCCGAAAATGACCTGTTTATTCCTACTCTCTGTTTTCTGTCTGTTAACCAATTCTCAATCCATGTTAATATATTATCCCCAATCCCATGTGCCCTAATCTTAGTGTGCTAAGCCCCCATGCTGTGCCAAGCCAAAGATAAAAGCAAAGATCCCCATGTGTGTCATTTAAACACCACTGTCCAGAGGCTGAAACATCTGTGGAACTGGTTGGGATAGGACACTGAACAGTATTCACCAGTTGATCTGAATAAATATCAGATCTCGCCAAGGCCTTTCGGTTTACATAGGATTACATAGGATATACGGCACAGAAACAGGCCATTCGGCCCAACCAGTCCATGCTGGCGTTTATGCTCCACTCGAGCCTCCTCCCGTCTTTCCTCATCTAACTATTAACACAACCCTCTATTCCCTTCTCCCTCATATGCTTGTCTAGCCTCCCCTTAAATGCAACTATACTATTCGCTTCAACCACTCCCTGTGGTAGCGAGTTCCACATTCTCACCACTCTCTGGGTAAAGAAGTTTCTTCTGAATTCCCTATTGATTTCTTGGTGACTATCTTATATTGATGGACTCTAGTTATGCTCTTCCCCACAAGTGGAAACATTCTCTCTGTATCCACTATCAAAACCTTTCATAACTTTAAAGACCTCTATTAGGTCACCCCATAGCCTTCTTTTTCAAGAGAAAAGAGACCCAGCCTGTTCATCCTTTCCTGATATGTATACCCTCGCATTTCTGGTATCATCCTTATAAATCTTCTCAGCATCCTCTCCAGTGCCTCTATATCCTTTTTATAGTATGGCGACCAGAACTGTACGCAGTACTCTAAGTGTGGTCTAACCAAGGTTCAATACAGGTTTAGCATAACTTCCCTACTTTCCAATTCTATACCTCTAGAAATAAACCCTAGTGCTTGGTTTGCTTTTTTATGGCCTTGCTAATCTGTGTCTCAACTTTTATTGATTTGTGTATTTGTACTCCTAGATCCCTTTGTTCCTCTATCCCACCTAGACTCGCACCCTCCAAGTGATAAGTGACCTCCCTATTCTTCCTACCAAAATGTAATACCTCACATTTATCTGTGTTGAACTTCATTTGCCAATTATATGCCCATTCTGCAAGTTTATTAATGTCCTCCTGTAATTTGTTGCATTCCTCCTCAGTATTGACTATCCTCCGCAATTTGGTGTCATCCGCAAATTTAGAATTTGGGTTGTATAGGTGATCCTACAAACCACACAAGGAAAGCTTTAGTTGATACATAAACGAAAAACTATTTCCTCGTGGCCTTATTTGAATAGTGAGAAGTCGCACAACACCAGGTTATAGTCCAACAGTTTTATTTGAATAAAACTGTTGGACTATAACCTGGTGTTGTGCGACTTCTCACTTTTGTCCACCCCTGTCCAATCTCCGCATTATTTGAATAGGAAATAGCTTGCTGCGACCATTTCTTAGATTGTAACCTTGCGAGTCATTTATTGGAGCATCAACATCATTCCCACAGAATGACCAAATTAATCATTACTACGCCTCGGTTTTAAAATTACTCATATGTGTTCAAACCCCTCCATGGCCTCGTCCCTCTCTTATCTCTGTAACCTCCTTCAGCCTTACAACCAATGCTCCGTGAGCTGTGCTTTGTTCTGCACGGCCAGTTTCTTTTAACGAGCTGTCCCTTTAAATTTCTGCACATGCGCGGTATTTACAATGTAAAAGCCAGTGAGCGGCCTGCGCGGGACCTTTCAGATTACTGAGCGGCCGTGTGCGCAGCTTAGCGGGAACATTGCCTACACAACCCTCTGAGATCTCCGCGCTCCTCCAATTCTGGCCTCTTGCACGTTCCAGATTTTAATCGCTCCACCATTGGCGGTCGTGCCTTCGGCTGCTTAGGCCCCTAAGCTCTGCAATTCCCTCCCTATACCTCTCCGCCTCTCTCTCCTCCTTTAAGACGCCCCTTAAAGCCTACCTCTTTGGCCAAGCTCTTGGTCCCCTGTCCTAATAACTCCTTATGTGGCTCGGTGTCAAATTTTGTTTGATAATCGCTCCTGTGAAACACCTTGGGACGGTTTACTGCGTTAAAAGCGCTTTATAAATACAAGTTGTTGTACATGGAGACGAAGTGGGGCGGGACTGCTGTATTAACGGTCAGTGCTGCAGAGTGGGGAAGGAGACAGGTTTGCGCCCCGCTCCTCTGCTGAGAGGGTAGGTGCCGAGTCCACACTGCCGTGTCCCCCAGCTCAGGGACGGAAAAAAGAAAATTGGGAGCACACAACTCCTTTTATTAATCGATAAGGATGATTAAATCATCAGACGGGAACACTTAAAATATAAGTACCCCATTTCTAGGGGGGCAGAAACACAAGTTCCAAATTGTTCTCTTTCTCCACAATGCCCTCTGGTGCCCAGTGGTCGCGGAAAGCCTCAGGCGTACCGTCGGACATTGCATGCTCCCTCGCCAGGGACACCCGGGTGCTGACACCGCCGTGGAAGAGAGGCAGGCAGCCAGAGCGAACACCCTCATCAATCGCGCATTGGGAGGACATAAATCAGGCCTGGGTGCTCTGCTTTGCCTGTTACTAGCTCGACGGACACTTAGTGCAGTCTGGGGGGGGCACCCCCCCCCACCCCCCTTTTCACCTGGAGGCCAAGTGGGCAAATAAGTAATAGGAGAAACTGTTGAGAAACAACATTTCATGTCCAGTCATCTCTCCCCTCATGCACGCAGCTCTTGGCTCTCAGTTCCTGGCTCTGCTCTTCTCATCCAGCTGTAGCAACTGATCGATCAAGGATTGTAATTCATTTTGTTTTAACATGGAACTTCTCCCTCAACAGAATCTCCCCCCTAACCCCATTCACGTCCGCTCACAGATGAGACGTTAAACCAAGGTGCTCTCTCAGGTGGATGTAAAAGATCCCACAGCACTATTGCGAAGAGGAGATGGGGAGTTCTCCCCAGTGTCCTTGCTGCGCATACTCATACTGTTGTCACAGCTCACTCTCCTGTGTAAAGTAGAGCAGGATACTGAAAATAAATTACAATGTCTGCTGTATAGCTTAGTGCCTTTGAAGTATAGTCACTATTGAAATCATAGAATGATACAGCACAGAAGGAAGCCATTCGACCCATCGTGCCTGTGCCGGTTCTTTGAAAGAGCTCTCCAATTAGTCCCACTCCCCTGATCTTTCCACACAGCCCTGTAAGTTCTTTCCCTTCAATATTTATCTAATTCCCCTTTGAAAGTTACTATTGAATCTGCTTCCACTGCCCTTTCAGAAATTTCCAGATCCTAACAACTCACTGCGTAAAATGATTTCCTCATCTCACCTGTTTCTTTCTCAATTCACCGTAAATCTGTCCCCTCTGGTTACCGACCCTTGTGTCACTGGAAACAGTTTCTCCTTATTTACTCTATCAAAACCCCTCATGATTTTGAGCACCTCTCAAATCTCCTAACCTTCTCTGCTCTAAGGAGAACAACCCTAGCTTCTCCAGTCTCTCCACATAACTGAAGTCCCTTACCCCTGGTATTATTCTAGTCAATCTCCTCTGCACCCTCTCTAAGGCCTTGACATCCTTCCTAAAGTGTGGTGCCCAGAATTGAACACAATACTCCAGCTGAGGCCTAATCAGTGTTTTATAAAGATTTAACATAACTTCCTTGCTTTTGTAGTCTATGCCCCTATTAATAAACATGATGCGGAGATGCCGGTGTTGGACTGGGGTGGACAAAATTGAGAGGTCGCACAACACCAGGTTATAGTCCAACAGTTTTATTTGAAATCACAAGCTTTCGGAGCTATCGATTTGCTCCTTCCTCAGGTGAAGTAAATTAGATACAGAATCTCCAAAGCATATATAGATGGAAAACAAAGAATGTGTACTTTACAATTGCAGACCAATAAATTAAATCATCCTGACTATCTGCCGAGGTGTGATAAAGTTAATTAAGTCAGCCAGGAAGGTACCACATCAAAGACATAGCAAGATACAACTGAGACAATGAGGTGTAGTCGCAGGGGTTCTAACGTGTCAAAAGCTGCCGTCTGTATGTAAAACGAAAAGCTTTAACATTTTTTTACTTGATACACGATACATGACGTGATCCGGACTCGAGTCGTCGTTAGCTTGTTCACAGATGTGATTCCCAGTAAAAAAAGTAAAAATTTTCCCAGTAAAAAAGTAAAAAAATGTTAAAGCTTTTCGTTTTACATACAGACGGCAGCTTTTGACACGTTAGAACCCCTGCGACTACACCTCATTGTCTCAGTTGTATCTTGCTATGTCTTTGATGTGGTACCTTCCTGGCTGACTTAATTAACTTTATCACACCTCGGCAGATAGTCAGGATGATTTAATTTATTGGTCTGCAATTGTAAAGTACACATTCTTTGTTTTCCATCTATATATGCTTTGGAGATTCTGTATCTAATTTACTTCACCTGAGGAAGGAGCAAATCGATAGCTCCGAAAGCTTGTGATTTCAAATAAAACTGTTGGACTATAACCTGGTGTTGTGCGACCTCCCTATTAATAAAGCCAAGGATTCCATCTGCCACGTGTCTGCCCATTCCCTCCTGAAGTCTGTTACTATCCCCCTCACTGTTTACAACATTAGTAATGTCAGGAAACCATTACGAGCAGGCTTTGCTCTGTGGGATCTGGTCCTGTGAGTTTACAATCACTGTTGGGGACTGGTTGAGGGTGAGGACAAGGCCCTGGGGGAGAACTGATCTTGAGGACCTCCTAGTGACCCAGTTTGTACAGTGGGCGGCGAGAAACTGGAATAGATGCAAATTTACGGAGAAGTCAATAGTCACACACACGTTTGTTCACACCCAGCAAAAGAAAACAAAGAACAAAGGATGAAAAAAGACCATTCGGTCCATCGAAGCCTATCCCTCTTAGCCTGACTGTCCTATTACAGCATCCACCTGCATTCTGATCATCCCCAATGGATTTTCCTCTATCTCATCTCGCGGATTACTGCAAACATTTATTACGGAATAAAAAAGGTTATTCCCAATATGTTTCAAATTTACTTTTCACTCATTGCACTCTGGAGCGGGTTCAAGTCCCACTCCAGAGACTTGAGCACACAATCTAGGCTGACACTCCCAGTGCAGTGCTGAGGGAGCACTGCACTATCGGAGGTGCCGTCTTTCGGATGAGACGTTAAACTGAGGCCCCGTCTGCCCTTTCAGGTGAACGTAAAAGATCCCATGGCACTATTTTGAAGAAAAGCTGGGGTGTTATCCCCGGTGTCCTGGGGCCAATATTTATCCCTCAACCAACATCACTAAAAACAGATGATCTGGTCGTTATCACATTGCTGTTTGTGGGAGCTTGCTGTTCGCAAATTGGCTGCCGCGTTTCCTACATTACAACAGTGACCACACTTCAAAAAGTACTTCAATGGCTGTAAAGCACTTTGGGACATCCTGAGGTCGTGAAAGGCGCTATAGAAATGCAAGTCTTTATTTCTGTTTAAATGTAGGCCCTTTGGTCCTATTTCCCTAGTTTAACTTGAAGTAATATTCTCGTGTCAGAATGCGTCACTGTCCTATCAACGCAATGAGGTGATCGCTATTGCACGGATATCTCTCTCCAGTGGCTGGCTGGACAGAATTCTTTGTCCAACACAACTGATCTGTAAACAGGACAGCAGCACTGGCAATGAAAGTGAATCGTAAACCAATTCTAAAACAGAATTCCGTTCCCATTCCAGTATTTAAAATCTATTTGATCATTATGAGTCAGACTTGACCGAGATGAAATTCGCCGCCCCGAGTTACACGACCAGTTATAATGATTAAATCCCACCGTTCGAGAATGCTGACAGGGCATTTAAAATTAAAACACACATTGTAAATGGCGTGTTTAAAACGTTCAGTGGAACACTTGCAAACTTTTAAACTATTGGCATTGCCTCGGGCAGCAACCGACAGATGTGAAGCACAACATCTGGGAGTTCGGACGGGGCAGAGGAGAGGGAGAGGGGCTCAAACCCGCAGCGGAGCGAGACGACCCGGAACCAGAAGCCCCTCACCGTCAACGCAGAACAAAAACGAAGGTCAGAGAAGGCCGACCCCAGAGGAAAGGTGGGGGCGGAAGATACGTTATTTAACGGGCTGAGAAGAAAGTAGTTAAATCTATATTTTGGAAGTGGACGGGGAATTGTTAAGAAATGAATCTGAAATTGAGAGTAGAACTGGCTGGGGAGGGCTGGGTTAGTGGCTGAGCTGAGAGGGGCTGTTCCTCCCAGTTAGCCCCCCTGCCCCCGAGTCATCCGGTACCCTCCCCCCAACCGTGTCTCAGCCCAGCTTCCCCACGGTCTCGTCTTCCCCTCCTCCCCATTTGGACCTTGTCACCCCTCCTCACAGACACCACGACCTTCCCCAGTCTCCTCCCCTCCTCCGCAGCCAGCCTCCCCTCCCAGTCACACGGTCTCTACACTCCCTCTCACCCTGTCTCCGCCCCCCCACCCTCCCTGTCTCACTCTCCCCCTCCATCCCCAACTCTCTCTCTCTCCCAACCCCTCACCCCAAGTCTCCCCCTTCCCACCCATTCCCCCCCCCCCAGTCTCCCGTTCCCACCCACCCCCCC
>CM059437.1:4541040-4627453 GCA_030390025.1 Squalus acanthias | reverse complement strand
GTATCACACCCTCCGCCCACAGCGCCCCCTGCCGGTCACTCCGGGTATCACCCCCCCCCACACAAATGACAAAAAAGGGTTGATGGTGGAAGGCAAAGAAACAAAAGATTGGTCTAGAAGAGGTGTAAATGGGAATAGCAGAATCATCAACAGCTGCCATCTAAAAAAATGGGGGCAGTGGTTATGATCTGAAATTGTTGAACTCCATGTTGTGTCCAGAAGGCTGTAAAGTGCCTCATCGAAAGATGAGGTGCTGTTTCTCAAGCTTACGCTGAGCTTCATTGGAACAGTGTAAGAGGCCGAGGACGGAGAGGTCAGAGTGGGAGTGGAGCGGAGAATTAAAGTGACAGGCGACCGGAAGCTCGGGGTTATGCTTACGGACTGAACGGAGGTGTTCCGCAAAGCGGTCAACCTATCTGCATTTGGTCTCCGCAATGTATAGGAGACCACATCGGGAGCAGCGAATACAGTATACTAAATTGCAAGTACAAGTAAATCGCAGTTTCACCTGGAAAGAGTGTTTGGGGCCCTGGACGGTGGGGAGGGAGGAGTTGAAAGGATATGTGTTGCATCTCCTGCGCTTGCACGGGAAGGTGCCGTGGGAAGGGGAGGAGGTGATTGAGGAGTGGACCAGGGTGTCACGGAGGGAGCGGTCCCATCGGAATGCTGAAAGGGGAGGGGAGGGGAAGATGGGAAGATGTGTTTGGTGGTGGGATCACGCTGGAGGTGGCAGAAATGGCGGAGGATGATCCGTTGAATGTGGAGGCTGGGGGAGGATGAAAGGTCAGGACAAGGGGAACCCTATCGTGGTTCTGAGAGGGAGGGGTGAGAGCAGAAGTGCGGGCAATAGAACGGACACGGTCGAGGGCCATGTCAACCATGGTAGAGGGGAATCCTCGGTTGAGGAAAAAGGAAGACATGTCGGAAGCACTAGTATGGAAGGTGGCATTGTTAGAGCAGATATGACGGAGCCGGAGAAACTGGGTGAATGGAATAGAGTCCTTACAGGAAACGGGGTGGGAGGAAGTGTAGTCCAGGTAGCTGTGGGAGTCAGTGGGCTTCTCGTGAATATTTGAGTAATTCCAGTATTTTCTGTTTTTATTTCACAGAAGAATGAACTGATTGCATGGTATCAGTTTTGCTTTTATACAATAGTTTTTCCATCGTCGAACTGCCTTAAAGCGCTTCACGAACAATGAGTCACTTTTTGAAATAGTTCTGTAAACATCCACTCTGCACCACCATCGGCCCAGAAACAGAAATGAGATAAATTAGTCAATCTGATTTTAGGGACGAATGTCATGTCGTTTGGGGGGAATTGAACATAAACTGGTGCCTACAATTACCCCGCACTGTATGCTATTCTCTGCCACACCCTCATAGACAAGGAGTGAGCAAGGGCAGAATCACCGACCAAGGTGTCAGCTGTGGCTCAGTGGGTAGCACTCTTGAGACTGAAGTCCCACTCCAGAGGCTCGAGCACATAATCCAGGCAGACACTCCAGTGCAGTACTGAGGGAGTGCTGCATTGTCAGAGGTGCCGTCTTTCAGATGAGACGTTAAACTGAGGCCCCGTCTGTCCTCTCAGGTGGACTAAAGATCCCATGTCATTTTTCAAAGATGAGCAGGGGAGTTATCCCCATTGTCCTGACCAATATTTATCCTTCAACCAACATCACTAAAACAGATTAGTTGGTCATTTATCACATTGCTATCTATGTGCAATTGGCTGCCATGTTTCCTACATTGCAACACTTCAAAAGTACTTAATTGGCTGTAAAGCACTTGGGACGTCCTGAAGTTGTCAAAGACGCTATATAATGCAAGTCTTTCTATCTTGCTGTTGGCTTCTCCATGTCTCTCATTGGTTAGGTTATTCCTGCAGTTTCAACTTCAATACAATGAAGAACTTTAGATTTATGTAGAAGAAAACTTTGGTGACTTTGAAAGATCAGTGAGATTGTTGGAACAGCTAAATCTTTAACTGTGTGGCAGCAAAGACCTCCATTCCCAATCCCACTGCCAATGGCCACGAAAAAATAAATCTACAATATTCAAAGAGCCAACGCTCTTTGCCAAAACAGGTGTCTGGATCTTCACTGCATGAAAATTCAAATAAAAACTGCTTTCAGACAAGGTCAAGTGAGGCCCTCACAAAGCTCCCAGCCTCCCCACAATAAGAACACAAGGTGTGGGTTAACAAAAGGCCTTTCAACCCATCAAACCCAACCCCTCCACTGACCAAATTCAATGTACACCCCCATAGATATCACCAGTTTGTTTCTGGTTCAAGTTTACTGCTCCCATCTATTTTACAATGGTACAATTTGGAGACTGGGAACACTGAGCTATACAACAACATGCATTTCTATAGCACCTTTAACATAGTAAAACGTCCCGAAGTGCTTCACGGGAGCGATTATCAAACAAAATTTAACACCGAGCCACATAAGGAGATATTAAGACAGGTGACCCAAAGCTTGGTCAAAGAGGTAGGTTTTAAGGAGCATCATAAAGGAGGAGAGAGGTAGAGAGGCGGAGAGGTTTAGGGAGGGAATTCCAGCGCTTAGGGCCCAGGCAGCTGAAGGCACGGCCGCCAATGGTGGAGTGAAGGAACTCAGGGATGTGCAAGAGGCCAGAATTAGAGTCATAGAGTTACACAGCACAGAAAGAGGCTCTTCGGCCCATCGTGTCTGCACCGGCCATCAAGCCCTGTCTATTCTAATCCCATTTTCCAGCACTTGGTCCGTAGCCTTGTATGCTATGGCGTTTCAAGTGCTCATCTGAATGCTTCTTGAATGTTGTGAGGGTTCCTGCCTCTACCACCCTTTCAGGCAGTGAGTTCCAGAGTCCAACCACCCTCTGGGTGAAAAAGTTTTTCCTCAAATCCCCTCTAAACCGCCTGCCCCTTACCTTGAAACTATGACCCCTGGTTATTGACCCCTCTACTAAGGGGAAAAGTTCCTTTCTATCTACCCTATCTATGCCCCTCATAATTTTGTACACCTCAATCAGGTCCCCCCTCAGCCTTCTCTGCTCTAAGGAAAACAACCCCAGCCTGTCCAGTCTCTCTTCATAGCTGAAGCGCTCCAGCCCAGGTAACATCCTGGTGAATCTCCTCTGCACCCTCTCCAATGCAATCACATCCTTCCTATAGTGTGGCGACCAGAACTGCACACAGTATTCCAGCTGTGGCCTAACTAGCGTTTTGTACAGCTCCATCATAACCTCCCTGCTCTTATATTCTATGCCTCGGCTAATGAAGGCAAGTATCCCATATGCCTTTTTAACCACCTTATCTACCTGTCATGCTGCCTTCAGGGATCTATGTACATGCACACCAAGGTCCCTCTGATCCGGTCCTTCCTAGGGTCCTACCATTCATTGTGTATTCCCTTGCCTTGTTAGTCCTCCCAAAATGCATCACCTCACACTTTTCAGGGTTAAATTCCATTTGCCACTGTTCTGCCCATCTGACCAGCCTGTCTATATCGTCCTGTAGCCTGAGGCTTCCCTCCTCGCTATTTACCACCCCACCAATTTTCGTGTCATCTGCGAACTTACTGATCATACCTCCTACATTCATATCTAAATCATTAATGTACACTACCGATCTCTGCGGTACACCACTGGACACTGGCTTCCAGTCACAAAAACAACCTTCGACCATCGCCCTCTGCCTCCTGCCACGAAGCCAATTTTGGATCCAATGTGCCAAGTTGCCCTGGATCCCATGGGCTCTTACCTTCTTGACCAGTCTCCCATGCGGGAGCAGTGCAGACATCTCGGTGCATTGTAGAGTTGGAGGAGGTCACAGAGATAGGGAGGGGCGAATTGTTTCAATCACACTGTCCAGTCACATTAAGCGCTTGATGGAATGGTCATCTATTTATCCACATAATGTTTCTTTCTTTAAAAAGAAAGGTTGGATATCTGATTTTAGAGTTAACTGTCAATGATCTGCTTCTGGTAAGAATTTATCAACGATCTGAGGGCTGGATGGAATCCTGGGTACGGGGTGGATTATCTTGTTGCAGACTCATTTATGTTTGCGTCTCTAGTCCTGTAATCATGATTCAAATAAAAGTAAACAGAAAAATATCCACAACATGCAGAGACCCGATTCAACAGTATAACTCTCACCGAGTCAGGTGGTTGTAGAGTGAAGCCCCAATCATGTTAAACTCGTTATCTTGACTGACACTCCAGCGCAGCACTCAGGTGATGCTGCATTGCCAGAGGCATCATGTTGACAGAATAATGAGGTCCTATCTGCAGGATGCCCTCTAGCAATTCGCCAAGGCTTCTTCAGGAGCACCTCCCAAACTGGCGACCTCCACCACCTAAGACAAGGGCAGCAGGTGCATGGGAACACCACTCCCACTTGCTATGCTGCCCTTCCTTCGTTGCTGGGTCAAAATCCTGGAACTCCGTACCTTCACCACACGGACTGCAGCGGTTGAAGAAGGTGGCTCACTACCACCTTCTCAAAGGGCAGCTAGGGATGGGCAATAAATGCTGGGCCTTGCCAGCGACGCCCACATCCCAAGAATGAATTGAAGCTCCAGACCATGAAATAAGTCTTGCTTATTTTAGCTTTTCACTCTGTTAGCGACGCCCACATCCAGAGAATAAGCTTTTTAAAAAAGGTGCAGGGCACTCTCCTGGTCAACAATCCTCCATCGCCCAAAGAAACAGTTTTACGGTCGCTCAGTATGCGTAAATTAACAGCCACATTTCCTTACATAACAGTATCTGCACTTCAATAGTAATGTATCCATTGTTAAGTGCTTTGAGATATCCTGAGGACATAAAGAGCTATACGAATTCAAGCTCTTTCCGTCGACACTGTGTGCGTTTTAAGGAGCTGGATCACATCCCATCTCCATGTTTAATGCAGCAAAAACTCTTCATAAATCGAAGACAACTCCCACAACCCTTGCTTCCCCTCTCAGAATCCTTTGACAAGTCGATGCTGATTTGAAGTGACCCAGTGGAATGCTCACCGTTTCTAAATCATTCTCAGGCGCAATTGCTGCTCTCCCCAATGTAGGGGATAAATTAGTATCCAATTCAGGTGCAAATGATTTTCTCCCATCCCCATATGCTCTGCCCTTTCCACTAACTCTTAATAGGGTAAAGACTCTCTCATACTTCAGCGCAGTTGCTCAATTGGCCATTGGAATCATAGAATAGCACAGGAGGCAGCTATTCGGCCCATCGAGTCTCCGCCAAGGAAATCTGCAAATTTTCCCCTAACCAACCCCCCTTAAAAAGGCTATTGAGTAAACTCCAGAATCCTACATCATAAGCCCGAGACCATTTTTCCTCCTTTCCACATCAGGAAATGGCAGACATGTTGAATAATTACTTTGCGTCAGTATTTACAGTAAAAGAGGATAGCATGCCGGAAATCCCAAGGAAACTAATATTGAATCAGGGACAGGGACTCAATAAAATAACAGCAATGAAGAAAGTAATGGCACTAAAGAACGACAAATCCCTAGGACCAGATGATTTCCATCCCAGGGTTTTAAAGAAAGTAGGTGATTATAGTAAGGGCATCTGCAAAGTTCTGTCGATTGAGGAACCGTCCCATTAGATTGAAAAATTGCACATCACTCCGCTATTTAAGAATGGTGAGAGAAGAAAACCAGGGAATTCTAGAGCAGTTAGCCTAACATCTGTTGTGGGGAAATTGCTAGAGTCTATAATTAAGGATAGGGTGACTGAACACCTCAAAAATTTTCAGATGATCAGAGAGAGCCAGCATGGATTTGTGAAAGGTAGGTTATGCCTGACAAACCTGATTGAATTTTTTGAAGAGGTGACTAAAGTAGTGGACAGGGGAATGTCTATGGATGTTATTTATATGGACTTCCAGAAGGCATTTGATAAAGTCCCACATAAGGGACTGCTAACTAAGGTAGAAGCCACAGAATTGAGGGCAAATTATTGACCTGGTTAGGAAATTGGCTGAGCGGAAGGAGACAGAGAGTAGGGATGATGGGTAGGTTCTCAAATTGGCAGGAGGTGACTAGTGATGGCCTGCAGGGATCTGTGTTGGGGCCTCAACTATTCACAGCATTTATTAATGATTTAGATGATGGCATAGAAAGTCATATATTCAAATTTGCCAATGACACAAAGATAGGCGGCATTGTAGATGGAAGCATAAAATTACAAAGGGATATCGACAGATTAAGTGAATGGGCAAAACTGTGGCAAATGGATTTCAATGTAGGCAAATGTGAGGTCATCCACTTTGGACCTATAAAGGATAGAACAGGTTACTTTCTAAATGGTGAAAAGCTAAAATCAGTGGAGGTCCAAAGAGACTTAGGGTCCAGGTACATGGATCATTAAAATGTCATGAACAGGTACAGAAAATAATCAAAAAGGCTAATGGGATGCTGACCTTTATATCTAGAGGACTAGAATACAAGGGGGTAGAAGTTATGCTGCAGCGATACAAAACCCTAATTAGACCACACCTGGAGTACTGTGAGCAGTTCTGGGCACCACACCTTAGGAAGGATATATTGGCCTTGGAGCGAGTGCAGCGTAGGTTTACCAGAAATGATACACGAAGTTACAAGGAGAGATTACACAAATTAGGGTTGTATTCCCTAGAATTTAGACAGTTAAGGGGTGATCTGATCTGATCGAAGTTTTCAAGATATTAAGGGGAACAGATAGGGTAGATAGAGAGAAACTATTTCCGCTGGTTGGGGATTCTAGGACTAGGGGGCATAATCTAAAAATTAGAGCTAGACTTTTCAGGAGTGAAATTAGGAAACACCAAACGGCCTCCTTCTGTGAATCCATAGACACACACCAAGAGTATATTTTACTACTGAGTGTGGTATGAATGCACATACCTGGGAATGACTAGGATTAGATCACTGTGGATCCAGTACTGGCCCTGCAATGGATCACAGCACTGGGGAAACCTGGTCTAAGCATTCCAAGCAGAGCCGCACCTGGTTACAGACAAACCTTGGTACTGCTGCCCTCAAAAAAGGGGAGAAAGTGGAGGAATAAAAACCAGAGCCGTGGCTAGCACGGGACAGCGTGCAAAGCAATCCCAGGCGTACTAATCCTCTTCCCTCCCCCCCCACTGGCGTATGTTACCGCATCAAACCAATGGTCCCAGCTCCGAATCCACCCCAGCCTCCCCACCCCGAGTGCATCACTCCTGGACTGGAAGCCCGCTTTCATTAATGAAACACAAGGACACGCGTTTAACCATTTTATTCAGACAGCGACCACGTTGGACTAAATCAAAGAGTTCTTACACAATTGGATTGGAAAAAAAAATAATCCCATTTGAATACTTAGTGGTGGCAGAGACGCCAAACCCACACGCTGCAATAATTTACTCTTCCCCGGCCGTCTTCCAGATTCTCCCTCGGGAATTTACATGGCAAACAGGATCAGGAAGGCAACCATCAGACAGAAGAGGCCCATGGCCTCAGACAGAGCGAATCCCAGGATTGCGTAGGAGAAAAGCTGCTGTTTCAGGGAAGGGTTCCTGTAGAATAGACAAATTTTTTTTTAAAACATTTGAAAACCTATTTAGCTTTCTCCGGCTACATTAGTAACCGTTTGCAAACTCAGTGAGCACATTGGGCCTGGTGGAGGCCACTCGTTACAGGCTGGGTCCGCTCCGTCCTGTCGGGAGGCAGAGCTCGGACATAGTGCAGCTGCGCCACACCAAGTCATAAAACACTCACACCCTCACTACACAGTATGGGTAAACTCGGCATGTATGAAACAGGCTCTCCCCTCTTACCCACCCCGATACATTTGGTTAATGCTGGTGAATTCAGTGCTTCCTCCGCCAGTTCAAGCACCCAGCATCAGGAGCGAGCGCTCCCAGGCAATGTTCCCTCGAATTTTTTTTATTGGGCCGCGCGGCCCCTCTAATGGGCTGTACTGACTATTCAAAATTGCATGCATGCATGTTTTTTCCCCTTTAAAAGCTGGAGGAGCTGGCTACGTGGGCCCTCCAGAGCGCTGTGCGGCCATGCAGCTTAATGAGAACATTGCTCCCAGATACAGTTAGCTACCCCAACTCTGCCCAACCTTGGGTTGCATTCCCCAGCCAAGGGGGGCAGGTAGCTAACCTACTTATGGTACCAGTGAGACCTTTCCACTCCAACCACCCTGAATGACCAGCTTAGGCCACTTGGGAACTCAGCTGTTGCCCAAGGTCCTTCCACAAGGGACTCCCCACAACCGAAGGAATTTTAATCCCATCGATATGGACTGGAGTTGAGCCAAGAGGTGAAAGGCTGGCTCACCATCCAGGGGTTAGTGAAATAGACTCAACCTGCAGATGAAAAGAGGTAGATTAAGGCACGAGTGCCAGGTGAACAGGTGAAAGTAACGCCCACCTTTATTCTCCAAGGGCCAACCCCAATCACACACACAGCAACCTTAAACATTCACTCCCTCCACCACCGGCGCACCATGGCTGCAGTGTGCACCATCTACAAGATGCACTGCAGCAACGCGCCAAGGCATCTTCGACAGCAGCTCCCAAACCCGCAACCGCTACCAAGGGCAGCAGGCGCATGGGAACACCACCTCCAAGTCACACACCATCCTGACTTGGAAGTATATCGCCGATCCTTGTCACTGGATCAAAATCCTGGAACTCCCTCCCTAACAGCACTGTGGGAGTACCTTCACCGCAGACTACAGCGGTTCAAGGCGGCGGCTCACCACCACCTTCTCTAGGGATGGGCAATAAATGGCATTCTTGCCAGCGATGCCCACATCCCATGAATGAATAAAACCTTTTTTTTTTTTTAAATCACGCGGTGTGGGAGGGACCTGATCGGATTCAGCTCTCACTCCTTTCCCCGCTCCTCCAAAACCAGGAACATACCTAGTTGTTTGGGGGGAGGGGGAAATGTCTGGCCTTTTGGTCTGCAGGACAGAGTTTGTTCATGAACAAGAGGGAGCTTTAATGCATAATTTTACCAGATTGTCCCAATGGGAGCAGAGGCAAGTAAGTAGATGGGATCCTGCTCAAACCAGGACCTCCCAACTCTCCCAAATTGTAGATTTAATTCTCTTTTCAATAAATGTTGGGACCAACTGAACATTCCACTTAAGCCACAGGGACGATCCGACATGGGTGGCTGGTCTCTAAGCTCATCCCACACACACACACCTGGGCAGCTGCACTAATGCAATGGAGTTTCCCCCATCCCGATGGGCAGTTCTGTAATGACGGACCCCCAAGAACTAACCAGGAGGCTTCAAAAACTCCCCATTATATCAATTTAAGGATGCATTGAAGGGGAAGCCAGATAAGTACACGAGGGAGAAAGGAATAGAAGGACATGCTGACAGGGTGAGATGAATAGAATCTCAGAAACTTACAGCACAGGAGGAGGCCAGTCGGCCTGTGCCGGCTCTGTGAAGGAGCCGTCGTGCTCAGTCCCACATCCCCCGCTATTTGTCCGTAACCCGTCAGTTCCTCATCCTCCAGAACCTGTCCCACTCCCTTTTAAAATTATTGATGGAATCAGCTTCCACCACCTGTTCAGGGAGAGCGTTCCAGATCCCCACAACTCAGAAAAAATCTCTCGTCTCCCCTCTAGATCTTTTTCCAATGATTTTAAATCTATGACCTCTGGTTATTGACCCACTTGCCAGAGGGAACAGCTTTACTCAATCTACTCAAAACCTCTCATCTTGAAAACCTCTATTAGGGTGGGAGGAGGCTGGTGTGGAGCATAAACACCGGCACAGACCAGTTGGGCCGAATGGCCTGTTTCTGTGCTGTAAAATTCTATGTAATTTGTTGGAACAAAACCAGATACAAAGGCAAAAACCCATGACCAGATTCACAAGGCGCGTTACCTGGCGTAGCCGATAATCAAGCTGCCAAATACCGTCCCAATACCAGCACCAGAGCCGGCCACTCCCACAGTAGCAGCGCCAGCACCGATGAACTTAGCAGCAGTGTCGATGTCCCTGGAGGCGACGCTGGTCTGGAGGTCCCGCCGTACAGTCTGCACCAGTGCATTCCTTGGCGCAGGGAGGAGCTGTGCCTAAACAGAACGGGAGAGTGGTTAAAGGGCCGCTGCGACTTCCAAAATATAAAACTAATCCTTTCAGGTCTTCTTCCATGCCGAGGGGGGCGGGCTTGTTCCCAAATCCCACCACTGGAAGCAGGCCGCAAGCCAGAGACGCACCATCTCTGCGCTGCTAGTTGATCTCAGAAAGGGGCTTTGCAGCTAGGTATTCCTGGGCTTGGGAGAAGTGGGGGGGGGGGGGGGGGGGGGGGGGAAAGAGAGAAGGAAAGAGGGGTCAGGGTTCCCGCTCCCAAGCACAATCTAGTGACCCCTTCTGGAAAGTCCACATTAAGCAAAGTTGGATTAAGTGAGCAGGCAAAAGATGGGTTTCAACACAGGCAAGTGTGAGGTCATCCATTTTGAACCCATAAGAAAGGATAGATCAGAGGTTTTTTTTTTACTATAAATGGTGAAAAGGTAGAAAAAGTGGAGGTCCAAAGAGATTGCAGGGTCCATGTACAAAGACCACCAAAATGTAGTGGTCAGGTACAAATACTTAATCAAAAAGGCTAATGGAATGTTAGCCTTCATAACTATAGAGTTAGAATATAAACCTAACACAAGAACATAATAGGAGCAGGAGTCGGCCACTTGGCCCCTCGAGCCTGCTCCGCCATTCAATAAGATCATGGCTGAGCTTCAACCTCAACTCCACTTTGCTGCCCGATCCCCATATCCCTCGATTCCCTTAGTTGCCAAAAATCTATTGATCTGTCTTGAATATACTCAACGACTGAGCAGCCACAGCTCTTTGGGGTAGAGAATTCCAAAGATTCACAACCCTTTGAGTGAAGAAATTTCCCCTCATCTCAGTCCTAAATGGCCGACCTCTTATTCTGAGACTGTGATAAAGGGGAGGAAGTTTTGCTACAGCTATACAAAGCCCTGGCTAGACCACATCTGGAGCACTGTGTACCGTTCTGGGCACCGCACCTTAGAAAGGATTTATTGGCCTTGGAAGGAGCGCAGCGCAGATTCACCAGAATGTTACCAGGGCTTCCAAGGGTTAGATTAGGAGAGATTACATAAACTAGGCATGTATTCCCTCAAATACAGAAGGTTAAGGGGTGATTTGGTTTTTAGGATATTGAAAGGAATCGATAGAGTAGATAGAGAGAAACTTTTTCCACTACTGGGAGCATGTAGGACAAGGGGACATAACCTTAAAATCAGAGCCAGGCCATTCAGGAGAGAAGTTAGGAAACACTCCTTCACGCAAAGGGTGGTAGGAGTGTGGGACTCTCTCCCACAAAAAGCAGTAGATGCTGGGGCTCAATTCATAATTTTTAATCTGAGATCAATAGATTTTTGCTGGACAAGGGTATTAAGGGATATGGAGCCAAGGTGGGTGGATGGAGTTAGGTTACAGATCAGCCATGATCTCACTGAATGGTGGAACAGGCTCAAGGGGCTGAATGGACTCCTCCTGTGCCTATGCACATCTTATGAGGCACCCAAAGAAAATAGGCAGATGCTCATTGTCTGGGTTCACCTGGGTAAAGTGGGCACCCATGGAACTGTATCCTAGCACAAAACAGCTACTGGGGTGGGGTGGGGGGGGCAGGAAGAGAATGAGTGGAGGGGAAAGTGTGGGCAACACGGTGGCATAGTGGTTAGCACTGCTGCCTCACAGCGGCAGAGACCCGGGTTCGAATCTGACCTCGGGTGACTGTCTGTGTGGAGTTTGCACATTCTCCCCGTGTCTGCGTGGGTTTCCTCCGGGTGCTCCGGTTTCCTCCCACAGTCCAAAAATGTGCGGGTTAGGTTGATTTGGCTATGATAAATTGACCCTTAGTGTTAAGGGGGGATTAAATATGTGGGGTTATGGGGATAGGATGGGATATGTTAGGGGGAATTAAATACGTGGGTTTCCGGGGGTAGGGTGGGATATGTGTACTGTGGGGATTAAAGCAGGGACAGGGTACTGGATTTGGATGATCAGCCATGATCGTATTGAATGGTGGAGCAGGCTCGACGGGCCGAATGGCCTACTCCTGCTTCTAGATTCTATGTTTCTATGTTAGGAGAAGGCCATTCAGCCCTTCAAGCCTGTTCCGCCATTCAATTAGATCACGGCTGATCTACACCTCAACTCCATATCCCTCGATACCCTTACCCAACAAAAATCTATGGATCGCAGTCTTGAAAATTTCTACTGACCCCGCCCCCAGCATCCATAGCCTGTTGAGTTCCAGATTTCACAAATTGTGAGAAAAAGTGTTTCCTGTATCTATTCCTTATTGAATCCTCATCATTTTAAACACCTTGCTTAGATCACCCCACAACCTTCTAGGCTCAAGGGAAAGAAGCCACATTTATGCAGCCTGTCCGATTAATTTAACCCTTTAAGCCCTGGCATCATTCTGGTGAATCTGAGGTGTACTCGCTGCTAAGGAACAGAAACAATTAAAGTGGGACACAATCAGAAGGGGAGCAGAGAAGATTTTTGGGGGGGGGGAAAGAGAGAGGAAGAGAAGGAAAAGCACTTGCCACTCGTATTGGCATCCCAAAGCAATGTCGAAACCACTGGCCCAAACTGCCCTGAAGTGCGACTTTCTTTCCAGAGTTTGACTTGCAGTTAGCGCACTCGGTGAGGGTCTTTGCCCCGCCCGTGACGAAACACTTGGCCAGTTCACCGAGCGGCCGGGAGGCACGCAGCACTCCGTCGATCCTGCCAATGACTCGATTGCCACAAGGAGAGAACCACAGAAGATTTCAAAAAGTTCTTACTTGTTCGTTTTGGATCTCCGGCCTGCTGAAGACCGAGGCCGACATCGGCCGAAGGAATGTCCTCGAAGTGCTGCGAACCTGGAAGGCAAATCAGAAGCGTTACCGACAGTGCCCAACAGCCCATGCCGTAGCCCCGCCCAACAGTCCATGCCCCCCACAACCCCCACCCCGCCCAGTCCATGCCCCCCACAACCCCCACCCCGCCCAGTCCATGCCCCCCACAACCCCCACCCCGCCCAGTCCATGCCCCCCACAACCCCCACCCCGCCCAGTCCATGCCCCCACAACCCCCACCCCGCCCAGTCCATGCCCCCCACAACCCCCACCCCGCCCAGTCCATGCCCCCCACAACCCCCACCCCGCCCAGTCCATGCCTCCCACACAACACCCACGCCACCGATTTTTAGAAAGTACTCTGCATATGTCCAGTTATCACAGGACACCCATTCATCCTTTTGAAAACGTCAATTATATTGGAAACCGGTTCATCGCTTGCAGTTAGGCTAATTAACTCTGGATTATCATTAGGCCTCAAATCTCTAAGTAGTACAAGTAATACTAGATGAGAGACAGTACTGAGAGGAGAGACTGTGCAATATAGACATACCGCTAATATTTATAACAAGATCAAGGTATATTTTCCCCTTAAACTGTGCATAAAGATAATGACACAGTAACATACAATTATGCTCAAGGAAAGCACTGCAAGATGAGGAGTTTCATAGCTTCAAACAAAATGAACAGATCAGAGTCAAGGGCAGAGAGTCAGATAGTCCTTCCTTTAAACACTCACCACAGCAGGACAGGAGACAAACTTAGCACAAGAATACATCATGGTTATACCTTGCAGAAAGAAGGGGGAAAAAAATCAATTTACATTTAGTTAGACCACTTCAAACAAGAACACAAATCTAACCTGCACAATACCTGGTTAGAACTAGTTACTGCAAATCTCTAATTACAAAGATTAACCCGACAGCTTCTTGTACAGTGGTTTGAACTACAAACTGCAGACAGTGATCAGGAGCTTGATATCTTTTCAAGCTTAGAGATTAAAAAAAACAGGACTTTTAACCCATAGTTATCCAAGAGCCCATAAACAGCAAGTCTGTAGAATCAAGAAATGAACCCCAGTATCATTGAGGACATGCACAACCAGCACAGCTTACTACACGACTGGAGTTTATTAATGGAGCCTAAATGCTTAAGCACCTCCACAATGTATTACTGGCCAGAGTGACCCTTGCTGCAGTCTGGAGGTCAAGGCACCACACTGAAGCAAATCAATGAAAGAAACACAAAACACACAATCATTTTAAGAGTTTAAGAGCAACCCTGCTGTACTAAAGCTACAGAGCAGTCAAAGAGCAATCCATGGGCTTCGGAAATTCTTGCACGTTCTACAATTTCACAAAGACTCAAATACTAATCGACAGAGGTCAATGTTCAGGAAGTCCATCGCCCAGCAAAAAGCCTGTAGGAAAATTGCACTAAACACAACCTTCAATTGCAACGGATTTAAACCCAGTGCAATAAATCAGGAGCAGTCACTCATTTGTAGAAGCTCCAATTCTATGTAGAGGTCAACCCATTATTCCAATGGTGCAAAAAAAATCTTAATGCACAAAGATTATACTTAAAGCACAAAAATAGTTCAAGCAAATCCAAAATACTTAATGCAAAATTAAATAGCAGAGCAAATTTTATATTAATATATACACTAATTTTAATTGCCATTTGGAAAGGGCAAAGACAGTGAGGTTGAAGGAGGAATTCTCGCTGCAACCCAACTGTTTGAATTGGAGGTCAAACCCCGGCTCCAGCCGAGTGTCCCCGGCAGCGGGCTTCCGACAGGCGGCCCAGAGACCGAGGCCACCCCCAGGCTGAAGGGGCCTGAACCCGGCCAACTCCCGACTCGAGCGCCAGGCTCCGAGGCCTAAGGCGGGGTTGGCGGTCAGGGGGGGCCGCGGTGGGATTGTGGCACCGAGCCGGGCCGGGGGGAAGGCCCTCCCGGGAGGCCGGGGCGCCGGCTGTTACCCGCGGGCCGCTGTCTGCACTGTCGCTCTCCTCAGGCTGGTTCTTCCCTGCAATGGCGGCACCGGCTCTCCACTCACCTTCTCCTTCCAGTCACCTCCAGCCGCCCCCGCCGCTGATTGGTCACCCGCGACGGAGGTCCCGCCCCGCCGCCATTGATTGGTCAGTCTTCCCGACTGGCACGCCCATCGACCAATGGCAGCGCTGCCGACGAGCA
Source organism: Squalus acanthias (assembly GCA_030390025.1). NCBI lineage: Eukaryota > Metazoa > Chordata > Chondrichthyes > Squaliformes > Squalidae > Squalus > Squalus acanthias. The sequence goes on along the minus strand of CM059437.1, from coordinate 4,612,378 downwards.
TGGCGCCGCTGGCCAAGAGGGAACGCAGGTGCGCTGGTGCCGCGGTAGCCCCCTGCGGTGGGAGGACCGGTGCAGCTGCCATGTCCCCCTCTACCTTTCAGCATTCTGCCTGCACTGTCAAGGTGACCTCAGGACAAATTCACTGAGGTGCAGGCAGTTGTTCTTATTTATTGACTCTACCGTTTTATAATCACACACAGGTTTTCAAGATATTAAGGGGACAGATAGAGTAGATAGAGAGAAACTATTTCCATTGGTTGGGGATTCTAGGGGGCATTACATAGGATTACATAGGATATACGGCACAGAAACAGGCCATTCGGCCCAACCAGTCCATGCCGGCGTTTATGCTCCACTCGAGCCTCCTCCCATCTTTCCTCATCTAACTCTATCAGCATAACCCTCTATTCCCTTCTCCCTCATACGCCTATCTAGCCGCCCCTTAAATGCATCTACACTATTCGCTTCAACCACTCCCTGTGGTAGCGAGTTCCACATTCTCACCACTCCCTGGGTAAAGAAGTTTCTTCTGAATTCCCTATTCGATTTCTTGGTGACTATCTTATATTGATGAACTCTAGTTTTGCTCCTCCCCACAAGTGGAAATACACTCTCCGTATCCACTCTATCAAAACCTTTCATGATTTTAAAGACCTCTATTAGGTCACCCCTCAGCCTTCACTTTTCAAGAGAAAAGAGATCCAGCCTGTTCATCCTTTCCTGATATGTATACCCTCGCATTTCTGGTGTTATCCTTGTAAATCTTCTCTGCACTCTCTCCAGTGCCTCTATATCCTTTTTGTAATACGGCGACCAGACTGCACACAGTACTCCAAGTATGGTCTAACCAATGTTCGATATAAGTTTAGCATAACTTCACTACTTTTCAATTCTATCCCTCTAGAAATAAACTCTAGTGCTTGGTTTGCGTTTTTATGGCCTTGTTAACCTGTGTCGATAATTATAGTAATTTATGTATTTGTACTAAGTAATATGTGACCTCCCTATTTTTCTTATCAAAATGTAATACCTCACATTTATCTGTGTTGAACTTCATTTGCCAATTATATGCCCATTCTGCAAGTTTATTAATATCTTCTTGTAATTTGTTGCAGTCCTCCTCAGTGTTGGCTATGCCCCCCAATTTGGTGTCATCCACAAATTTAGAAATTGTGTTTTTGATTCTAAAGTCTAAATTGTTAATATAAATTGTGAACAACATTGGTCCCAGCACTGATCCTTGTGGAACACCACTTCCCAACTTCTGCCACTCTGAATAGCTACCCTTTACCCCTACTCTCCACTTTCTAACTTGAAGCCAGCTAGCTATCCATTCTGCTACTTGTCCCCTGACTCCGCATTCCCTGACCTTATTCATTAGTCTATTATGTGGTACCTTATCGAAAGCCTTTTGAAAATCTAGATAAATTACATCTACTGCATTACCCTTGTCTACTCTCTCTGTTACCTCTCCAAAAAATTTAATTAGGTTGGTCAAGCAAGACTTTCCTTTTGAAATCCATGCTGACTATTTATTATTATATTTTTGGTTTCAAGATGTTCTTCTACTTTCTCCTTTAGTAGGGAGTCCATTATTTTTCCAACCACCGATGTTAAGTTGACTGGCCTATAGTTCCCTGGACATGTTCGATCTTCCTTCTTAAATATAAGTATTACGTTAGCTATCCTCCAGTCCTCTGGCACTACACCTTTTTCTAACACATTAATAAATATGTGTAGTAATGCCTCTGCTATTTCTTCCCTGGATTCTTTTAAAATGCGCAGATGTAATCCATCCAAAAGGACCAGGGGTTTTATCCTCTTTGAGTTTCATTAGTTTATTTAGAACATCTCCTTGTTTTATTTTAAATGCAGTTAACTCATTACTAATCTCATTATCTGACGTCATCTCCACCTGTTTTATCTCCCTGGTAAATACTGAAGCAAAGTAATTATTTAATATTTCTGCCATCTCTCTATCGCTGCCTGTGGTATTATCCTCTCCATCCCTTAATGGCCCTATTCCCATCCCGACCTTCCATTTTTTATTTATGTGCCTGTAAAATATTTTACTATTTTGTTTTATGTTCCTTGATAATTTAATTTCATAGTTCCTCTTTGCCTTCCTGATTGATTTTTTTGACTTCTCTCCTAATCCTTTCATATTTTCCCTTATCATGCTCTCCCCTGCTGCCCATCTACTTAATGTATGCCTCCTTCCTTACCCTCAATTTTTCCCTTGTGGCTTTATTCATCCATAGAGTCTCATTAGTATTTAGCTTGTTCTTGTTTATTAGCGGAATATATTTTTCCTGGACTCTGTTGAACACCATTTTAAATGTTTCCCATTGCTGTTCTACATCATTGTTTGCCAATATTGTTGTCCATTTTATTTTCCCCAGTGCTATTCTCAGCCCCTCAAAATCAGCTCTTCTCCAATCTATTACCCAGGTCTTTGTCATACCTATGTCCTTCTCAATTATTATCTTAAAGCGTATTATATTATGCTCACTATTGTCTAGATGTTCCCCTACTTTTACTTCTCTTATCTGCTCTGGTTCATTCCCCCTTACTAGATCCAATAGCGAATCCTCCCTTGTTGGGCTTTTTACATACTGGGTTAGAAAGTAGTCCTGTACACATTGTAGGAACTCCATTCCCTTATCCCCTTTACCTCCCTCTTCTGTCCAATTAATATCTGGGCAGTTGAAATCCCCCATGATTATTATTCTATGTTTTTTACTCATTTCCCTAATTTGTTTGCATATTTCTTCCTCCACCTCCCTTCCACTATTAGGTGGTCTGTAGATTACCCCTACTAGTGTGACTGATCCTTTATTATATTTCATCGCTATCCACATGGATTCTATTTCTGTCTTGCTGATAACTGTGTCACTTTTTTCTACTGCCATTATATTATCCCTAATGAGTACAGCTACTCCACCTCCCCTTTTTCCCTCTCTATCTTTTCTAAATATGTTATGCCCTTAATTCCCAGTCCTGATTTTTCTGTAGCCATGTCTCAGTAATCCCTACTATGTCTGGTTCCTCGCAACACATGATTGCCTCCAGCTCCCCTGTTTTATTGCGGACACTGTGTTCATTGCTGTACAGACATTTTAACTCATTTTTAATAACAGTTCCTCTCACTTTATTTTTAACCATCTTTTTAAACTCCTGGGGGAAAAGATTGAGTCGCGCCCCCTTTGGGGCGTTAACTTCGCCGGGGCGCTAGCGCCCCTGCGGCCAAAATTGAGCGGTAGCACCCCAAAAGGAAGCTACTGGAAGCGCCCCGCCTCCCTCTTGGGGCGCTGCAAGGGAATATCGCGGTATTGCAGGCCTTCCTCCCCTTCTTAAAGGGCAGGGGCCTTGCGCAGCGCAACCCGGGGCCCAGCCGGGCCACTGGGATCGGAGTGCCGGCAAAAGAGCCCGGCACTCAAAAGAAGTGGGCTCATGGAGCGCAGCCGGCACTCTGCGGGGGGGGGGGGGGGGGGGGGGTGCTCAGGAGGCCAGGGATGTCAGCGGAGGCAGGTGCTGGCAGGCGGCCAGCAACAAAAATGGTCGCCCGGCACCTCGCCTCTAAATAGCGCCACCCCGGCCGCAGGTAGGCCCCCCTGACCCCGTCGGACATAGTGTCCGGCAGTAAGTCAGGGGACGTTACCGAAGATCGCGGCCGGGGCGTGAGTGGAGCGCTGTGCACGGCGATGACATCATCGCCGGCGGCGCAGCACCACGGGGCGCTAACGGTTACCGCTGCCGCTAACCTCCCGCTGAATTTCGCAGGAGGCGTTGGCGGTGGCGCGCCCGGGCACTAGTTGCTTTGCGCCCCAATAGCGCCTTAGGGCGCTAACGGGAGGCGCAAAGCAACCGAATTTTTCCCTCCTGTTCTATAACTCTATTTATTCCCTGGCCATCAATATCCTCCCTTACTTTACTCTTTCCTATGCTCTCCTTTCCTGTTTTGTTTATATTTAGGCTGGTTTCATTTCTTGTAAATACCTCCCCCCATCTTACTAGTTTAAAGCCTTTGCCACCTCCCTATTTACCCTTTCCACTAGGAGACGGGTCCCATCCTGGTTCCGGTGGAGCCCGTCCCATTGGTACAGCTCCTTTCTGTCCCAGTACTGGTGCCGGTGTCCCATGAAAAGGAACCCCTCCTTCCCACACCAGCCCTTTAGCCACGTGTTAATTCTCCTGATCTGTCTGCTTCTATGCCAATTTGCACGTGGCTTGGGCAATAATCCAAAGGTCGAGGTCCTGCTTTTTAATTTAGCTCCTAACTCCTGATACTCCCTCAGCAGGACCTCCTCCCTGTTCTTACCTAAGTCGTTTGTTCCGACATGAACCACGACAGCTGGATTTACCCCCTCCCTTTCCAAATTCTTCTCCAGCCGCCACGAGATATCCCTTACCCTGGCACCGGGTAGGCAACACGCCCTTCGGGATTCTCGGTCTTGGCTGCAGAGGATGCTATCTATCCCCCTAATTATAGAATCCCCCATCACTACCACATTTCTATTCTGCTCTTCTCCCCCTTGGACAGCCTTCTGAGCCACGGTGCCTTGGTCTGCATTGTGGCTGTCCTCCCCGCAGTCTTTCTCCTCGTCCTCACACGTAGCAAGTACATTGTACCAGTTGGACAGGACCGGTGTCTGCGGGACCTCCTTACCTGCTGAGCATTTCCAGCATTTCCTGTTTTTATTTCAGATTTCCAGCAGTATTTTGCTTTAATATCTTCAGGAGAGTTGGAACTGAGAAAAGGGGAGGACAATGCTTAAAAAAATCCCTGTTAATGCTTCAATGTAGACAGGATTGAAGGGGATCGTTTGACCCAACTGCATGCCTCTCTTCCGCGGCTATGTTTGCGCCCGGGTGTCCTTGAAGAGGGAGCATGCGGTGTCCACCAGAACGCTTGCACTGGGCACTGGAGGGACTGGAGTGCATCTTGACACCCGGAACCACATTTTAATCTAATTTGATAAGTTTCATTTAAATTTGATTGAATTTACAGTTTATTGGTTGTGCCCCTTTGAGAAGGGGGCACTTGTCAACTTTTAATGGTGATGACATCATCGTCATCAACACAGAAATTAACATAAAAGAGTTAAACAGGATCGAGCGAGAATGACCAGGAGTGTCAGCAGTTGATGTCTGACACGATGTCTTCTGCCATCCCAAAAATAGGGAGCTCAAGCAGAATAAAAACCACCCCATAAACATCACAGGATATAAATAACAGATAGATTGAAGGCTTTAATCCTCTCTCGGAATTTAGATGACAGGTGTAAATCCTGCTCTCATGGTTAATGAAATCATCTGATGAGATTACTGCCTTCTAATATTCCCTGGTGATTTCTTCTCTGCTCCTTCAGTGATGCGCATATTGAGGCTATATGCTGTAAAAGTGCTGGAACCCAATACAGTGTCGAAATAAGGATAGTTCTAAACTTGGGCAATAAGTGCACCTCAGCTATGGGTATTCCAGTTTGTCATCCTTTGGCTGGGAAAGTGAGGGGGCCCTAACGGGAAGAAATGATTGTCCTAATTTCTGCTTCCCCAATTACTCCCAGGGTGTCCCCGCACTGTACCCGCCCCCCTTTTAAAATGGGGGCCGCCGTGAAAGAGTGGGGAGTTGGTTGGGGTACAATGTCTGTGAGCTGGGTCTGCAGAGGTGGAGTGAAGTATCAATTGCGAACTATAAAAGTGATTAAAATGAATTAGACTACGTCATTTTTTAATGTGCCACCAATTTTTGCACTTTCATCATTTTGGATTTCTCCCCTCGGGCTTTCAATGTTTTGTTTGTCCCTCCCACAGAAAAGAAGGAGCGTTGAGTGGACGTCTCGCCCCAGTTGCCGTCTGTGCGACTACTTGTTCTCACACGCCAAGGACATTCGCGAGTTGTCACCTTTTTTTGGAAGCAGTTGGTCAGCGTTTGGTAGTTTTCTAGGTTGGTGTGTGAATCGAGCCCCACTCCAGAGACTTGAGCATATATTTCAGGCTGATGCTCCCAGTGCTGCACTGTCAGAGGTGCCGTCTTTCGGATGAGATGTTAAACCGATCCCACGGCCACTATTTCGAAGAAGAGCAGGGGGAGTTCTCCCCGGTGTCCTGGCCAATATTTATCCCTCAACCAACAGATGATCTGGTCATTATCACATTGCTGTTTGTGGGAACTTGCTGTGCGCAAATTGGCTGCCGTGTTTCCAACATTACAACAGTGAAACAGTGACTACACTTCAAAAGTATTTCATTGGCTGTAAAGCACTCACACCCTGAGATCATGATAGAAAGAAAGTCTTGCATTTATATAGCATCTTTACAGCCAATTAAATGCTTTTTAAAGTGTAGTCACTGTTGTAATGTTGGAAACACGGCAGCCAATGTGCATACAGCAAGCTCCCACAACCAGCAATGTGATAATGCCCAGATCATCTGTTTTAGTGATATTGATTAAGGGATATATATTGGCCCCAGGACACCAGGGATAACTCCCCTGCTCTTCTTTGAAATAGTGGCCATGGGATCTTTTACAGCCACCTGAGAGAGCAGACGGGGCCTCGGTTCAATGTCTCATCCGAAAGATGGCACCTCCGACAGTGCAGCACTCCCTCAGTACTGCACTAGGAGTGTCAGCCTAGATTTTTGTGCTCAAGTCTCTGGAGTGGGACTTGAACCCACAACCGTCTGACTCAGAGACAAGAGCGCTATCTACTGAGCCACGGCTGACACTGAATAGGGAAGAAATCAATGCAAGTCTTTCTTTTTCTTTCTTTTCAAGGAAAAGTGGGCTAGGTGACACCAAGATGTTTTGTTAAAAAAACTGGAGGAAGTGGGAAATGGAGGAGGTAATGAGCTCCACAATTTTGAGGTCGTGGGAAATGAATGGGTGCAAGAGTTGATTTGAATGAACAATAAGCAATGCACTAAATCTATGAAATTATGAGAAATGGCCGATACTTGTTTGTCCTCAGAGGCCCCAATTATCCTAACGCCCTGCTGCACTCGCCTAGAAGAACACTTAGAACTGCTGAAGCAAAATGTATGGATAAAAGAGCTTGGATTCCCCACAATGCAGGGGGATTGCTCAGCCTGACCTCCGCACTGTCTCAAGATCACTTCCTGTGTAGTTCCTTAACTAACCAGAAGATGCCACACGTGCTCCAGGTAATGTAAAAGCTGCTCAGTTCCAATCCAAGTCAAGCAAGCTGATAAAGAAAGGTCGTACCTCGTAGCAGTGCTTACTAAAAGAGAATGACACAATTATGGAGCTGCGCTGAAGCCTCAGGGTTTATCGCTGGTCCCAAATTATTCTCTTATTTCTCCCTCCAATTTTATCTGCTCTTGCCTGACTCGTTATGTGGGTGTTGGCATCTCACAGGTAAAGAAAGAAAAAGCTTGCATTTCTATAGCACCTTTCACAACCTCAGGACATCCCAAAGCGCTTCACAGTTAATGTGTCAGCCATGGCTCAGTGGGCAGTACCCTCGCCTCTGAGTCAGAAGGTTGTGGGTTCTAAAGCCCCACTCTAGAGACTTGAGCACAAAAATCTAGGCTGACACTCCCAGTGCAGTGCTGAGGGAGCGCTGCACTGTCGGAGGTGGCATCTTTTGGATGAGACGTTAAACCGAGGCCCCGTCTGCTCTCTCGGGTGGATGTAAAAGATCCCATGGCACTATTTTGAAGAACAGGGGAGTTCTCCCCGGTGTCCTGGGGCCAATATTTATCCCTCAATCAACGTAACAAAAACAAATGATCTGGTCATTATCACGTTGCTGTTTGTGGGATCTTGCTGTGCGCAAATTGGCTGCTGTGTTTCCCACATTACAACAGTGACTACACTTCAAAAAAGTACTTCATTGGCTGTAAAGCGCTTTGGGATGTCTGGTTGTCATGAAAGGCGCTATAGAAATGCAAATCTTTCTTTAGTGCCTTGGTGATACTTCACAAAGTCATGAAAAGGCGCTTGATGTGTTTGGCCTCACAATCACGCATAAGCCTCAGATCGGAATGTTCTTGCCGTATGCAACAAAGGATTGTGGGAGTTGATTGGATATGTAAATTCTGTTTCTTAAAATTGATATACAAGCCAGCGTTCCTGCTCCTGATCACTCCTGTTGGAAAGTGCGTGTGTGTCGTCATCGGGTGAGGGGGCGATTGGGCTTGACTTTGATCTTGTCCGATGGTCAAGTATGCCGTTAACACCCATTGGTTAGTGTGAAGAATGGCCACAGAGAGCGACCATGGGATTGTACCCAGCAAAAGCCAACGTCTTCAGGAATGAAGGGGAGTAAAGGAGACTTTTTAAAATAATAAATTAATGGCATTAAGGATCCATCCTCGACAACGAAAAATGAGAAATGAGATGCAACGAATCTTCAAAGAGACTTTAACATGTATCAATTATTTTTCCCTAAAAGCTTGGCGCCCTGGGGAACACAGTAGACAATGTCCCAGGATGATTCATTTTCTTGGGTTTAACTATTGATAACTATTGCTATCAATTCAGGCCTGTATAAATTTAAAATACATTCAATGAAGCTAACTAGCTTCTCTTCTTTGAAGACTGCCATTGGATCTTTTACGTCCAACTGAAAGGGCAGACGGTACCCTCGGGTTAACGTCTCATCCAAGCGACGGCACCGCCGACAGTGCAGCACTCTGGATTTTGTGTTCAAGTGCCTGGAGTGGGATTTGAACCCACAACTTTCTGACTCAGGGACGAGAGCGCTGACACCTTTGGAATATTTTTTCACTCTTGAAACCCATGTCTCATGTAATGATCCCTGGAGAGGCACAGCATTAGGTGAGTGGGGTGGAGTCTCAGCATTGTTTAGCAATAACGCCCAACCTAGCAAAATTAATGGGACTAAAAGTCGATAAATCCCATGGACCGGATGACCTACATCCTAGGGTTTTGAAAGAGTTGGCCATTGGGATAGTGGATGCATTGGTTGTCATCTTCCAAAATTCTATAGATTCTGGAATGGTTCCTGCAGATTGGAGGATAGCAAATGTAACCCCGCTATTTAAGAAAGGAGGGAGAGAGAAAACGGGGAACTAAAGACCTGTTAGCCTCACATCAGTAGTTGGGAAAATGCTGTAATCTATTATAAAGGATGCAATAACTGGGCACTTAGAAACTAATAGTAAGATTGGGCAGAGTCAACATGGATTTATGAAAGGGAAGTCCTGTTTGACAAAACTATTAGAGTTCTTTGAGGATGTAACTAGTGGAGTAGACAAAGGGGAACCGGTAGATGTGGTGTATTTGGATTTTCAGAAGGCCTTCGATAAGGTCCCACACAAGAAACAAAATTAGGGCACATGGAATTGGGGGTAATATACTAGCATGGATTGAGAATTGGTTAACAGACAGAAAACAAAGAGTAGGGATAAACGGGTCTTTTTCAGGATGGCAGGCTGTGACTAGTGGGGTACCGCAAGGATCAGTGCTTGGGCCCCAGCTATTCAAAATCTATATCAATGATTTGGATGAGGGGACTAAATGTAACATTTCCAAATTTGCTGATGATACAAAGCTAGGTGGCAGTGTCAGTTGTGAAGAAGATGTGAAGAGGCTTCAAGGGGATCTCGACAGGCTCAGTGAGTGGGCGAGAACATGGCAGATGGAATATAATGTGGATAAATGTGAAGTTATCCACTTTGGTAGAAAAAACAGAAAGGCAGAGTATTTCCTAAATGGTGAAAGATTGGGGAATGCAGATGTTCAAAGGGACCTGGGTGTCCTTGTACATGAGTCACTGAAAGTGAATGTGCAGGTGCAGCAAGCCATTAGGAAGGCAAATGGTATGCTGGCCTTCAAGAGGATTTGAGTACAGGAGTAAAGAAGTCTTACTCCAATTATATAGGGCCTTGGTGAGACCACACCTGGAGTACTGTGCACAATTTTGGTCTCCTTATACTTGCCATAGAGGGAGTGCAACAAAGGTTCACGAGATTGATTCCTGGGATGGCAGGACTGAGATGAGAAGAAATTTCTTCACACAGAGGGTGGTGAATCTTTGGAATTCTCTACCCCAGAGGGTGATAGGGCCGGTGAATGGAGTTGAGGCAGAAGATCAGCCATGATCTCATTGAATGGCGGAGCAGGCTTGAGGGGCCGAATGGCCTACTCTTGCTCCTATTTCTTATGTTCTTATGTTCTTAACCTTAGCCTCAGAAGATCAGCCCTTGTTGCAACATCTGAATGAGACTGATGATTCAACGTTAATTAATGATGCTTAGTTTTATTCCGTGGTTGTGGGTTCAGTAGGAACTGAGTTAAAACTGCCTCTACCAGGACGCATGCAGTTGGCAGAGAGAAGAAACCTTCATTCCATCAACCTGCCCTACTGGGAGGCTGCTTCCCCTGGCTGGAGAGTCCAGGACTAGGGTCATAGTCTCAGGATAAGGGGTCAGCTATTTAGGACTGAGATGAGGAGAAATTTCTTCATTCAGAGGGTTGTGATTCTTTGGAATTCTCTACCCCAAAGGGCTGTGGATGCTCAGTCGTTGAGTATATTCAAGGCTGAGATCGATAGATTTTGGACTCTCGGGGAATCAAGAGATATGACAGGAAAGTGGAGTTGAGGTCGAAGATCAGCCATGATCTTATTGAATGGCGGAGCAGGCTCGAGGGGCCGTATGGCCTACTCCTGCTCCTATTTTTCATGTTCTTAAATCTCACCAGTGAAAGGATAGTGTTCCAAGCATCCAACTACACCGTCCACTCACAAGAAATGCAACCTTGAAAGGCTTTGAAAACATAACTATGGCAAATCTTTGGGCCGGCTTTTGTTTCTGTTACCATCTTTAACACTTGCTGTCACAAACTTGCCCTTGACGATACACCTGCACATTACAAGGTACGGTAACTGGTAAGTACATTTTCCCCATGATGTGGATCTCACTATGGGCCAGGGATTTTCACCAACCATTCTTGCTCCTGTCTTGTGGTTTTGTGATTTTAATTTTGAATACAGTGTCTCTGCTGTTGGCCTAGCCTCTGAGCTAATTATGCCAGCTAATGCCAGTCCTGCTTAGCATCGTAATTCCATCCTCAAAGTGACAAACCTGATTCAAAAATCCGTTTCAAATCTAAAGCCATCGCCCTGGTCTGTAAAGGGAAGCTCAGATTTGTCATTTTTAAAAATTAATTCACGGGATGTGGACATCGCCGGCAAGGCCAGGCTTTATTGTCCATCCCTAATTGCCCTTGAGAAGGTGGTGGTGAGCCGCCTTCTTGAACCGCTGCAGTCCGTGTGGTGAAGGTACTCCCACAGTGCTGTTAGGGAGGGAGTTCCAGGATTTTGACCCAGCGACGATGAAGGAACGGCCGATATATTTCCAGGTCAGGATGGTGTGTGACTGGGAGGGGAACTTGGAGGTGGTGGTGTTCCCATGCGCCTGCTGCCCTTGTCCTTCTAGGTGGAGGAGGTCGCGGGTTTGGGAGGTGCTGCCGAAGAAGCCTTGGCAAGTTGCTGCAGTGCATCTTGTAGATGGTACACACTGCAGCCTCGCTGCTCTGGGGGTGGAGGGAGTGAATGTTTATCAATATTAGTCGGAGGCAGACCATTCCATCGGCACCTGGGGGAGAAATCCTGAACAACAGCTCAAGATTCACTTTACCAGTTACTCCTTCTCTCTTCTTTCACTCACTTATCTGCAGTTCGAACCAACCAACCCAAGTTACAGTAAGAGGCAACCTTAGGGCTAAGGCTCCAAAGTATTGAGTAGATTGGGCCTATACTCTCTGGAGTTTAGAAGAATGAGAGGTGATCTCATCGAAACTGACATGAATCTTGTCATTCATGTGGAAATGACTTATGAAGTAATACTGGGCGGCCTGCTGGTGGCGCTGTCCAGGGAGAGTATAAATACACAGGCATGGGCCCAGCTTGCTCAGGACATTCCTTAACAGGAACTAGTGAGGACACAACTAGATCTCCATGTTGAAAAACAGTTGATTAAAGCTTTGTTTAACGCTTAGACCAAGTGCCGAGTAGTTTTCTTACGTCAGAAACATATAAGATTCTGAGGGGGATTGACAGGGTAGATGCTGAGAGGTTGTTTCCCCTGGCTGGAGAGTCTCGAACTAGGGGGCACAGTCTCAGGATAAGGGGCTGGCCATTTAAGACTGAGATGAGGAGGAATTTCTTAACTCAGAGGGTTGTGAATCTTTGGAATTCTCTACCTCAAAGGGCTGTGAATGCTCAGTCGTTGAGTATATTCAAGGCTGAGATAGATAGATTTTTGGACTCATGGGGAGTCAAGGGATATGGAGATCGGGCAGGAAAGTTGAGGTCGAAGATCAGCCATGATCTTATTGAATGGTGGAGCAGGCTCGAGGGGCCGTATGGCCGACTCCTGCTCCTAATTCTTTGTTCTTATGTTCTTATAGATCATGCAATGGAAACAAGACACTCCTAGAAATTCAGCAACTGGTCATTGCCTCAGAAGTTGTGATAAACTGAATCTGAGCCAATCGCTTTGGTCATCTGCCCAACTCACGGCACACACCAGTGGAAGAATTCATTTGACAAGAGGGGAGCCACGTGACATTGCCAATAAAATTTTGTGGGCAGACCTTTTCGAGACTTAGTTTTATGATGACAGCATAAGCTGAATTGAAAAAGTATGCCATTTGCTTGAAGGATTTACTGCCATGGATGCTCAGGGCAATTTGAAAGATACGATTCCTCCCTCTCGTGCGCCGGACACTCGCCCCTCAGCTACGCCATGCGAAGAATTACAGCGGGACTGCACTGACCGTGTGCAGCAATCTCCATATTAACCCTTTGAGTAGGGAGTTCCTCTTTCAGATGCCAGACTGGACTCTGCTGAATGCTGTTTCACATTTGCAAGAACGAGGGTTTTTATAACTCCACCTATCGGACACTCTGAAGCAGAATTAGAGGAAAGTGCTGAGTGTTACGGTGCATCCCATTTTACAAGCCCGCCTTTGGCAGCCAATCAAAAACAGCGCTATAAAGGAGATCATCGGTATATTTTCTCTGTTCGTTGCAGAGCCAAAAACAACACATTTAATATCAGTGAATGTTTATAGTGACACCTATAGGGAAGGTGATTTTAAAAGAAAGTCCCTCTCGCTTTCTTCCCTGTCCTGAAGGGGTTGCCTCAGGTAGGGTGAAGTAGCTGTTTTCATGCATGAGCCTAGATTGTGTTACTGGGATCTGATTACAGCGGAGACGTGAGGAAATAAACCAGAGGCCACATGAGGAAAAACTTTTTTACGCAACGAGTGGTTAGGATTTGGAATGCGCTGCCTGATAGGGCGGTGGAAACAGAGTCAATAGTAGCCTTCAAAAGGGAATTGGATAAATACTGGAAGGAGAAAGAATTGCAGGGATATGGGGAAAGAGCGGGGGAAGAGTGGGACTGACGGGATCGCTCTTCGAAAGAGCCGGCGCAGACTCGATGGGCTGAATGGCCTCCTCCTGTGCTGTATCATTCTATGATTCGATGTGCTGGAGGATTTGACCAGTGAGGAGTAGGTCCATCACAGCACAGCCCAGTAACACTATCCAGGAGCGATTCCCGGTCAGTGATTAACAGCCGGAACTCTTCATTGATTTCTCCTCCTCCTTAAAACAGAGGAACCGAGGGCAATTGCAGCTTCCCCTTTCATCCCCCTGGGCACGGTAGTGCAGTGGTTATGTTATGTTATGGGACTAGTAATCCTGAGAACGTGAGTTCAAATCGTGGCAGTTAGAGAATTTGAATTCAGTTTAAAAAAAAATATGGAAATAAAAAGCTGGGATCAGTAAAAGTGACCACAAAGCTGTCGGATTGTTGTAAAAACCCATCTGGTTCACGAATGTCCTTCAGGGAAGGAAACCTGCTGTCCTTACCCGGTTTGGGCCTATATGTGACTCCAGACCCACACCAACGTGGCTGACTCTTACCTGCCCTCTGAAGACACTCAGTTGCATCAAACCTAAAAGAATACTTCACGGACTGTGGTGGTTGGGGAAGAAGGCCCACCACCACCTTCTCAAGGACAACGAGGGATGGGCAATAAATGCTGGCCTTGCAATAAATACTCCAGCTAAGATCAGCCAGCGTGGACATGGAATTGAATCTTCTCGAATGTATGGCTCAGCACTTCCAAAGGAGCTTCTAAGTTGTCTTCCACCCGACAGTACGTGGTTTCAGAAACTACACCACAACAACAGCAACTTGCATTTATATATGATGTGGAGATGCCGGTGTTGGACTGGGGTGGACAAATGTGAGAAGTCGCACAACACCAGGTTATAGTCCAACAGCTTTATTTGAAATCACAAGCTTTCGGAGCACTGCTCCTTCGTCAGGTGAAGTGAAGAGATGCATATAGGCACAGCATATATAGTCAGAGAACACTGCATCTCTTCACTTCACCTGACGAAGGAGTAGCGCTCCGAAAGCTTGTGATTTCAAATAAAGCTGTTGCATTTATATAGTGCTATTAATGCAGAAAAATGTCCCAAGGCACTTCACAGGAGCGTAAGCAGACAAACATCGACATTGAGTCAAAGAAGAAGATATTAGGGAGGGGGTGGGGGGGGAGGGGGGGTGACCAAAAGCTTGGTCAAAGAGGTAGGTTTTAAGGAGCGTCTTAAAGGAGATGAGAGAGGTAGAGAGGCGGAGAGGTTTAGGGAGGGAATTCCAGAGCTTAGGGCCCCCAGGCAGCTGAAGGCACGGCCACCAATGGTGGAGCGATGGAAATCGGGGATGCGCAAGAGGCCAGAATTGGAGGAGCGCAGAGATCTCGGAGGGTTGTAGGGCTGGAGCATGTTACAGAGATAGGGAGGGGGCGAGGCCGGATGAGAATTTGAGGCCTAGGCCAGCGAGTGCGGGGTGACGGGTGAGCAGGACTTTGTGCAGTCGAAAAGCTGTAAGGTGAACTTATGAGAAATATCAAGATGTGAATTACAGGAGTGGAGGAGTCCACTCTGGACTATCTGGCCAGTCCCAAAAATAACTTGAGGCAAGAAGAAAAGTCATTTTAGGGAAAAAGGAGGGGCCCTCACGTTTTCACTGTAAGTGGGAAGTAATTTCATTATAACAGGAGTTACAGCTAAGTGATGAGAGATTGGCTGGTTGACATTTCCCACTAAAAATGGGGCAGTTTCCTGATATCAAACTCATTATACGTAGGTTCCATTTGCAATGTTTCCCCCGTCTGTACCCTGAATTGGAAGCTCTGACAGATTGACTTTCACATTCATGTAGCCATTGCAATGAGTGAAGAAGCTATGGCATCCCATAATCACATTAGACCCAAACCCCACCCTCAGCTGCTCTGGGTCTGGGCGTACTTTAATTTTCTTTTTAAAACATAAACTTAATTAATTTCAAACATAGTTGACATCCTACAATAATAGGAACAAACTGCTTGGCATTATGGGCCGAAGGGATGCTCATTAAGAACATAAGAATTAGGAGCAGGAGTCGGCCATTTGGCCCCTCGAGCCTGCTCTGCCATTCAATAAGATCATGGCTGATCTTCGACCTCAACTCCACTTTCCCGCCCGATCCCCATATCCCTTGATTCCCCGAGAGTCCAAAAATCTATCGATCTCAGCCTTGAATATACTCAACGATTCAGCCTCCAAAGCCCTCTGGGGCAGAGAATTCCAAAGATTCACAACCCTCTGAGTGAAGAAATTCCTCCTCATCTCAGTCTTAAATGGCCGACCCCTTATCCTGAGACTGTGCCCCCCCTAGTTCTAGACTCTCCAGCCAGGGGGAAACAACCTCTCAGCATCTACCCAGTCAAAGAATCTTATATGTTTCAATGAGATCACCTCTCATTCTGATTGACCACCAGTATTTAAATACTGCCCCGTGCAGTAATCTCCTCTACTTGTGTCACATCTGTTTCATATACGTCCTAGTTACATCCACTGTCATCCGTTCATCAATTGTACTTAAGCTGGGAGATATCAGTGGAAAGCACAAGGAGAGTTCATGGTATTCAAAGACCATTTCCTCCCAACACTGACTATGAGTTTATAGTGGTGAAAGGTTAGGATGTAACTTTTCTTCTAACGCCATAAAACCATTTTCTTTCAGCTATGCCTTTGCCAATATATTACTCTGTGTCCAGTTAGTTCGCCGGTATATTAATATATTGTTTCTTCCGGCAAATTGAACTAGTGCAGAAACTGCCGGATGTTATATACCTTCCATCAACAAGCATCTGGTTTCCATTGTAACTCACCAACTGAACAACTTCATTCCAGAGCATCACAGGGGCAGAAGAGAAAACCTTTCCCGAATATACAGAAATGACATCGAATTCACAGCACAGCAAAACAGGCCATTCGGCCCAACTGCTCCCCACGAGCCTCCTCCCACTTCTCTTCATCTCACTCTCCCCTCCCCCTGAATGTGAGGATTCGCTACTGGGGTTCAGTTCCACAGGTGGTGCAGCACTTCAGTGCCTTACCCGCAGAGACGGAGTGGTCATTTTATCAGCTGTGGGTTCTGTGGGCAGCACTCTCGTCTGAGTCAGAAGGTTGTGGGTTTCAAGTCCCCACTCCAGAGACTTGAGCACAAAATCCAGGCTGACACTCCCAGTGCAGTGCTGAGGGAGTGCTGCACTGTCGGAGGTGCCGTCTTTCAGATGGAAGCGTTTAACCAAGGTCCTGTCTGCCCTCTCGGGTGGACATAAAATATCCCACGGCACTATTTTGAAGAAGAGCAGGGGCGCTCTCCCCAGTGCCCTTGGCCAATATTTATCCCTCAATCAACATCACTGAAAACAGATTATCTGGTCATCATCTCATTGCTGTTTGTGGGACCTTGCTGTTCACAAATTGGCTGCCGTGTTTCCTACATTACAACAGTGACTACACTCCAAAAAATTTACTTCATCGGCTGTAAAGAGCTTTGGGATGTCCTGAGGTGAGAAAGGCGCTGTAGAAATGCAAGGCTTTTTGTTTTAATGATGCCAGAGGACATATTTACCCACTGAGGCATCAGAGCAGTACAAGAGGTCAATGTTATTCTATTGTCCTCCCTAAGCCACCCCACCCCACCCCACCTGCCCCCTGCTACCAGTGCTGGATTCTGGCTGCCTAACACTGGTAAGTAGCAGGGAAATCGCAGTTCATGTTGTATCACTCTGCTGCCCCGTGTCCTAACTCACACCAAGTCCTGTTCACCCATCACCCCTGTGCTCGCTCACCTACATTGGCTCCCGGTCCAGCAACGCCTCAGTTTTAAAATTCTCATCCTTGTTTTCAAATCCCTCCATGGCCTCGCCCCTCCCTATCTCTGTAATCTCCTCCAGCCCTACTACCCTCCAAGATGCCTGCACTCCTCTAATTCTGGTCTCTTGACCATCCCTGATTTTAATCGCTCCACCATTGGCGGCCGTTCCTTCAGCTGCTGAGGACCTAAACTCTGGAATTCCCTCCCTAAACCTCTCCGTCTCTCTACCTCTCTTTCCTCTTTTAAGATGCTCCTTAAAACCTACCTCTTTGACCAAGATCTGCCCTAATATCTGCTTGTGTGGCCCAGTGTCAAATTTTGTTTGATAATCGCTCCTGTGAAGCACCTTGGGATGTTTTACTGTGTTAAAGGTGCTATATAAATGCAAGTTGTTGTTGTTATATTGAGTATTGCCAGTGGGACAGAACAAAAATGTTGCACAGCCCGTGACACAGTGACATCAACGAGAGGTCACTACTGTGGGAGTAGTGGAAGCCTCATGCTCCATTTTCAATAATTAACGAAAAGATAAGGAGAAATTATTTTCACTCAGAGAGTTGTGGGGATCTGGAACGCTCGACCTGAACAGGTGGTGGAAGCTGATTCCATCAATCATTTTAAAAGGGAGTGGGACGGGTACTGGAGGATGAGGAACTGACAGGGTTACGGACAAAAAGCGAGGGATGTGGGACTGAGCACGACGGCTCTTTCAAAGAGCCGGCACAGGCACGACGGGCCGAATGGCCTCCTTCTGTGCTGTTAAGTTTCTGTGACTCTATGATGCATGAATAGACACCTGTCCCTCATGGAGCAAATGTGCACAACAGCATTTGAGGGTTTTTAGAGAATGATACAGCATAGAAGGAGGCCATTCAGCCCATCATACCTGTGCCGGCTCTTTGAAAGAGTGGAAATTAGTCCCACTCCCCCCTGCTCTTTCCCCATTGCCCTGCAATGTTTACCCTTTCAAGTATATATCCAAAGGCTGAGATGAGGTAGATGAAGTGGGAGGAGACTCGTGTGGAGTATAAACACCAGCACAGACTAGTTGGGCTGAATGGCCTGTTTCTGCACTGTATATTCCATGTAATTCCCTTTTGAAAGTTACGATTGAATCTGCTTCCACCACCCGTTCAGGCAGCGCGTTCCAGATCACAACAACTCGCTGCATAAAAAAATTTCTCCTCATCTCCCCAATGGTTCTTTTACCAATTACCTTATATCTGTGTCCTCTGGTTACCGACCCTCCTGCCAGTGGAAACAGTTTCTCCATATTTACTCTCTCTTGTCAGCCAGTGGCTCAGTTGGTAGCACCCTCGCCTCTAAGTCAGCAGGTTGTGGGTTCAAGTCTCGCGCCGTGGCCACTATTTTGAAGAAGAGCAGGGGGGAGTTCTCCCTGGTGTCCTGGCCAATATTTATCCCTCAATCAACATAACAAAAAACAGATTATCCGGTCATTATCACATTGCTGTTTGTGGGAGCTTGCTGTGTGCAAATTGGCTGCCGCGTTTCCTACATTTCAACAGTGACTACACTTCAAAAAATGTACTTCATTGGCTGTGAAGCGCTTTGGGACGTCCAGTGGTTGTGAAAGGCGCTACAGAAATGCAAATCTTTCTTTATCAAAACCCTTCATAATTTCGAACACCTCTAATAAATCTCCCCTTAACCTTCTCTGTTGTAAGGAGAACAAGCCCAGTCTCTCCACTTAATTTTCTTCATTTACAAAAACACCAAATCTTAACACAATTCACTGGCAGTGCTTCTAGCCCCAGAGGGTCCTAACAGCCTGTCCATGGGAAATGTTGAGCAGTGCAGTGATTCCTCACAGTGAAGGAGCTCTTGGAATATCTGTCGGGACTTTGAGCAGGGCGCTCACAGTGTGTGATGGGAACACAAATCCGGAATTCGGGCGAGTCTGCAGACCCTGCACGATTTTCTGGTTATTCGCTCCCTCCCCCCAATGCAAAGCCCCGTCGATTAAAACATTTCGGGAACAGGCAAAGGCCATTTGACCTAATAAGTCTGTCTCCTTTTGGTTGATCTCAACCCTAACTTCCTGCCACCTCACCAATCCCCTCTTTCTCTGGAAGTATATGGAGCTGTCTCTTGAACCCATTTATAATAATTACTTCAAATGACCTTCGCTCCTTCCCTGGTAACTTAATCCACATGTTTATTTGTGTGAAAAGTTTCTACCTGAATTCCCTATTCACTCCCAATTTTTTAAATGATGCCTTTTAGTTTCGGAGTCCCTCATCAGTATGAATAATTTGCCTGGTTCACTTTTCTCAATCGTCTTAATAATTTTGAAAGCTTTTTCCCAACCGATTCTCCACCCTTTCCTCTCTGTTGAGATTTGATATCTTCTTTATTCATTCTTGGGATGTGGGACACATGGGCAAGGCATCTATTGTCTTGATTTGATATGACTGAGAGGCTTGCCAGAGCAGCTCGTTGGTGTAGGACGGGAGTCACATATAATGAAGCAGTTGGGATTTACGACAATCCCATAGCTTCATTTGTTTTTAACTGATAGCAGATTTATTTTCTTTTAAACTGAATTCAAATTCTCAAACAGCCATGGTGAGATTTCAACGACATAGCATAGTTTCAGGATAAGGGGCTCGCCCGTTTAAGACGGAGATGAGGAGGAATTTCTTCTCTCAGAGGGTTGTGAATCTTTGGAATTCTCTGCCCCAGAGAGCTGTGGAGGCTGAGTCAGTGAATATAGCTACAGGTGAGTCAAGGATTATGGGGAATAGACAGGAAAATGGAGTTGAGGCCAAGATCAGATCAGCCATGATCTTATTGAATGGCGGAGCAGGCTCGAGGGAACCGAATGGCTGACTCCTGCTCCTATTTCTTATGTTCTTATGAACTCTCGTTCTCTCAGATTATTAGCTCAAACCTTTGGATTACTAGTCCAGTAATATTACTTTATACTACACTACCGTACCCATGTACGTTCTACTGTTGAGGGCAGACGCTGGTGCCTCACCCCACAGGTTATTCTTCATGTGTAAGCATGGGCAGGCTACTTTTATTTATGATGCGGAGATGCCGGTGGTTGTAACTCCGAAAGCTTGTGATTTAAAATAAAACTGTTGGACTATAACCTGGTGTTGTGCGACCTCTCTACTTTTATTTAACCAGGGAGGGACAATCCTAATGCTGTCGCCATCAACAGCCAGCAGATGGATATCAAGAGAGGGGACCTTGCTTGATTTTTCCCCTCCATAGCCCCGGAGTGCTGAGGCTGTTGTAGTGCCCCTATTGATGCCTTGGTTGAGATTAGCGAAATGACCCTGGGACCTCCCTGGACTGTTTAGCTCAGTGACATCATTCATTCACCAACTGAGCCACTAGTGGGAGCTGAAAAGAAAAGAAAGATTGCATTTATATAGCGCCTTTCACGACCACTGGACGTCCCAAAGCTCTTTCCAGCCAATGAAGTACTACTTTTGAAATGTTGTCATGTAGGAAACAGCAAGCTCCCACAAACAGCAATGTGATAACGACTAGATAATCTGTTTTTCAGTGACGTTGATTGAGGGATAAATATTGACCCAGGACACCAGGATGAAGTTCCCTGCTCTTCAAAATAGTGCCATGGGACCTTTTACATCCGCCTAAGAGAGCAGACGGGGCCTCAGTTTAAGGTCTCATCTGAAAGACAGCACCTCTGACAGTGCAGCACTCCCTCAGTACTGCACTGAAGTGTCAGCCTAGATTTTTGCACTCAAAGTTTCTGGAGTGGAATTTGAACCACACAACCATTCTAACTCAGTACAGTGAGAGTGCTACCCACTGAGCCACAGCTGACCCAATTAAATCACCTTGAAGTCTTTGGGGGTATGTTGACTTTGGGCGGTGGTGTAACACAGGCGATATTGAATCAGCCGCTTGCTGTACACCTCTTCCGAGGGAGAGAATTCGATATTGGCCATTTTGCAACATCACGCAAAGTCAAAAGGCCGTGAAAGGAAACTGTATAATTTACCCAAGTGTAAAAGGAGTTTGCTGCACTGACCCCCCGCTTCAAATCAAAAAGGAGCCAACAGCCACATAAAGATGATGAAATGCTTCACGGTGCCAACCAGGATCCCTCATTCTGTGCCTGCCTTACTCCTCACCTTTAGTTAGACGACTGTGTGCAGCATTGGGCTCCACGCCACAGGAAGGATGTTGAGGCAATGGAGAGGGTGCAGCGCTGATTCACCAGGATGCTGCCTGGTATGAGGAAATACAAATAGGAAGAAAGACTTGAGAAATGTAGGGCTGTTTTTGTTAAGAGTCGAGGAGATGACAAGGGGATTTGATAGAGGTGTTTAAAATTAGGAGCGGGACAGATAGAAACAGGCTGTTTCCAACGGTTGAGGAGATACAGAGACAAAGTTAAATACAAGAGATTCAGGACAGAGAGCAGAAGAAACATTTTTGTGAGGCTGTGGGTTGCACGACTCGAGTTGGTGATTGAAGCAGAGGCCATGTCACCATTTAATAATAGGTTAGACCAATGGATGGAGGAAAAGGGGGATAAAGGGACGGAGGAGCCGGGCGAGCACGTGGGATTAGGACAACTGCTCGTGTGGACGATAAATACCAACACGGACTGGTTGGGCTGAATGGCCCATTTCTGTGTTGTAATTTCTATGTACAACAACAACTTGTATTTATATAGCGCCTTTAACCTAGTAAACCGTCCCGAGGAGCTTCACGGGAGTGTTTTCAAACAAAATTTGACACCGAGCCACATAAGGAGATATTAGGACAGGTGACCGAGGTAGGTTTTAAGGAGCGTCTTAAAGAAGGAGAGAGAGGCGGAGAGGTTTAGGGAGGGAATTCCAGAGCTCAGGGCCCAGGCGGCTGAAGGCACGGCCGCCAATGGTGGAGCGATGGAAATTGGGGATGCGCAAGAGGCCAGAATTGGAGGAGCACAGAGATCTCGGAAGTTTGGAGGAGGTTACAGAGATAGAGAGGGGCGAGACCAGGGAGGGATTTGGAAACCAGGATGAGAATTTGTAATTTATTCTCAGTGCTCCTTGAAAGTTTGCGGAATGCCATCGACATTAGCCCTGGCTTTGGCGCCAGTGCGGAGGGTAAATGAGGCAGCGCGGCTGGTCTGGAGTCACTGAGAAGCTGCTGAAGTGGCGGAATTTGCCAGTCCAAGCAACACCCACAGCAGCAAATATAGATACTACAGTCAGAGGTAGAGTGAACTGATTCCCTTTGCTGTAGCTTGCTGATCCAGACCAGAGATGGGGGTCTTCCTATTCTCAACCTTATGAGGCCATTGGTGAGGACTGAATGGGTTGGGTAGAGAGTCGAGACCATGAGGGAGAGAATGGTACTCAGATTGTTGAACAAATGGGCTCACAGGGATGAACGGTCCTTTCTCATTCATGCTTTCGTCCTCTGTTCTGTGAAGAGATTATTTTACATACAGTAGAGATAGTATCCCCAGCAATGTAGTGTAAAGAGGAATCTGTTTGATGCAATACTTACCCAACAAACGGACTTAGTAAATAACGCACAACAGACAGTCATGATTATGCTATGACCTAGAGTCTAACTTTTTTTTTATTCGTTCATGGGATCTGGGCATCGCTGGCAAGGCCAGCATTTATTGCCCATCCCTAATTGCTCTCGAGAAGGTGGTGGTGCAGTCCGTGTGATGAAGGTGCTCCCACAGTGCTGTTAGGGAGGGAGTTCCAGGATTTTGACCCAGCGACGATGAAGGATCGGCGATATACTTCCAAGTCAGGATGGTGTGTGACTTGGAGGGAAACTTGGAGGTGGTGGTGTTCCCATGCACCTGCTGTCCTTGTCCTTCTAGGTGGAAGAGGTCGCGGGTTTGGGAGGTGCTGCCGAAGAAGTCTTGGTGAGTTGCTGCAGTGCATCTTGTAGATGGTACACACTGCAGCCACGGTACGCTGGTGGTGGAGAGAGTGAATGTTTAAGGTGGTGGATTGGGTGCCAGTCAAGTGGGCTGCTTTGTCCTGGATGATGTCGAGCTTCTTGAGTGTTGTTGGAGCTGCACTCATCCAGGCAAGTGGAGAGTATTCCATCACACTCCTTACTTGTGCCTTGTAGATGGTGGAAAGGCTTTGGGGAGTCAGGAGGTGAGAGACTCGCCGCAGAATAACCAGCCTCTGACCTGCTCTTGTTGCCACCGTATTTATGTGGCTGGTCCAGTTAAGTTTCTGGTCAATGGTGACCCCCAGGATGTTGATGGTGGGGAATTCGGCGATGGTAATGCCGTTGAATGTCAAGGGGCAGTGGTTAGACTCTCGCTTGTTGGAGATAGTCATTGCCTGGCACTTGCGTGGCGTGAATGTTACCTGCCCAAGCCTGAATGTCATTCAGGTCTTGTTGCATGCGGGCATGGACTGCTTCATTATCTGAGGAGTTGCGAATGGCGCTGAACACTGTGCAGTCATCAGCGAACATCCCCACTTCTGACCTTATGTTGGAGGGAAGGTCACTGGTGAAGCAGCTGAAGATGGTTGGGCCTAGGACACTGCCCTGAGGAACTCCTGCAGCGATGTCCTGGGGCTGTGATGATTGACCTCAACCATCTTCCTTTGTGCTAGGTATAACTCCAGCCAGTGGAGAGTTTCCCCCCTTGATGCCACACTCGGTCAAATGCCACTTGATGTTGGATCTCTAAAGAAAGACTTGCATTTCTCTAGCGCCTTTCACAACCACAGGATGTCCCAAAGTGCTTTACAACCAATGAAGTACTTCTGAATTGTAGTCACTGATGTATCCAGCAGATGTTTGTCTGGCTTCCCTTTGATGCTGGGGCTAGCGTATATGGTCAGTGAACCTATTTGTTTAGTAGCCTATTTTGATTCACACAATCATCTCATTTTTATTTAAAGTATTTCTTTTTTAATTCCTCGCCCCGGTTTTCTTCTCCTTTCCTAAAGGTAGTGGACTACACAGGCCTCTACACAGGCCTCTACTCCCACTGTTAATACCTGAGTCAAATCCCATCCTTATCCGATGGTCACAAGGGTGCACTTTCCAGCTAGGGGTTGCCAACCCTCCAGGATTGTCCTGGAGTCTCCAGGAATTGAAGATTAATCTCTAGGACACGGCTGGGAGCAACATCGGGGAGAAAAATCATACGGCATTAAAAAAAAAAAATTTTTCTTTGAACACTTTTGTTATCATAAAATTATAGAATCTTACAGCACAGAAGGCGGAAACTCTGCCCATCGTGTCTGTGCCGGCTCTTTGAATGAGCTCTCCAATTAGTCCCACTCCCCCCTGCTCTTTCCCCATAGCCCTGCGAATTTTTTCCCTTCAACTATTTATCCGATTCGCTTTTGAAAGATACGATTGAATCTGCCGTGCGTTCCAGATCACAACTCGCTGCGTAAAAAAAAAGTTAAAAAAATGTTGGTGCTGGGAAGGAAGAGGCCGTTTGACTGACAGTCAAGAATCATCCAATCGGGAAACGAAGAGTCTGTTCACTTTCTGATTGGTGCGTAGTGAGGATGGACGTGTTGGGCGACCAATGGCGGGAGCGTGGGGGCAGGGCATTTGGAGGGAATAGGTCATGTGATGAAGCCTCCAGGAATAGACCCAGCCAGATTTGGCAACCCTGATTCCAGCAGAAGTCACTGGGCTGTCCCATGAGGAGAGATTGAGTAGATTGGGCCTCTACTCTCTGGAGTTTAAGAACATAAGAACATAAGAAATAGGAGCAGGAATAGGCCACTTGGCCCCTCGAGCCTGCTCCGCCATTCAATAAGATCATGGCTGATCTAGGACTCAAAGCCACTTCCCTGCCCGCTCCCCATAACCCTTCACTCCCTTATCTTGCAAAAATTTGTCTATCTCCACTTTAAATGTATTTAATGACCCAGCCTCCACAGCTCTCTGGGGCAGAGAATTCCACAGATTTACGACCCTCTGAGAGAAGAAGTTCCTCCTCATCTCAGTTCTAAAAGGGCGACCCTTTATTCTGAGACTGTGCCCCCTAGTTCTAGATTCCCCCATGAGGGGAAACATCCTCTCTGCATCTACCCTGTCGAGCCTCCTCAGTATCTTATATGTTTCGATAAGATCACCTCTCATTCTTCTAAATTCCAATGAGTATAGGCCCAACCTGCTCAACCTTTCTTCATAAGACAACCCCTTCATCTCTGAATGAGAGGTGATCTCATTGAAACATACAAGATTCTGAGGGGATTGACAGGGTAGATGCTGAGAGGTTGTTTCCCCTGGCTGGAGAGTCTAGAACCAGGGGGCATAGTCTCAGGATAAGGGGTCGGCCATTTAGGACTGAGATGAGGAGGAATTTCTTCACTCAGAGGGTTGTGAATCTGTGGGATTCTCTGCCCCAGAGGGCTGTGGATGCTCAGTCGTTGAGTATATTCAAGACTGAGATCGATAGATTTTTGGACTCTAGGGGCAATCGAGGGATATGGGGATCGGGCGGGAAAGTGGAGACGAGGTCGAAGATCAGCCATGATCTCATTGAATGGCGGAGCAGGCTCGAGGGGCCGAATGGCCGACTCCTGCTCCTAATTCTTCTGTTCTTACAACAATCAGAGTTGGGAACCCAGGCTGAATTTTCCTTTCCCGCTGGGATGTGCAAAGTCCAGGAATGGAAGCTGAGCTCACACTCTAGTGACTGAGCCACCGCAGGAGTGTGACTCTTTGTATATTTCTGTAAATTTAGCTCTTTATCAGAGGGGCTCTTTGGCCCATATAACTAATACAGAACATCTGTGCCTTTAAAAAGAACTGCTAGGCACTCACAATATAAAAATAAATCAAAGTGCTTTTAAAACAGTGAAGGCGCAAAGATTTTAGCTTCCCAGTCAGTGGAGCCCATAAAACTAAAAAGCCCTTGGAGGATGAAATGGAGAGTGTTAATTCAGAGGTAACGCTATTTTACAGACTGATGTGAAACACTGATTGGAAGCAGCGGGTGCGCTGGAAGGAGAGCTGAATGTGACCTCATCATCGGTGGCATTTGGATCATTCACAATAAACACAAACAAATATAAGATAATTGGAAATGTAAAACGACTTATCTTGCTATAAAAATAAAAAAAGGACTCCCATTCCTCCAGCGCCTTTCACCACCTCAGGACGTCCCAAAGCGCTTTACAGCCAATGAAGTACTTTTTGAAGTGTGGCCACTGTTTGTAATGTAGGAAACGCGGCAGCCAATTTGCGCACAGCAAGCTCCCACAAACAGCAATGACCAAATCATCTGGTTTTTGTTTAGTGATGTTGTTTGTGGCATAGTGGTTAGCACTGGTGCCTCACAGCGCCAGGGACCTGGGTTCGAATCCGGCCTCGGGTGACTGTCTGTGTGGAGTTTGCACATTCTCCCCGTGTCTGCGTGGGTTTCCTCCGGGTGCTCCGGTTTCCTCCCACAGTCCAAAAATGTGCGGGTTAGGTTGATTTGGCTATGATAAATTGACCCTTAGTGTTGGGGGGGATTAAATATGTGGGGTTACGGGGATAGGATGGGATATGTTAGGGGGAATTAAATACGTGGGGTTACGGGGATAGGGTGGGATATGTGTCGGTGCAGGCTCGATGGGGATTCTGTGTGGGAATGCAGGGACAGGGTACTGGATTTGGATGATCAGCCATGATCGTATTGAATGGTGGAGCAGGCTCGACGGGCCGAATGGCCTACTCCTGCTCCTAGTTTCTATGTTTCTATAAATATTGGCCCAGGACTCTGGGGAGAACTCCCCCTGCTCTTCTTCGAAATAGTGGCCGTGGGATCTTTTACATCCACCTGAGAGAACAGACGGGGCCTCGGTTTAACGGCTTATCCGAAAGACGGCACCTCTGACAGTGCAGCACTCCCTCAGTACTGCACTGGGAGTGTGAGCTTAGATTTTTGTGCTCAAGTCTCTGGAGTGGGACTTGAACCCACAACCTTCTGACTCAGAGGCGAGAGTGCGACCCACTGACAAGGGTCTATTCAAAAACATTTCTGATTAAGGTTTGCTGATAAGAATCCTTCCAAATTATTAAAAGTAAACAGAAATTAATTTCTTGACCTATTTAATTGTTTTGCTCTCCCTTCCTCTCCTCTTGGGGCATGGATTCTGTGCAGCCCTGATGCTTCACCCTCTAGGCTGTTGTTACCTGTTAACCCGGACAGTTAGTACTGAGAGGCTATTAGACCGTGAGGGTCACAGACGAACACTCTCCCCGTCAACACTCACCGTCTGTGCTGACACATGGAGAATGTGCGCTCGGGGGAGCTGCCTGTGGTACAGGTGCCCCAGGCTGAGGCAGAACCATCAGGAGAGGAGAGGAGAAAAGTGGAGGGCAAAAATCGTTGCCTCTATTGTCACTAATCCCCTCCGCTTACCTCCCACTTCAAAATGTGCTCTTGCCGCTTGATTTAGAACTCATTGTTTTGGACCTTAAACATACACTTGTGAAGATCGAATAGAATATTGAGTCAACAAACTAATCAGTGACCGTAATCACGCAAATGCATACAGTTTCTGGACACACACCTACATAAATACGTACGCACACACTTAAACACACACACCGATACACACACACACACACACACACACACACACACCAATACACACACACACACACCAATACACACACACACACACACCAATACACACACACACACCAATACACACACACACACACCAATACACACACACACACCAATACACACACACACACCAATACACACACCAATACACACACACACACCAATACACACACACACCAATACACACACACACCAATACACACACACACACACCAATACGCACACACACCAATACACACACACACACCAATACACACACACACACACCAATACACACACACACCAATACACACACACACCAATACACACACACACACCAATACACACACACACAGCAATACACACACACACACAAATACACACACACACACACCAATACACACACACACACACCAATACACACACACACACACCAATACACACACACACACACACCAATACACACACACACACACACCAATACACACACACACACACACACACCAATACACACACACACCAATACACACACACACACCAATACACACACACACCAATACACACACACCAATACACACACACACCAATACACACACACACACACACCAATACACACACACACACACCAATACACACACACACACACACACACCAATACATTGAAACATAGAAACATAGAAGATCGGAGCAGGAGTAGGCCATTCGGCCCCTCGAGCCTGCTCCACCATTCGATGAGATCATGGCTGATCATCCAAACTCAGTAACCTGTACCTGCCTTCTCCCCATATCCCTTGATACCTTTAGCTTTAAGAAATATATCTAACTCATCCTTGAATATATTTAATGACTTCGCCTCAACTACCTTCTGTGGTAGAGAATTCCACAGGTTCACCACTCTCTGGGTGAAGAAATTCTTCCTCATTTCTGTCCTAAATGGTTTACCCGTTATCCGTAGATTATGACCCCTGGTTCTGGACTCTCCGACCATCGGGAACATTTTTCCTGCATCTAGTTTGTCCAGACCTGTCAGAATTTTATATGTTTCGATGAGATCCTCTCTCATTCTTCTATACTCCAGTGAGTATAAGCCCAATCGACCCAATCTCTCCTCATATGTCATTCCTGCCATCCCAGGTATCAGCCTTGTGAATCTTCGCTGAACTCCTTCCATGGCAAGAACATCCTTCCTCAGATAAGGCGACCAAAACTGCACACAATACTCAAGATGTGGTCTCACCAAGGCCCTGTACAACTGCAGCAGGACATCCCTGTTCCTATACTCAAACCCTTTCGCTGTGAAGGCCAACATACCATTTGCCTTCTTCACCGCCTGCTGCACCTGCATGCTTACTTTCAGCGACTGGTGCACAAGGACACCCAGGTCTCGTTGCACTTCCCCTTCTCCCAATCTATTGCCATTCAGATAATAGTCTGCCTTTCTGTTTTTGACACCAAAGTGGATAACCTCGCACTTATCCACGTTATATTGCATCTGCCACGCTTCTGCCCACTCACCCAACCTGTCCAGATCATCCTGGAGTTTCTCGGTATCCTCCTCGCAGCACACACTCCCACCCAGCTTTGTGTCATCTGCAAACTTGGAGATATTACATTTAATTCCCTTATCTAGATCATTAATGTATATTGTGAATAGCTGGGGTCCAAGGACCGATCCCTGCGGTACCCCACTAGTCACTGCTTGCCACTCGGAAAAAGATCCATTAATTCCTACTCTCTGCTTTCTGTCCGCCAACCAGTTCTCTATCCAAGTCAATACCTTGCCCCCAATCCCATGTGCCTTAACTTTACCCGCTAATCTCTTATGCGGGACCTTATCGAAAGCCTTTTGAAAGTCCAAATACACCACATCTACTGGTTCTCCCTTATCTATTTTCCCAGTTACATCCTCAAAAAATTCCAGTAGATTAGTCAAGCACGATTTACCTTTTGTAAATCCATGTTGACTTTGTCCGATCCTGTCACTGTTTTTCAAATGCTCAGCTATTACATCCTTTATAATGGACTCTAGCATTTCCCCCACTACCGATGTCAGGCTTACCGGTCTATAATTCCCCGCTTTCTCTCTACCACCCTTTTTGAATAGTGGGGTAACATTAGCTACTCTCCAATCCATGGGTACAGTTCCAGATTCCATCGAATGTTGGAAGATGATCAGCAATGCATCTACTATTTCTAGGGCCACTTCCTTAAGTACCCTAGGATGTAGATTATCAGGTCCTGGGGATTTATCGGCCTTCAATACCGTCAATTTCCCTAACACCATTTCCCTGCAAATACTGATTTCTTTCAGTTCCTCCCTTTCATCAGACCGTATGTTCTCCAACATCTCTGGGAGCTTATTTGTGTCCTCCTTTGTGAAGACAGAACCAAAATATGCATTTAATTGGGCTGCCATTTCTTTGTTCACCATTATAACTTCCCCCGCTTCTGACTGCAAGGGACCTACACTTGATTTCACTAATCTTTTTCTCTTCACATATCTATAAAAGCTCTTACAGTCAGTTTTCATGTTCCCAGCAAGCTTACTTTCATATTCTATTTTCCCCTTCTTAATTAATTCCTTTGTCCTCCTTTGTTGAATCCTAAACTGCTCCCAATCCTCAGGGCTACCGCTTTTTCTGGCCAATTTATATGCCCTCTCCTTGGATCTTATGCTATCCCTAATTTCCCTTGTTAGCCACGGTTGAGTCACCCTTTTTGTTTTATTTTTATGCCACACTGGGATGTACAAATTCTGTAGTTCATCCATGCAGTCTTTGAATGTTTGCCATTGCCTATCCACCGTCAACCCCTTGAGTGACATTCCCCAATCAATCCTACCCAATTCGCGCCTCATACCATCGTAGTTTCCTTTATTTAAATTCAGGACCCTAGTCTCTGATTCAACTACTTCACTCTCCATCCTAATGAAGAATTCTATCATATTATGATCACTCTGACCCAAGGGGCCTCGTACAACAAGATTGCTAATTAATCCTTTCTCGTTACATAATACCCAGTCTAAGATGGCCACATACACACCAATACACACACACACACCAATACACACACACCAATACACACACACACACACCAATACACACACACACACACATACACACACACACACACACATACACACACCAATAGACACACACACACATATACACACACATACGCGCACCTCCATAAATACCTACACAAACAGAGACACATACACGTACACACACATAAACACATACACAGGCACACCTACATTACATAGAACGTACAGCACAGAAAGAGGCCATTCGGCCCAACTGGTCCGTGCGGGCGTTTATGCTCCACACGAGCCTCCTCCCACCCCTCTTCATCTCACCCCATCAACATATTCCTGTTCCTTTCTCCCTCATGTACTTATCGAGCTTTCCCTTAAATGCATCTATACTATTCATCTCAACCACTCCCTGTGGTAGCGAGTTCCACATTCTCACCACTCTCTGGGTAAAGAAGTTTCTCCTGAATTCACTATTGGATTTATTAGTGACTATCTTATTTTGATGGCCCCTAGTTCTGGTCTTCCCCAGAAGTGGAAACATCCTCTCTACGTCTACCCTATGGAACCCTTTCATAATTTTAAAGATCTCTATCAGGTCACCCCTCAGCTTTCTCTTTTCTCGAGAAAAGAGCCCCAGCCTGTTCAGTCTTTCCTGATAGTTAGAACCTTTCAGTTCTGGTGTCATGCTTGTAAATCTTTTCTGCACTTTACCCAGTGCTTCTATATCCTTTTTGTAAATACGCACACAGGTATACACACAAACAAATAGACTAACACACGGTTACACATCTTAGCCAAATGCAAAAATAAATCAAGAAAGATATCTACATATTTACTTTGTCGTTGTAACTCAGTGGAGGTTAATAAGATCTAAGGCAATGGGTTCTGTTTCCTGTCCTGGCTGCCAATCAGCTCAACACCAAGGCAACATTAAAAAAAAATCTCCTCTGACTTTAGGATCTGCAGGGTCTGATGAGTTGTTTATAGGCCCATATTTAAAGGGACATCGCGCCCTTGTAAAGTTCCCAGGAAAGGCTTGTTCCTACTGTCGATTAGCCCCTTCTGTTTGATTGCCTATTTCCACCTTCGTAACATCACCCGACTCAGCCCCTGCCTCAGCTCATCTGCTGCTAAAACCCTCATCCGTGCCTTTCCTACCTCTAGACTTGACTATTCCAACGCTCTCCTGGCCAGCCTCCCATCTTCCACCCTCCGTAAACGTGATCTCATCCAAAACTCGGCTGCCTGTGTCCTGACTCGCACCGAGTCCCGCTCACCCATCACCCCGTGTCCTAACTCGCACCGAGTCCCGCTCACCCATCACCCCTGTGTCCTAACTCGCACTGAGTCCCGCTCACCCATCACCCCTGTGTCCTAACTCGCACCGAGTCCCGCTCACCCATCACCCCTGTGTCCTAACTCGCACCGAGTCCCGCTCACCCATCACCCCTGTGCTCGCCAACCTACATTGCCTCGATTTTAAAATTATTATCCTTGTTTTCAAATCCCTCCATGGCCTCGTCTCTCCTTATCTCTATAATCTCCTCCAGCCCTACAACCCTCCGAGATCTCTGCGCTCCTCCAATTCTGGCCTCTTGCACTGCCCCGATTTTAATCGCTCCACCATTGGCGGTCGTGCCTTCTGTTGCCTGGGCCCTAAGCTCTGGAATTCCCTCCCTAAACCTCTCCGCCTCTCTTTCCTCCTTTAAGACACTCCTTAAAACCTACCTCTTTGACCAAGCTTTTGGTCACCTGTCCTAATATCTCCTTATGTGGCTCGGTGTCAAATTTTGTTTGATAATCGCTCCTGTGAAGCGCCTTGGGACATTTTACTACGTTAAAGGCGCTATATAAATACAAGTTCTTGTTGCTGTGAGAAATATTTCCTTCCCCGAAATGACGATGATTTACACAAAACAAACTTTACTGGATTTGGGATTGTCTCCTAAAATTCTGTTTGGGAACTTTTTCCTTCTTCCTGGTTCACAATTACAGATGAGGCTGTTCGGCCCGTCTAGTTCATCCTTCCACAGAACATAGCCTCCCCCCACCCCCTCAGATCACAACATTTAACTTGAATGATTCCAGAGTTTTTGCCATCATCACTTTAGTGTCAGCTGTGGCTCAGTGGGTAGCACACTCACCTCTGAGTCAACAGGTTGTGGGCTGAAGCCCCGCTCCAGGGACTTGAGCACAAACATCTAGGCTGACACTCCCAGTGCAGTACTGAGGGAGCTCTGCACTGTCGGAGGTGCCGTCTTTCAGATGAGACGTTAAGCCGAGGCCCCATCTGACCTCCCAGGTGGATGTAAAAGATCCCATGGCACTATTTCGAAGAAGAGCAGAGGAGTTCTCCCCAGTGTCCTGGGGCCAATATTTATCCCTCAATCAACATCACAAAAACAGATTATCTGGTTATTTTCACATTGCTGTTTGTGGGAGCTTGCTGTGCGCAAATTGGCTGCCGCGTTTCCTACATTACAACAGTGACTACATGTCAAAAAGTACTTCATTGGCTGTAAAGCGCTTTGAGACGTCAGGTGGTCGTGAAAGGCGCTTTATAAATGCAAGTCTTTCTTTCTTTATGCTGAAAGCTATTCCAGGTATTAATCACACTTTCGGTGAAGAAGTGCTTCCTGCCCTCAGCCCTGACCTTGTCTTTTACCAGTTTCTACCTATGTTGCCTTATCCAGCAGGCTTAACTTGAAATGGTGCTCAGGATTATGAATGTTACCTGCCACTTATCAGCCCAAGCCTGAATGCTGTCCAGGTCTTGCTGCATGCGGGCACGGACTGCTTCATTATCTGAGGAGGTGCGCATGGAACCGAACACTGTGCAGTCATCAGGAAACACCCCCACTCCTGACCCTGTGTTGGAGGGAAGGGTCATTGATGGAGCAGCTGAAGATGGTTGGGCCCTAGGAGGCTGCCCTGGCCCTCTCCAACAATGTGGGCAGGTTGCTGTCCTGCTTTCAGTCAGAACACATGACAAATGCACCCCCTCAAAAAAAAAACAATCAATAAAAGAAGCAGCGTGTACCGTGTGTCCACACGCATGTGTCTGTGCATATGCATAAATGTGATTATGATTTGACATGTGTGCACGTGTGTGTACATGCATACTTGTGAGCGCATTGTGCAAACGCATACTTGTGGGCAACGTGCAGTGTAATTTTTTTTTGGTCTGCGCGGCCCCTTTAAAGGGCTGCACGGCCCATTCAAAATTCCGCGCAGGCGCGGTTTTTCTATTTAAAAGCCGGCTCACCGTCTTCCCGAGCGCTGTGCGGCCGCGCGGCTCTAAAGGAAGGTTGCTTGTGAGTCCGTCTCCTTATGTGACCCGGTGTCATTTTTTTGTCTGATAATCGCCCCTGTGAAGCGCCTTGGGGCTGTTTTTACTACGTTAAAGGCGCTATATAAATGCAAGTTGTTGTTGTTGGAAAAACCCACTGACGCTCACGGTCGAGCCTCACACATGAGGAGTGGTTACACGGGATGAGGTGTCGGAGCTACAGGTTCAGTGCTCTGGCCACACACTGGGACAGTATACTGGGGAAATTCCACATCCCAGCCCGTGACTTTAACGGCTACAGAAGGTCACGAGTATCCCGCGGGCAATTTCCCGATATTCAATCCTGGCTTGTGTCTGGAGCACTGAAGTGGAAAAGCTCCCCTCATGGCCCAGCGTGATCCAGTGCCTTTAGGAGGCGAGGAAAGAAAGAAAGAAAGACTTGCATTTCTATAGCGCCTTTCACGACCACCGGACGTCCCAAAGCGCTTTACAGCCAGCGAATAACTTTTTGAAGTTTCGACACTGTTGCAATGTAGGAGACGCGGCAGCCAATGAGAGCAAAGGGTGCGAGTGGAAGCTGTTTGCCTGGTTCAGAGCCGACAGTATTCTCGTAATAAAGGAAAATACTAACATGTGAACGTCTCCTGCACTGTCCGCTGATGGAGACTATAATCTGAATTTATTACACCGGAGGACAGGCCGGTCAACGCAGAAAGATCATTCTAGAAATGTGCCTCGTGATAGTTAAAAAAACATATTCTGTGATGCAACTGGCTCTTGTAAACCATCAAAGCGTTTTTATCTGAATCTCACTTTGTGTCGACTGGAAAAGGGCATTACGCTGTCAAAAGATTAATGACAGGAACTCGTTATGAATAAAGAGACAAAATGAAAACTGTTCTTCAGTAGAACGCACCCTTAGATCACAGGAAGTGCACTGTCGCTTCAAGAAACCTCTTCCTCCGGAGGACTCTCTTTCATGTCGTGCCTCTAGACACTCTCTGTCTCACTATAGGGCACGAGGTTGGGACTGGCAGCGTATGTGGATGAGAGCGGAAAGTGAGATAATGTGCAAAAGGCCTAAAATTGTTAAGAGTAACAGGTTGAATTTTCTCTCACTCATGGTTAATGTAGTTGTGCCAATCCCATAGGCTACACCCACAGAAATACGTGTTCAGTGAACACAACACGGTTTGAAGTGTTAAAGGGGTAGTGGGGGAGGGGTTTCGGACTTCGGAGAGGAATTTCCCATATTTTTTCCCACCAAATTGTTTTTTTTGTCTGTTGTTTCACCTCTCCCAGGAGATGACATGGCTTTCAGGTAGGGTGGGGGACTGGGGAGTGTAGATATTGTGAAGCACAAGCCATCACCATTGTGTGGGACAGGCTGGAGGAACATCCTTTGTATGTTTGTAAACAGAGACTGTTTCTCTCCTGGCCAAAGGTACACGTAGCGTAGGAGGTGGGTCCTGGTTTCAACACAGTGAGGACGTAGGGAACAGGAAGAGGCTGTGCCTCAGTGATATCACTCTCTCAGCTCTGAGTCAGGGTTCAAGCCCTTGCTCCAGAGGCTAGAGCCAGCGCCGTCTTTTGGATGAGACGTTAAACCGAGGCCCCGAAGAAGAGCAGGGGAGTTCTCTCCAGTGTCCGGGCCAAAATTTATCTCTCAACCAACACCTAAAACAGATGATCCCAGTCATTGATAAATTTTTGGGAACGAAGGGAATCAAGGGAAGGTGGAGTTGAGGTAGAAGGTCATGATCTTATTGAATGGCGGAGCAGGCTCGAAGGGCCAAATGGCCGACTCCTGCTCTTATTTCTTATGTTCTTATGTTTCCAAATTACAACAGTGACTATACTTCAAATAGTACTTCATTGGCTGTAAAGCGCTTTGAGACGGCCGATGGTCGTGAAAGGCGCTATATAAATGCAAGCTCTTCTTATTCTAATATTCATCCTGTATAAATGTTCTTGTGATTGCAGGATCTTACCGAGGTACGGCATCCAAGGCACTCTCTCTCCCCTGATGCGTCTGTTTGTAGGCGCACTACCTGGTGTGTTACGGAGCCAGAATGGTCCCAGGTCCATGTTGAGTTTGCTGATCTCAGGCGGCGCTACACTTTGCTTCAGTGATTTGGGCTCAGGATGGGAACAATCAGTCAGAGTTCCTGCTTCTGATCGCCAGTGAAAAGCCCTCCCTCAGCACTGCGCTGGGGAGTGTCAGCCTGGATTTTGTGCTCAAGTCCCTGGAGAGGGATTTCCCTGTGTGTGGAGGACTGACCCAATGAGCCATCAGGGGAGCAGAGTTGCTAATAAATTTATAACAATTGGGATAGCAATTAGTTATCTTTAAAGGGGGTGCAGGATCAGAGAGACCTGGGAGCGTATGTACACAAATCTTTGAAGATGGCAGGACAAGTGGAGAAGGCTGTTAAAAAAGCACATGGGATCCTTGGCTTTATTAATGGACATGATGCGGAGATGCCGGTGTTGGACTGGGGTGGACAAATGTGAGAAGTCACACAACACCAGGTTATAGTCCAACAGTTTTATTTGAAATCACAAGCTTTCGGAGCGCTGCTCCTTCGTCAGGTCCTTCTTCACTTCACCTGACGAAGGAGCAGCGCTCCGAAAGCTTGTGATTTCAAATAAAACTGTTGGACTATAACCTGGTGTTGTGCGACTTCTCACATTTATTAATAGAGGCATAGAGTACAAAAGCAAGGAGGTTATGCTGAATCTTTATAAAACACTGGTTAGGCCTCAGCTGGAGTATTGTGTTCAATTCTGGGCACCGCACTTTAGGAAGGATGTCAAGGCCTTGGAGAGGGTGCAGAGGAGATTTACTAGAATGGCACCAGGGATGAGGGGCTTCAGTTACGTGGAGAGACTGGAAAAGCTGGGGTTGCTCTCCTGAGAGCCGGGAAGGTTAAGGGGAGATTTGATAGAGGTGTTCAAAATCATGAATGATTTTGGACAGAGTAAGTAAGGAGAAACTGTTTCCAGTGGCAGGAGGGTCGGTAACCAGAGGGCACAGATTTAAGGTGATTGGCAAAAGAACCAGAGGCGAGATGAGGAAACATTTTTTACACTTTATACAAACATTTTGCTGTGATCTGGAATGTGCTGCCTGGAAGCAGATTCAATAATAACTTTCAAAAGAGAATTGGATAAATACTTGAAGGGAAAAAATTCACAGGGCTATGGGGGAAAGAGCAGGGGGGAGTGGGACTGATTGGAGAGCGCTACCAAAGAACCAGCACAGGCACGAGGGGCGGAATGGCCTCCTTCTGTGCTGTATCATTCTATGATTCCGTGATTCTAATCGTGAAGGGAGGTGGTGACTGCAACACAATTGAGCATCCTTGGCACATGAAGCTGATGAGAAAATCTATCGCATTCTATGTACATGCAGTGGAATGCACGCTTGCTGCAGATCAGAAGATAACAAAATAAATGAACACACAAAAAAATAAAGAAACATGCGATCTGACTGACCCACAGTGCTGTCCCACCTTATTTTCCCACCCTCCATACACAGGGTGTCTCTGGCTCTGACTCGTAACCGGCTCCTAATAAACATTTAACAAGGTTTCTATTCCCCTTGCAACTACTGCTTGTTAAATTATCTCAGGTCTCATCCTCCTCAAGTCTGTGAATAACCCTTTTCACCCTATTTCCTGCTGTCTAGACACATCACCAGTATTTCTTTTTCCGCCCTTCCTCTCTATTTTATTCTACATGGTAGGATACAACTCGCATTTTTAACTGTGCAGATTCAAACAGCAAATCTTTTGGAACATAGGAACGGGAGGAGGCCATTCAGCCCCTCGAGTCTGTCCCGCCAGTCAATGAGATCGCGGCTGATCTGTATCTTAACTCTCAATTACCCGCCTTGGTTGTGTAACTCTTGCCGAACAAAAATCTGACAACCTCAGTTTTGGAATTTTCAATTGACCCCCCAGCCTCAACAGGTTTTTTGGGGGGAGAGATTTCCCACAAAAATAAAAAACACTTTTGTATCAAACGCCTGGCGATGAACAGTATCTGTTCACGTTGACACTTCAAACTGAGTTGACCCTCACTGAGCACGTATTTCTGTGGGTGTCGCCAATTCGATTGATGCTGGCAGATTAGCCAGCACAGGCACGATGGGCCGAATGGCCTCCTTCTGTGCTGTATTGTTCTCTCATTGAAATGTATAAAATTCTTAAGAGGGATTGACAGGGTAGATGCAGGGAGAATGTTTCCCCTGGCTGGAGAGTCTGGAACCAGGGGTCACAGTCTCAGAATAAGGGGCCGGCCATTTAGGACTGAGAGGAGGAGAAATTTCTTCACTCAGAGGGTGGAGAATCTTTGGAATTCTCTACCACAGAGGGCTGTGGAGGCTCAGTTGTTGAAACATAGAAAAAAACATAGAAAAATAGGAGCAGGAGTAGGCCATTCGGCCCTTCGAGCCTGATCTCAGCCTTGAGTATATTCAAGGCTGAGGTTGATAGATTTTTGGACTCTAAGGGAATCAAGGGATATGGGGATCAGGCGGAAAAGTGGAGTTGAGGTCGATGATCAGCCATGAACTGATTGAATGGCGGAGCAGGCTCGAGGGGCCGAATGGCCTACTCCTGCTCCTAATTCTTATGTTCTTATCAATCTATGATTACACTGCGTTCCATCCCATCGACCTTCTCTGCTGAAGGAACTTGAGTCTTGCTAAAACATTGCACCACAGTCATCGGCTGGTCTCACCCAAATGGCCATTTATTCACGCGTGAGTGCTGGCAGGCTATTCGGCAGCGGTGGCATCACACGCAGAGTCCGATCCTGTCCTAATCTGATGTCTGCCCCCTCCCTGTGCGCCTTCCAGCGGGGGGGTGCAGGGAGGTCTCACTGGATAGCGATCAGGAACGGGAACCCTGGCTGAATCTTCCCTCCCTCGCTCGAGGCAATTCCAATCCCCTCCCCCGCCAGTGTCACCCCAGCTGAGGTTGGCTGGGGATGGAAGCTGTGGGTAGGGGCGTTTCAGTGTTTGTCAGTGGATCCGTGGATTCGGATGGAGTAAAGTCAGCTACTGTCCCACTCCAATGACCCCCCCCACCCCTTTGTTGGGAAATACCAGATGTGTGCTTGGTCAAATAACCCACCAAGAATCACAATAATGAAAGAAAAAGAAAGAATTTGCATTTATATAGCGCCTTTCACAACATCCCAAAGCGCTTTACAGCCAATGAAGTACTATCTGAAGCCCTGTCACTGTTGTAATGTACGAAACGCAGCAGCCAATTTACGCACAGCAACGTGATAAATGACTGAATAATCTGTTTTAATCATGTCGGTTGAGGAATAAATATAGACCAGAACAACGGGGAGAACTCTTCAACGAAATAGTGGCCGTGGGCTCTTTGATATCCATCTGAGAGAGCAGACGGGGCCTCGGTTTAACGTCTCATCCGAAAGACGGCACCTCCAACAGTGCAGCACTCTCTCAGCACTGCACTGGGAGTGTCAGCCTGGATTTTGTGCTCGAGTCTCTGGAGTGGGACTTGAACCCACAACCTTCTGACTCAGAAGAGGCGAGAGTGCTGCCCACTGAGCCACGGCTGACACAACAATACCCACTCCATCACTGTGGGTGAGGCACAGGAGCCCAGCCCCACCTGTGGAACTGAACTCCATCAGCGGCTCATCACATGCAGGGGGCGGGGGTGGGGTAGAGTTGCCAACCCTCCAGGATTGGCCTGGAGTCTCCAGGAATTGAAGATGAATCTCCCGGACACTGCTGGAAGCCACTCCAGGACATAAAAAAATTCTTTGAACACTTTATTTGTATAGAAATATTGGAAAAAAGGCTGTTTGTCTGACAGAACCATCCAATCGGGTAACGAAGAGTCTGTTCACTTTCCGATTGGCTGTGGGAAGGAGGGAAGTGTTGGGGGCGACCAATAGCAGTTGGAGGTGGGAGGTCATGTGATGAAACCTCCAGGAATAGGTCCAACCAGCGTTGGCAACTGGGGGTGGGGGTGGAGCGGGGGGGGAGGGGGTGATGGGTGACTTTTTAAAAATTTGTTCCTGGGATGTGGGCATCGCTGGCAAGGCCCGGCATTTATTGCCCATCCCTAGTTGCCCCTTGAGAAGGTGGTGGTGAGCCGCCTACTTGAACCGCTGCAGTCCGTGTGGTGAAGGTGCTCCCACAGTGCTGTTAGGGAGGGAGTTCCAGGATTTTGACCCAGAGGCGATGAAGGAACGGCCGATATATTTCCAAGTGACTGCACAAATATAACAAGAAAGCTAAAGAGAAAAAAAAAAGTAACTTTCGGCAAACTCGAAGACAATCACGTCCAACAGATTAACAATGCGACACAAACACCTTCGCCGATTATCAATGTGCAACTAGCTGCCACAGTGAACGATACACAAGAGTTCGATGCCGGAATGGGACGGGGGCTGATTCTAATTAAAGCCCCTGCCTCCTGTTTTAATTAGCTTTCTGCCTTCTCTGGCGCAGGCCACATCATTCATAACCAGCGGAGTCGCTGTCTGCACATCAGCACTCACCCACTATAACACACTTCCCCTCATTTTTTCCGGCCTAGTACATTATCCACCGGCATTGATCGAGCCAAGAGTAAGTGTCGGCTTCTGTCTCCATTGCCTCTCAATACTAACATTCTATATTTCATTCCACAGACAAAGGGGAAAAGAAACAGAATGTGTTGCTAATTTATTAATTTACTACAGAGCCGATTCCTGGCCCTAAGCCTCTGAGTCCATTTAGACAGAATACTGTCTGCCTCCGTTCAGTCACATCCTTTTATTGTAGCTTTTTACTGCTTTGCCCCACCACCTCCAGCAGTTATGGTCATTTTATTTTCTGTTGTTTGTCATCAGATTTATTGCTAATAAGCCTGTAGCTGTGAGGGGATGAGAGCACTGACCCATCGGGTGTTGCAGTAGGGCAGGAGAGGAGCGTGGTGTCAGCCGTGGCTCAGTACCTCATGCTCTCCTCCTCTGAGTCAGGAAGGTGGTGGGTTCCTAGTCCCCACTCCAGAGACTCGAGCCCATAATCTCGGCGGACACTCTCGGTGCAGTGCCGAGGGAGCCTCCGCTGCACTGTCGGAGGTGCCGTCTTTCAGATGAAACCGAAAACCGAGGCCCCGTCTACCCTCTCTCAGGTGGACGTAAAAGATCCACCATGGCACTATTCAAAGAAGAGCAGGGGAGTTCTCCCCAGTGTTCTGGCCAAAGTCCATCCCTCAACCAACATCACTAAAATAAAAACCTAGATTATCCGGTCATTATCATATTGCTGCATGGGGGAGCTTGCTGTGCGCAAATTGGCTGCCGCGTTTCCCTTCATTACAACAGTGACTACACTTCAAAAAGTACTGCATTGGCTGTAAAGAGCTTTGGGACGGCCGGAGGTCGTGAAAGGCGCTATAGAAATGCAAGTTTTTCTCTTTCTGAGAGGATAGATTACCTGCAGTGTGACCTTCTAATCATCACCCTCAGACACGCTCTCCTTCCCAAGTTTCTCCCCTCATGTAGAGGTACGATTGCACAGGTGCTGATTGGTATCTTATGCCGAAGTGAAGAAAGAACTTTCAGTTATGCAGCGTCGTTTATGATCTTATGACGCCCCAAAACCCTTTACGGCCAATGAAGTACCTGTGTCCCTGAAAGCGCGACCTACTCAGACCTCTCTCCTATCCCCACACCGCTTTCGTGTTTATCTTTTTCAAGTGTTTATCCATTTTCCTTTTAAAAGCCATGATGGATTCTGCTTGCACTGTTTCTGGTAGAGGTTGGGTCAATACCGGGTTGGGCACGAGGGTTATAAGGACAAGTACATATAGAGGTAATAACCAGGATCAGGAGTCTTGGCCGATATTTCATCCGTCTAACCCAGGGATGCTGAGGCCATTTGCTGTCTCGGCCCTAAGTTCGGGAATTCTCTCTCCGCCTCTCTTTCCTGCTTTAAGAGGCTCCTGAAAACCTGCCTCTTTGGCCAAGGTTTTGGTCACCTGTCTGAATATCTCCTTATATGGTTCTGTGTCGTTTTATTACGTCTGATAATCGCTCCTGTGAAGCGCATTGGGACGTTTTTATTATGCCAAAGGCACTATATATTTCACCCCTGTGCTCGCTGACCTACATTGGCTCCCGGTTAAGCAACGCCTCAATTTTAAAATTCTCATCCTTGTTTTCAAATCCCTCCATGGCCTCCTCGCCCTCTCCCTATCTCTGTAATCTCCTGTAGTCCCACAACCAACGTTCCCGCTAGGCTGCACGGCCATGCAACGGCCTGGAGGTCCCGCGCAGGCCGCTCACCGGCTTTTACATGGAAGAAACCGCGCACGCGTGAAAATTTGAATGGGCCGCGTAGCCGGTTAAAGGGACCGCGCACGGAAAAAAAATGAGAGGGAACATTGCCACAACCCTCCGAGATCTCTGCACTCCTCCAATTCTGGCTTTTTGCGCGTCCCTGATTTTAATCGCTCCACCATTGGCGGCCATGCCTTCAGCTGCCTGGGCCCTAAGCTCTGGAATTCCCTCCCTAAACCTCTCCGCCTCTCCTTCCTCCTTTAAGACGCTCCTTAAAACCTCCCTCATTGACCAATCTTTTGGCCACCTGCCCTAATATCTCCTTATGTGGCTCGGTGTCACATTTTGTTTGATAATCGCTCCTGTGAAGCGCCTTGGGACATTTTACTACGTTAAAGGCGCTGTATAAATGCAAGTTGTTGTTGTTGTGGTTGAGTGACTGTCTTGTCTGAGGTCAGCAAACAGCCTAGACTAAGGGTCAAATCTGCGACTTGTATGGTGTAATATCATACAACAACAACTTGTATTTATATAGCGCCTTTAACGTAGTAAAACATCCCAAGGCGCGTCACAGGAGTGTTATAAGACAAAAATTGACATTGAGCCACATAAGGATAAATTAGGGCCAGTGACCAAAAGTTTGGTCAAAGAGGTAGGTTTTAAGGAGCGTCTTAAAGGAGGAGAGAGAGGTAGAGAGGCGGGAAGGTTTAGGGAGGGAATTCCAGAGCTTAGGGCCCAGGCAACAGAAGGCACGGCCACCAAAGGTTGAGTGATTATAATCAGGGATCCTCAAGAGGGCAGAA
Source organism: Squalus acanthias (assembly GCA_030390025.1). Taxonomy (NCBI): domain Eukaryota; kingdom Metazoa; phylum Chordata; class Chondrichthyes; order Squaliformes; family Squalidae; genus Squalus; species Squalus acanthias. The sequence continues at coordinate 4,569,155 of CM059437.1, read as the reverse complement.
TTAGAGGAGCGCAGATATCTCAGGGGGTTGTGGGGCTGGAGGAGATTACAGAGATAGGGAGGGGTGAGGCCATGGAGGGATTTGAAAAGGATGAGAATTTTGAAATTGAGGTGTTGCTTAACCGGGGGCCAATGTAGGTCAGCGAGCACAGGGGGTGATGGGCGAACGAGAGTTGGTGCGAGTTAGGACACGGGGCAGCCGAGTTTTGGATGACCTCCAGTTTACGTAGGGTAGAATACTGGGCGGCACGTTTTCCAGCTCAGCAACAGGCGAAGTTAACTCGAAGTAAAACCAGTTGCCCAGTCAGGTGACTGCAGTGACAGGATTCCACCGAGTGTTGGCACTTGCTGCAGTTCTAGCAAAGGTCAGAAGAGGGCTCTACCGCACCACGATGGGCTTCATAAATCTCCACTTGGCACGGCCTTCCCATGGGCTGCAGCTGGAGTCCGCCTGGGGGATGGGATAAGTATGGTGCGGCCTGGCTTTTATTCCCTCTGTTAAAGGGGTCTGTGAAATATGTGCTGAATTATGACTGGCGTCTTTTCTATTCTTATATTACAAGACCGCAAAACAACTTAGGAACAAACTTAACAGTCAGGAGCCGCTGCCTGGGTTTGTTGCTGAAAGACATATAATTTCTAAAGACCGCAGCACAAATCCTCGCCTCTGAAGTATTCCAGAGTAAAAAATCCGGCGTTCAAACAAAACCCCGAGCTCTGCCGATGGGTAACTGCTGATTGTGTTAGCCGTGGCTCAGTGGATAGCACTCTCACCTCTGATCACCAGAAGGCTGGGAGTTCAAGCACCCACTCCAGAAACTTCAGTACAAAATCTAAACTGACTCTCCCAATGCAGTATTGAGGGAGCGCTGCACTGTTGGAGTGTGCCGTCTTTCAGATGAGACGTTAAACCGAGGTCCCGTCTGCTCTTTCGGATGAACGTAAAAGCACTATTTTGAAGAAGAGCAGGGGAGTTCTCCCCAGTGTCCTGGTCAATATTTATCCCTCAAACAGCATCACTAAAAAACCCAGATTATCAGGTCAATATCACAGTGTTGTTTGTGGGAGCTTGCTGTGCGCAAATTGGCTGCCGCGTTTCCTACATCACAACAGTGACTACACTTCAAAAAGTACTTCATTGGCTGCAAAGCACTTTGGGACGCCCTGAGGTCGTGAAAGGCGCTATAGAAATGCAAGTTTTTCTTTCTACTTTCAATGCCAACGCTCCTCTTCCCTGGTTTCATCGCTCCACCATTGGTGGCCGTGCCTTCAGCTGCCTGGGCCCTAAGCTCTGGAATTCCCTCCCGAATCCTCTCCACTGCTCTCTCCTTCTTTAAGATGCGCATTAAAACCCACCTCTTTGACCAAGTTTTTAGTCTCCTGTCCTAATATCTGCTTATGTGGCTCGGGGTCAAATTTTGCTTGACAACACTCCCGTGAAGCACCTTGGGACGTTTTAAAGGCGCTATATAAATGCAAGTTGCTGTTGTTGATTGGTTGAGCGCTCTACGCAGCTGCGTTCAGAAAAACAGCAGCACTCATTACCAGAAGGAGCCGTTACCTCGCTAACCACCTGTGGCAAGGCTCCTCCGCTGATGCAGGTGGCGGGGGCGGGGGGGCAGGGGCGGGGGTGGGGAATCGCCCCCTCGATGGGCTACTTGGTGCCACCAGAGTCACAGGGGTCGATTTTCAATTTTAACACCAGGGCATAAAACCGACGTTTCAGATTGGCCGCAGAAACCGCCCAATGTTTATTTCCGTTAATTCGATCAGACTCCGTAGGGAGTTGGTAGAAGCAGTTAGTATTGATTAATTCCATGCCAATTTGATAGATTTCTTTCTGGATATAACATTTTGGGGACACAATATCCGAGTAATTGGAGACGGGACATGTGGTGAGTGTAGCGAGCTCGGGAGGAACAGGTGACTGTTTATAGTGTTTATACTCCACACCAGTCTCCTCCCATTCCATCTGCCTCATCTCAGCCTTTCAGCATATCTTTCTATTCCCTTTACTCTCATGTACTCGTCTAGTTTCCTTTTGAAAGCATCTAAGCTATTTGCCTCAACCCCTCCCTGTGGTAGCGAGTTTTTTGTAATTAGTTTTATGGGATGTGGGCGTCGCTGGCAAGGCCAGCATTTATTGCCCATCCCTAATTGCCCTTGAGAAGGTGGAGGTGAGTCGCCTTCTTGAACTGCTGCAGTCCGTGTGGTGAAGGTACTCCCACAGTGCTGCTAGGGAGGGAGTTCCAGGATTTTGACCCAGTGACGATGAGGGATCGGCGATATATTTCTAAGTCAGGATAGTGTGAGACTTGGAGGGGAACTTGGAGGTGGTGGTGTTCCCATGCGCCTGCTGCCCTTGTCCTTCTCGGTGGAAGAGGTCACGGGGTTGGGAGGTGCTGCCGAAGAAGCCTTGACGAGTTGCTGCAGGGCATCTTGTAGATGGTACACACTGCAGCCACGGTACGCCGGTGATGGAGGGAGTGAATGTTTAAGGTGGTGGATGGGGTGCCAATCAAGCGGGCTGGATGGTGCCGAGTTTCTTGAGTGTTGTTGGAGCTGCACTCATCCAGGCAAGTGAAGAGTATTCCATCACACTCCTTACTTGTGCCTTGTAGATGGTGGAAAGGCGTTGGGGAGTCAGGAGGTGAGACACTCATCACAGAAAATACCCAGCCTCTGACCTGCTCTTGTTGCCACAGTATTTATATTCCACATTCTAACCACCCTCTGGGTAAAGAAATTTCTCCTTATTTCCCTATTGGATTTATTAGCAACTTTCTTGTAATTAGGGCCCCTAGTTTTGAAGAGGCCCCGAGAGATTGATAGTAATAATTAGTCAACAACTCCATTATCATTGTGTCATGAGACTACCAGGATGGCAGAAGGCGAGTTTGCTGGACCTCTGTCTTTTACCGGCTAGCAATTGCTATGTTCCTATCAAACTCTGCCCCACTGTCACCGGCTCAGTCATGTTACCGCACTGCTTGTTAATCACATTGCTGTAATGGAAGGGAGAAAGACTTGTGTTGAATATCACCTGAATAAGTCATTCCAAAAAACATCTCGACATGCTATCACGTATAAACAATTACTTTGAAGTTTTTTATGTAGGGAACAATGGCAGACAGTTTGCGCAAAGCAAGACACCATGAGAGGAATGACCAATGCTTTTAGTTTGTGGAGGAATGTTGGTTCGATTACTGGGCGGGATTTCTACTTTCCTTGAAAATGGGATTTTTAACAGCAACCTTGTCCACTAAACCAAGCAGACACTGTATCTGAAGGACAAAGAAAACGCGAAAGGGGAATTAAACAATAGTTCAAACATTGAGAGCAAAAGTTTTGTCGGGGTGAGAGTAAGTTAAATGTGTGTGTGTGTGTCGGCGGCAGGTTTATGAGGAGAGCCTTAAAGTTTTACTAAAAGTTAGCTTAGTCACACTCAGAGATCTGAAGTGAGTGGGATTACTTTTTATTCAGACAAGAACCTGCTTTCCCAAGTGGGAGGGTCAAGGTCGCCGCTGAAAAACTGTTTGGACAAAGTTCATCCACGGGCAGCCTGTGGTTTCAAGGTTCAAAAGGAAAGCGACTCTTACGACCCTCTTAGAAGTTAGATAACAGGCCGGAGGAGGGGCAAGTGAGCCGGGCCACCTGAAGTCGCTGCTTTTTATGAAGCGACGTCTCTGAAAGTGTCTTTTATTTTCTGGCAGGACACAGTCTTGTTGTTCCCGCAGGGAGCTCTGTGATTTCGAGGGGGCGGGGGGAGGTGGGGTGGGGGAGAGAGAGGTTTGTTCTCCTCAGACTACACTTGGCCAGTTTCTGCTTCCTCTCCATTTCAGCCCTTAGACTCCTGCTCACATCTTCCATGCGTTGCCGGGCTCGTCCGGCTCCTGACCACTGTTTTTGCCAGAATGTTTCTGCAACGTATCTTGTCTTTCCCATGCACTGCTAAAAAAGCTAATGTAGCTTTAAAAAAAAATCAAAGCTTGGGAAGGTTGGCAGTCGTGGTCCTGTGTTGCTAGTTAGTGAATCGGTCTGCTTTGTCTCGTAGCCAGTGTTAATTTGTACTGAACATCATATCCCATAACGAGCCCACTGGATCTTATCCCATTACAAGTCCACCGTACTATAACCTATTATAAGTTACTGTTCTATATCCCATTATGAGCCTATTGTACCATATCCCTCCCAAACCCGCGACCTCTACCAACTAGAAGGACAAGGGCAGCAGGCGCATGGGAACACCACCACCTCCAAGTTCCCCTCCAAGTCACACACCCATCCTGACTTGGAAATATATCGACCGTTCCTTCATCGTCGCTGGGTCAAAATCCTAGAACTCCCTCCCTAACAGCACTGTGGGAGCACCTTCACCACACGGACTGCAGCGGTTTAAGAAGGCGGCTCACCACCACCTTCTCAAGGGCAACTAGGGATGGGCAATAAATGCTGGCTTTGCCAGTGACGCCCACATCCCATGAATGAATAAAAAAAATCCCATTACAAGTCCACCGTACTATAACCTATTACAAGTTACTGTTTTATATCCCATTACGAGTAACTTCCTCTGGAGTCAAGAGGAGAAAGCTGCAAAAATAATGTGGATAATCTCTTGCCGTGTTTTGCTGCTGTATCTATTGAAGTACATTTCAAAGCGATTCAAAATCCAAACCTTCACAGTATCAATACTTGGGAATCCTCTGGGATACCAAGTGTATAATAAAGTTCCCCTAATACAAGCACAAAGCCCTCTCCCAGATTTATGAAGCCAATTTGCCAAACCTTTGCAAGTATCATGATTTTCTAAATTAGAACCTGCTGATAAATCTCATCCACATTTAGTCAATATTTCCTTATTCACTCTCCCTTTTATAAATAAATCTTTAACTTTGAATGTGAAGATATTAAAACTTTAAATCCCAGTTTATTAAATTACTGCTTGATTTATTCAATCTGATCTCTTCGATTTCAGGCTCTGCACCTCTTGTTTTATTTAAATCTCCAGTATTTCTTTATCCAAGTCTCAATTTATTAAATCTTTGCTCAGGGGGTTGTCTGGGAAGTTCTCACTCCCAGTAAACTCCTGTAAAGAAAAGAAAGTCTTGCATGTATACAGCTTCTTGTCACATCCCTCAGAAACATCTCAAAGCACTTCATATACAATGAACTGCTGGGAGGTGCAATGACTGTTGTTATGTAGGCATATACACAGCCATTTGAAAACAGAAGATCTCACAAACAACAGTGAGATAAGTGACCAGACTAGAAATGTTCTGTCCAGAACCGAGGTCACAGTCTCAGGATAAGAGGTCGGCCATTTAGGACTGAGATGAGGAGAAATTTCTTCACTCAGAGGGTTGTGAATCTCTGGAATTCTCTACCCCAGAGGGCTCAGTCGTTGAGTTTATTCAAGACGGAGATCACTAGATTTTTGGACACTAAGGGAAACAAGGGATATGGGGATAGGGCGGGAAAAGGTCCTAAGCTCTGGAATTCCCTCCCTAAATCTCTCCGCCTCTCTACTTCCCTTTCCTCCTTTAAGACGCTCCTTAAAACCTATCTCTTTGACCAAGCTTTTGTTCATCTGTCTTAACATCTCATTATATGGCTCGGTGTCAAATCTTGTTCTTGATGACGCTCCTCGTTAGAGGCGCTATAGAAATGTTAGTTGTTGTTGAAAGTGGAGTTGAGGTCGAAGATCTTATTGAAAGGCATAGCAGGCTCGAGGGGCTGTGTGGCCTACACTTGCTCCTATTTCTAATGTTCTTAGGACCAGTTAGTCTGTTTTTTTGGATTGGTTAACAGACAGAAAACAGAGAGTAAGAATAAATGGGTAATTTTCCAGTTGGCAGGCTGCAACTAGTGGGGTGCCGCAAGGATCAGTGCTTGGGCCTCAGCTATTTACAATCTATATTAGTGACTTAGATGAAGGGGCTGAGTGCAGTGTATCCAAGTTTGCTGATGATACAAAGCTAGGTGGGAAACTAAGCTGTGAGGAGGACACAAAGAGCCTGCAAAGGTATTTGAGTATAAGAGTAAAGACGTCTTACTGCAATTATATCGGGCCCTGGTGAAACATAGAAACATAGAATCTAGGAGCAGGAGTAGGCCATTCGGCCCGTCGAGCCTGCTCCGCCATTCAATACGATCATGGCTGATCATCCAAATCCAGTACCCTGTCCCTGCTTTAATCCCCACAGTACACATATCCCACCCTACCCCCGTAACCCCACGTATTTAATTCCCCCTAACATATCCCATCCTATCCCCATAACCCCACATATTTAATCCCCCCTAACACTAAGGGTCAATTTATCATAGCCAAATCAACCTAACTCGCATATTTTTGGACTGTGGGAGGAAACCGGAGCACCCGGAGGAAACCCACGCAGACACGGGGAGAATGTGCAAACTCCACACAGACAGTCACCCGAGGTCAGATTCGAACCCGGGTCTCTGGCGCTGTGAGGCACCAGTGCTAACCACTATGCCACCGTGTTGCCAACCGTGAGATCACACCTGGAGTATTGTGTACAGTTTTGGTCTCCTTACCTAAGGAAGGATATACTGGCCATAGAGGGAGGGCAACGAAGGTTCACCAGACTGATTCCTGGGATGGGGAGATTGTCCTATGAGGAGAGATTGATAGACTAGGTCTATATTCTCTGGAGTTTAGAAGAATGAGAGGTAATCTCATTGAAACGTACAAAATTCTTACAGGGTTTGACAGGGTAGATGCAGGGAGGATGTTTCCCCTGGCTGGGGAGTCTAGAACCAGGGGTCACAGTCTCAGAATAAGGGGTCGGCCATTTAGGACTGAGATGAGGAGAAATTTCTTCACTCAGAGGGTGGTGAATCTTTGGAGTTCTCTACCCCAGAGGGCTGTGGAGGCTCAATCGTTGAGTATATTCAAGACAGAGATCGATAGATTTTTGGACACTAAGGGAATCCAGGGATATGGGGATCGGGCGGGAAAGTGGAGTTGAGGTAGAAGATCAGCCATGATCTTATTGAATGGCGGAGCAGGCTTGAGGGGCCGAATGGCCTACTCCTGCTCCTATTTCTTATGTTCTTATGATATAGACAGGTTAAGTGAGTGGGCAATAAGGTGGCAGATGGAGTCAAATGTGGGGAAATGTGAGGTTATTCACTTGGGTAGGAAGAATAGAAAAACAGAATATTTGTTGAATGGTGAGAAACTATTAAATGTTGGTGTTCAGAGACATTTAGGTGTCCTCGTACAGGAAACACAGAAAGCTAGCATGCAGGTACAGCAAGCAATTAGGAAGGCAAATGGTATGTTGGCCTTTATTGCTAGGGGATGGAGTACAAGAGTAAGGCAGTCTTACTACAATTGTACAGGGCTTTAGTGAAACCACACCTGGAGTACTGTGCACAGTTTTGGTCTCCTTATCTGAGAAAGGACTTTGAGGCGGTACAACGAAGGTTCACTAGATTGATTCCTGGGATGAGAGGGTTGGTCTATGATGAGAGATTGTGTAGAATGGGCCTATACTCTCTGGAGTTTAGAAGAATGAGAGGTGATCTCATTGAAACATACAAGATTCTGAAGGGGATTGACAGGGTAGATGCTGAGAGATTGTTGCCCCTGGCTGGAGAGTCTCAGGATAAGGAGTCGGCCATTTAAGACTGATATGAGGAGGAATTTCTTCACTCAGAGGGTTGTGAATCTTTGGAATTCTCTACCCCAGAGGGCTGTGGATGCTGAATCGTTGAGTATATTCAAGGCTGAGATCGATAGATTTTTGGACTCTAGAGGAATCCAGGGATATGGGGATCGGGCAGGAAAGTGGAGTTGAAGTCGAAGATCAGCCTTGATCTTATTGAATGGCAGAGCAGGCTCGAGGGGCCGTATGGCCTACTCCTGCTCCTATTTCTTATGCTCTTATATAACACCTTTAACGTAGTAAAACATCCAAAGAGGCTTCACAGGAGCGATTATCAAACAAAATTTGACACCGAGCCACATAAGGAGATATTAGGGCAGGTGACCAAAAGCTTTGTCAAAGAGGTAGATTTTAAGGAGTGTCTTAAAGGAGGAGAGAGAGGCAGAGAGGCGGAGAGGTTTAGGGAGGGAATTCCAGAGCTTAGGGCCCAGGCAGCTGAAGGCACGGCTGCCAATGGTTGAGTGATTAAAATCGGAGATGCTCAAGAGGCCAGATTTGAAGGAGCGCAGATAGCTTGGAGGGTTGTAGGGCTGGAGGAGGTTACAGAGATAGGGAGAGGCCATGGAGGGATTTGAAAACAAGGATGAGAATTTTAACATCAAGATCTGTTCATATCAGCAACCAGGCTTTATGGAAATTAATGGGAACTTGCATTTAGACTATAATGTGACCCCACCCCTTCCCAAAGTTCCTTCATACAATCCTAAGCAATCCTTAAGACACAATCATTGGACACTCCATTATCAAGTGCTGGCACGAGGCTGGAACCCACATGTGCAATCTCCTTAGCTCATTGATAGCCAGAATGGCTGCCTGAAACATTAAAATATTTCAGCAAACCCTTTCATTACTGTTCTGGTTTAGTAAATTCTTGCTTCTGTGGTTTAGAGAAAATAAATTGCAAGAACGTTTTCATGTGTGCATTTTGTTTCTTCCCCTTTACAGCCTCCAAGTGCCAGCCTTGGCTCAGTGACAGAGTCTCAACTCTCAGCCGGCAGTGCATGGATTTAAACCCTACTTCAAGCACGTGGCGCACAATCTAGGCTGGCACGTCTGTACTCAGTGAATCTTTCAGACGAGACATTAAATCGAGGCCCCAGCTAACCTGTTCAGATCTAGGGAAGGCTGAGGGGTTGACCTGATAGAAGTCTTTAAAATTATGAAAGGGTTTTGACAGGGTAGACGTGGAGAAGATGTTTCCACTTGTGGGGAAACCAAAACTAGGCGCCAAAAATATAAGATAGTCTCTACTGAATCCAATAGGGAATTCAGGAGCAACCTCTTTACCCACAGAGTGGTGAGAATGTGGAACTCACTACCACAGGGCATGGTTGAGGTGAATAGTATAGATGCATTGAAGGGGAAGAACATAAGAACATAAGAATTAGGAGCAGGAGTAGGCCAGACGGCCCCTCGAGCCTGCTCCGCCATTCAGTGAGATCATGGCTGATCTTCGACCTCAACTCCACATTCCCGCCCGATCTCCATATCCCTGGATTCCCCTAGAGTCCAAAAATCTATTTATCTCAGCCTTGAATATACTCAACGACTCAGCATTCACAGCCCTCTGGGGCTAAACACATGAGGGAGAAAGGAGTAGAAGGATTTGCTGATAGGTTGAGATGAAGAGGGGTGGGAGGAGGCTCGTGTGGAGCACAAACACCGGCACGGACCAGTTGGGCCGAATGGCCTGTTTCTGTGCTGCACATTCTAAGTAATGTAATATCAAAGGCCCCATCACACTAGTCAAAGAAGAGTAGTGAGATGATCTACTCTACGGTTATCCCTCAACCAAAACTGGCCATTATCGCAGTTGCTATTTGTGGGATCCTGCTGTGCGCAAATTGGCTGCAGTGTTTGCCTACAAAGCAACAGTGACTACACTTGAAAAAATATTTCATTGGCTGTCAGTGTTTGGAACGTCCTGAGGGTGTGAAAGGTGCTATATAAATGCTAAGTTCTTTCTTTCCTTCAGCATCGTACCCATGTGATTTTGTTACCCGGTTTCCATCCTATAATATTTCTTTGTGATGTGCTCTTGTTTATATAAATTATTGCAGTAGACAACGTTCTCCAGCCCTGCTCCGAGAGTGTTTACTTATTCTGGAGTTCAGTTTCACCAGTGCAGGCTTCTCTCCGGTACTTCACTCAACGGCCATTCCTCATGTGTAAGCCTAAGACGGCAAGTGTCAACAGACTAAGAGTAATGGTGGGAAAGTGAGCTGTGAGGAGGACACAAAGAGTCTGCAAATGGGTATAGACAGGTTAAGTGAGTGGGCAAGAAGGTGACAGATGGAGCATAATAGTCTCAGAATAAGAGGTCGGCCATTTAAGACATGGATGAGGAGGAATTTCTTCACTCAGAGGGTTGTGAATCTTTGGAATTCTCTGCCCCAGAGGGCTAAGGATGCTCAGTCGTTGAACATATTCAATACAGAGATCGATAGATTTTTATATACTAGGGGAATCAAGGGATATGGGGATACTGTGGAAAGTGGAGTTGAGGTAGAAGATCAGCCATGATCTTATTGAATGGCGGAGCAGGCTCGAGGGGCCGAATGGCCGACTCCTGCTCCTAATTCTTATGTTCTTATGACACGTGTTTGAACAGCAGAATTCTCTACCCCCTCGCTCCACCCCATAAAAAAATGACAGACTTCACAATGACCATGTTGGATGGTCCAAGATGGTGAAGCATCTCACCTTATTCTACCACCTCTTACCTCTCATTTAAAATTCTCGTTCTCTACCGCCCACCCAAGTACCATAAAAATGTTATTACCGAGATATCTTCACTGTTCTCCTCCCTCAGCGTCTGCACCGAGCGACTTCTCATCCTCGGTGATTTCAACCTCCATCTCAATTCACCATGCTCTCTCTCCTCTGAGTTCACTAGCCTCCTATCCTCCCTTAATCTCTCCCTCCATGTAAACCCCCCAACCCATATCCACGGCCACCCCCTTGACCTTGCCATCTCTTGTGGCCTTGCTACTCCCATCGTGTCAATCGCAGATAAGGCCATCTCTGACCACTTCCTCGTATCGCTCTCCATCCACACCCCCTTATCCCCCCGCCACCCCCATCGAACCCTACTTCCGTCTGTGTCCACCCCTGGAAAAAACTCTCTCCCAACTCTTTCCCAACTGCACTTACGAAATCCCAACTGTCCAGCCTCTGGCCTTCCATTCACCATGACATTTCTGCAGCTACCGATCTGCTCAACCACACCCTCACCACCATCTTTGATGCCCTAGTCCCTATTAAAACAAGTACTCTCTCTCACCCTGGCCGTTCCCCCTGGTACGGCTCTCATCTTTGCTCCCTTAGGTCCAAGGGACACAGGCTTGAACGGTTATGGCGGACAATTGGTTTAGCCATTCACCACCAGATCTGGCTGGACCACATAAAGCATTATTGGCCCTGCTCTCGTCTGCCAAAATTGCTCACTAATCCAGAATCATTCTGGAATACAAAGATAAACCCCAGCTTCTATTCTCCACTGCTAACTGTCTTCTCAAACCCCTCTCCCCTGTCTCCGCCACCCTCACCTCTGACACCAAGTGTGAGGAGCTCATGGACTTCTTTGTCTCTAAGATTGAGACCATCCGTTCAGCTGCCTCTGCCACTTCCCTTCCTTCCCCTAGCCCACCGGGCCAAACTTCCTCGAAGGTTCCCCCCTGCCGTAGCCCTGAACTCACATCTTTCTCCAGTTTCTCTCCGATCTCCCCTCATGACCTCTCCACGCACATCTTGTCCATGATTCCCACTTTCTTCTCCCTCGACCCTATTCCCACAAAACTGCTGATCACCCAACTTCCTTATCTGGCTCCCATGCTAGCTGACATTGTTATCAGTTCTCTCTCCTCGGGTACTGTTCCCTCTCTCCCTCAAATCTGCCATCATCACCCCTCTCCTCAAAAAAACAACCCTTGACCCCTCCGTCCTTGCAAACTACCGCCCCATCTCCAACCTCCCTTTCCCCTCCAAAGTCCTTGAACATGTTGTCACCTCCCAAATCCGTGCCCATCTTTCCCATAACTCCATGTTTGAATCCTTCTAATCAGGTTTCCGCCCTTGCCACAGTACCAAAACAGCTCTCATCAAAGTCACAAATGACATCCTTTGTGACCGTGACAAAGGTCAATTATTCCTCCTCGTCCTTCTTGACTTGTCTGCAGCCTTTGATACGGTTGACCACTCCATCCTTCTCCAACGCCTCTCCACTGTCGTCCAGCTGGGTGGGACTGCACTCGCCTGGTTCCATTCTTATCTATCTAATCGTAGCCAGAGAATCACCTGCAACAGCTTCTCTTCCCACTCCTGCATCGTTACCTCTGGAGCCCCCAAGGATCTATCCTTGGTCCTCTCCTATTTCTCATCTACATGCTGCCACTTGGCGACATCATCCAAAAACACAGCATTCCACATGTACACTGACGACACCCATCTCTACCTCACCACTTCTCTCAAACCCACCACAGTCTCTAAATTGTCAGACTGCTTGTCCAACATCCAGTTCTGGATGAGCAGAAATTTTCTCCAATTAAATATTGGGAAGACCAAAGCCATTGTTTTTGGTCCCTGTCACAAACTCCATTCCCTAGCCACTGACTCCATCCCTCTCCCTAACATCTGTCTGAGGCTGAACCACACTGTTCGCAACCTTGGTGTCATATTTGACCCTGAAATTAGCTTCCGACCACATATCTGCGGCATAACTAAGACCGCCTATTTCCACCTCCGTACCATCGCCCGTCTCCGCCCCTGCCTCAGCTCATCCGCTGCTTAAACCCTCATCCATGCCTTTGTTTCCTCTAGACTTGACTATTCCAATGCACTCCTGGCTGGCCTCCACATTCTACTCTACGTAAACTTGAGGTCATCCAAAGCTCAGCTGCCCGTGTCCTAACTTGCACCAAGTCCTGTTCGCCCATCACCCCTGTGCTCGCTGACCTACATTGGCTCCCGATAAGCAACACCTCGATTTCAAAATTCTCATCCTTGTTTTCAAATCCCTCTATGGCCTCACCCCTTCCTATCTCTGCAATCTCCTCTAGCCCCACAACCCCCCGAGATATCTGCGCTCCTCTAATTCTGCCCTCTTGAGCATCCCTGATTATAATCGCTCAACCATTGGCGGCCGTGCTTTCTGTTGCCTCGGCCCTAAGCTCTGGAATTTCCTGCCTAAACCTCTCCACCCGCGACCTCTTTCCTCCTTTAAGATGCTCCTTAAAACCTACCTCTTTGACCAAGCTATTGGTCATCTACACAAATTTCTCCTTATATGGCTCGGTGTCAAAATTTTTGTGTTATAACACTTCTGTGAAGCGCCTTGGGACATTTTACTACGTTAAAGGCGTTATATAAATAAAAGTTGTTGTTGCTGTTTTAGCAAGATGACACAGCCCCTTTAAATGAGACAGCTGACTAGTGGGCGATGTATTTTCCTGGGCTCTGCTGTATTTCTAATCCTTCGAGGGAGAAACGATGGCTCCAGCTGCCCTGGAAGGACAGACCAGCTCAATAAAATATTCATTGGCAAATTTGGCAGCCAGCCAGCCCGTTTATAATTGGGAGCTGCAGAGAATCTCGCCAGCACAATTATACAATCTTACAGCACAGAAGGAGGCCATTCGGCCCGTCATGCTGTACCTGCCCTGGGAGTGTTTGATGGGGACAGTGTAGAGGGAGCTTTACTCTGTATCTAACCCATGCTGTACCTGCCCTGGGAGTGTTTGATGGGACAGTGTAGAGGGAGCTTTACTCTGTATCTAACCCGTGCTGTACCTGCCCTGGGAGTGTTTGATGGGACAGTGTAGAGGGAGCTTTACTCTGTATCTAACCCGTGCTGTACCTGCCCTGGGAGTGTTTGATGGGGGAGTGTAGAGGGAGCTTTACTCTGTATCTAACCCGTGCTGCACCTGCCCTGGGAGTGTTTGATGGGACAGTGTAGAGGGAGCTTTACTCTGTATCTAACCCGTGCTGTACCTGCCCTGGGAGTGTTTGATGGGACAGTGTAGAGGGAGCTTTACTCTGTATCTAACCCGTGCTGTACCTGCCCTGGGAGTGTTTGATGGGAGAGTGTAGAGGGAGCTTTACTCTGTATCTAACCCCGTGCTGTACCTGCCCTGGGAGTGTTTGATGGTCTGTGTAGAGGGAGCTTTACTCTGTATCTAACCCGTGCTGCACGTTCCCTGGGAGTGTTTGATGGGACGGTGTAGAGGGAGCTTTACTCTGTATCTAACCCGTGCTGTACCTGCCCTGGGAGTGTTTGATGGGACACTCTTTCGGAAACCGGTTATGTTGTTCGCTGGAGCATACGGTCTAGGTTGACACTCAGAGCAGTGCTGAGAGGGTCTGAGGTGCCATCCCATAGATGGATATTAAAGATCCCAAGGCACTACCTGAGGAAAAACAGGGAGTTCTCCAATTGTCCTTCTTAGCACTCCTTTGTAAACCGATCCCACCAAAATAAAATGAACTGGTCAGTCTGCTCATTGCTGTTTCTGGGGTCCTTCTGTGCGCTAAATGGCTGCTGTGTTAGCTGATATAACAGAGTGCACTTCAAAGTAATTCATTGTTTGTGAAGCACTTTGAGATGTTGCTTTGTGCCAGTTACTGAGTGGTACGGCGGCGTTTCTGTTTACTGATTTATTTATTGTGAGACTAGTGGAAGTGTGAGGTGCTGCTGAACGAACCTTTGGTTATAAAATGGCTGAATTCAAAATGAGTTAATTTATTCGCTTAAAAGGGAAGCGAATTCCACCTTGTCTTAGCTAATTAAGGGGACTCCTGTGTCTTTAAGTGGGGGACAGTCCCAGTGGTGCATCATCCTGTCTGTAATGGAGATATAGCCAGACATGGTAGGAATTAATGATCCATGGTCTTGTCTGAAGCCGGGAGAGAAAGGAAAAGGCTGCAGCTAATGGATAGTTGGAGAGTCAAGGTTCTGTCCACTTGTTTACCAAGGGATGGGTAATAGCCCAGGGCTCAGCTTTTAGCCGGGCTCCAGTCTCCAATCTCGAGGCTGGGATCGAGCCTCACACAGATATACCGCAAGAACAGAGTTAACCTGTTAAATATCACAGTGACAGCCATTAAGTGTAAAGCTCCAACCCGGGGAGCTGCTAAATATTCGAAGGGATATAATTTCATTTGGAAATGTTAGTGGATATTATAAATCTTTAAGAATCCTGGCGACGAGTGGATGTACATTTTAATACTGTGAAAAAAAAACAGTTGGTGCTTGAAATGGAGAAAATATTAATTTTATTTTTCTTCTAGGCTTTGAGTCTTGGCCATGGTTCCATGGGCACCAACAACTGCAAATGGCCGTTCTTGTGCAAGTCCAGACAACAACTTTATTTACACAGCACCTTTAACGTAGTAAAACGTCCCAAGGCGCTTCACAGGAGCGACTAGCAAACAAAATTTGACACCGAGCCACATAAAGAGATATTAGGGACAGGTGACCAAAAGCTTGGTCAAAGAGGTTTTAAGGAGCGTCTTAAAGGAGGAGAGAGAGGCGGAGAGGTTTAGGGAGGGAATTCCAGAGCTCGGGGCCCAGGCAGCTGAAGGCACGGCCGCCAATGGTGGAGCGAAGGAAATCGGGGGATGAGCAAGGGGCCAGAATTGGACAACGAGAGTCGACAGGCTATTGGAACTGCGACACAGTCCAGCCGACCCTGACACAGATCACGACCTTGTCCTGACACAGACACTTTCCACAAGGGGAGGTCACTGGAGTGAGAATTCGGCTCATTTCCTTCTTCTCCTCAACTCAGTTGCTGGAACCAATTGTACTGTACTTAACACCACATTCAATTCTCTGATAGAATGTTATTCATTTACTAAATCGTCACCATATAATATATGCAGGGCATGTCAGTCAAATTAATGTTAGGGTCGCCTGGTGCACTCTGTGATGTATTAGGAGATCCTGAGTCAGTCTATGTGGAGGGGCTATTTGACTGTGGTGGGCATCGCAGCCAAGTCTGATCCTTATCTCAGTGGCTGTTACTGGATAACAATCAGGAGCAGGAACCTTGGCTGATTCTTCCTCTCTCTTGCCCAGAGACACCGAGGCCGACTCGAGATCAACCACACAGACTGAACCTAAGGATGTTCTGGTCTGTGTGCATCAATCAAGTTGTCAGGGGAGCCTTGCCAAACACTTTGATTTGAGTCAGCTGTGGATCAGTGGGTAGCACTCTTGCCTCTGAGCCACAAGGTCATGGTTTCATAGTCCCACTCCAGAGACTTGAGCACAAAAGCCAGTCTGACACTCCCACTGCCAGTACTGAGGGAGTGCTGCACTGTTGGAGGTGCCGTCTTTTGGAAAAGATGTTAAACCGAGTGCCCGTCTGCCCTCAGGTGGACGCAAAAGTTCCCCATTGTATTATTCAAAGAAGAGCAGGGGAGTTCTCCCCGGTGTTCTGGCCAATATTTATCCCTCAATCAACATCACTAAAACAGATCAACTGGTGATTATCACATTGCTGTTTGTGGGAGCTTGCTGTGCACAAATTAGCTGCCGTGTTTCCTACATTACAACAGCGACTACACTTGAAAAGTATATAATTGGCTGTGGAATGCTATGGGACGTCCTGAGGTGGTGAAAGGCGCTCTAGAAAGGCAAATCTTTCTTTTGACAGATAAATATTCCGATTGAGAGGATTATGAACTGGACAATTTTTCTCAAAATGTATCATCGCCTGCTCAGTGTTAAGAAGAAGATCCTTCCCTGGGGACATCTGGGTTTGAAACGTTCAAAGTAGATGACAGGAAACTTCAAAGGCAAGTGTGGCTTTGGTGCCGAAATGATCCTTGAAGATTAATGATTCGTCGAAGAGCATCAAATGCAAAAAAACACAAGCATCCGTTAAATAAATCTTTCCATTACTGCTCAGCCACTTCAGCACGTAATCCTGACAGAATCAAGGGCACTTTACCAAACCAAATGTTGAAACACGGGAGAAGAGGCAGTTTTATCTGGGATTAAAGCACTTTGTGGATAGTTGAGTTAAATCTGGCACTCTGGCTGTCCAGTGCAAGCATTTGGACAGAACAACTGAATCCTAAATTTCCTAAACAGTTGAAAACAAAACAGTATTTATACCTACCTTGTCCCACAAAGCAAATCTTGGGCGATAAATCTGCAAATTGTTCTACATTGACCAGAAAGGCAATGCTCGCCTGAAAATGGGTATTCTTGAACTGTGCACAAAATCAAAGGGAATGAGTCTGCTTGTTCTAGACTGGGATGGTGAGGGGGGGGAGAAGAGGAAGAAAAGGAACGAGTTAGAGAGGGGCAGGCATGGGGAGAGAGAGATAGTGGCAGAGAGTGAGAGAAAATGTGGGAGAGTGAAAAGAGCGCGAGGGAGATAAGTGAAAAAGGCTGGGGGAGGCACAGCGAAACAGAAGGTGAAAGAGGGGGCTGAATCAGAGAGGAAGAAGAGTATGAGTGAGAGGAAAAAAAAATACTTGCATTAATACAGCGCCTTTCACAACCTCAGGACGTCCTGGAGCGCTTTACAGCCAATGAAGTACTTTTTGAAGTGTAGTCACTGTTGTAATGCAGGAAACACGGCAGCCAATTTACGCACAGCAAGCTCCCACAAACAGCAATGTGATAATGACCAGATAATCTGTTTTTAGTGATGTTGGTTGAGGGATAAATATTGGCCCAGGACACCGGGGAGAACTCCCCTGCTCTTCTTCGAAATAGTGGCCACGGGATCTTTTACATTTACCTGAGAGAGCAGACGGGGCCTCGGTTTAACGTCTCATCCGAAAGACAGCACCTCCGACAGCGCAGCACTCCCTCAGCACTGCACTGGGAGTGTCGGCGTAGATTTTGTGCTCAAGTTTCTCAAGGACAGAGGACAAGAAAAGAGAACGAGAGTGTAAGGGGATAAGTGGGCGAGAGAATGAGTGAGAGAAGATGGGAGAGGAGACAGAGAGAGGAAAAAGGGAAGAGGAAAAAAAAGGAGGCTTAAGTTTATTAACAACTCTCATTTCAGGCTTCATTCCAATGTAGAGAATGTGCTGGAATCTTCTGTTAAAAGCACAGGCTGGGATTTCTAACACGTTATCTCAAGCTGGGTGGGTAATAATTCTCAGAAATGATGATAAAAGTGTCTGTGCTTTAGTTCTGTGTAAATGTCCCATTAACATACCTGTGACAATGTGCGGACACGAAGTTCCCAGCACGGATAATGTTTCCTGCACACTTACATTCAGGAAAATGTTTTAACTTTCACCTCCCACCCCCAAAAAATGAATGATAATTTCTCTCTTATAACAAGCAATTTGATCAATCCCCTTTCTCTCGGTGTGTTATACTGGCTGGCACGCTAAAGCATAAAGCATTTTTATAAGCAGCTGTCAGGGCTGGCTGCCTTTAACACTCCACAGCCCCCCGAAGGATGGCACAGGTTAATTCACAAAAAAGAAATCGCTTTTTAAAAAAAAAAACAGCTTGTTCCTACAGCTCGACAAAAGATCCCGAGTTTATTGCCTCCTCTTTTCCCTGCGATCCAATTAAAAGCCGTGACACAAAGCTGTCTGCGTCTCTCTGCTTCTTATCTGAGGCAGCGGCATCTGCAGATGCACTTAAAGGCCCACCTTTATGCTGGCAGGGATTTAGCCTGAAATTCTCAGGCTGTGTTTGAAGTTAATCGGCCTGCACTGTACTGGAAACTAGGGGGAAAAAACCACGGGCACTTACTGCAATCTTTTCACTTGACATTGAAGCCGTGCTATGAAAAAAAATATTAACAGGGCAGATTTCTAACCAGCTGCAGGCAACCTGGTATTATCCACCGTTGCTGCTTTCTGCCCACGCTTCTTTCAGCATTAACCATTCCAGTGCTGTAGAAAATCACGTTTATTTTCATCGCGAACAAAACAATTTCACTGCATTTTTTGGCAAGTTCTAGGAACTGTGCCAAGGGCAGGATCACGTACAAGAAAGACTCTGCACTTATGTAGCGCCGTTCACAACCTCAGTCCCAAAGCGCTTTACAGCCAATGAAGTACTTTTGAGGTGTGGTCACTGTTGTAATGTAGGAAACGCGGCATCCAATTTGCGCACAGCAAGCTCCCACAGACAGCAATGTGGTAATGACCAGTAATGGTGAACTCCCCCTGCTCTTCTTTGAAATAGTGCCATGGGATCTTTTACATCCACCTGAGAGATAGATTATCACATTGCTGATTGTGGGAGCTTGCTGTGCCCAAATTAGCTTTTTTAAAATCCATTCACGGGATGTGGGCATCACCGGCAAGGCCAGCATTTATTGCCCATCCCTAATTGCCCTCGAGAAGGTGGTGGTGAGCCGCCGCCTTGTACAACTGAGTGTCTCGCTGGGTCATTTCAGAGGGCAGTTAAGAGTCAACCACATTGCTGTGGGTCTGCAGTCACATATAGGCCAGACTGGGTAAGGACGGCAGATTTCCTTCCCTAAAGGACATTAGTGAACCAGATGGGTTTTTACGACAATCCGGGAGTTTCATGGTCACCATTATCGATACTAGCTTTTTATTCCAGATTTATTTAATTGAATTTAAATTCCCAGCTGCTGTGGTGGGATCTGAACTGATGTCTCCGGATCATTAGTCCAGGCCTCTGGATTACTAGTCCAGTGACATAATCACGTTTCCTACATTACAACAGTGACTACTCTTCAACAGTACGTCATTGGCTGAGAAGAAGTTTGGGACATCCTGAAAGACGCTGTATAAACACAAGTCTTCCGTCCTTTCTTTCTATTATACACAGGGTGCAGAGTATTCTACACGGAGGTGGAAAACTGCACAAAGGGCACACAGTAATGCACAGATGATGCAAAGTATTGCACACAGGATAACGCACAGGTGGGAATGTGTTCCCAGCTGAAACCTGGCACAGAGCGTTTGCTTTCCTTTATTGGCCCTCTGGTGTGTTGCGCCTCCCTATTATTTATGATTTAGTTTCTTTTGATTTGCATTAAAACTTTTTTGAATTGCGAGCTGCATGCACGTGTGGCATTGACTTTCCTATAAATGCACTGAGCAGACTATGGTTGCCGTGGAGACGGAGGATCTGAAGGATCAGATATGATGTAACCAGTCCTACAGTAATAATCCTGTTCCTAGGTTACGGTTGCAGGGTACTGGATGGAAAAACAGTGAATATAGACTGAGAGCGACCTGCAATGGTGTCAGGCTTGGCTCAGTGGGTAGAATTTTCACCTCTGTGTCAGTAGGTTGTGGATTCAAGTCCCACTCCGGCGACTTATGAACATAGGCTGATACTTTGGTGCGGTGCTGAGGGAGTGCCGCACTGTCGGAGGTGCCGTCTTTCGGACCAGACGTTAAACCGAGGCCCCGTCTGCTCTCTTAGGTGCATGTAAAAGATCCCATGGCACTATTTTGAAGAAAAGCAGGGGAGTTCTCTCTGGTGTCCTGGGGCCAATATTTATCCCTCAACCAACATCACTAAAAAAAAAATTATCTTGTCATTATCACATTGCGGTTTATGGGATCATGCTGTGCGCAAATTGGCTGCTGTGTTTCCCACATTACAACAGTGGCTACACTTCAAAAGTACTTCATTGGCTGTAAAGCTGTTTGGGATGTCCTGAGGTTATGAAAGGCGCTGGAGAAATGCAAGTCTTTCTTTTTTGCAATACATTACAAGACAGACACACAAAGATCATCACACAGATGTTGTGAATTACAAGATTCAGCACATCCAGTACCCCAATGGGTAAATGCATTGGCTCACATGGAACTGTGCATATCCACGGGTAATTTCCACATTGCGTGCTTGGTTTGTGCAGAATTAGCTGCTCAGCTGGGCACACTTTGGGGGGCGCGGCTATAATTGGCCTGTATCCTCAGCTAGGGAGGGGAAAACTCTGCCAGAGTTCCTGGCTCTGATCAGGATCCAATGATTCGTGAGAGCGCGGACGTTGGGTGAGGGCACAACTGGGCGTGGCTGTGATGCCTCGTGTAGTCAAATGACCTGCCGACATTCACGCTCTTGGCTCACAGATGAAGGACTGAGCGTGCGGATGAGGTACAACAGCCATCTTGTATCTGATCCACATGCTCATTCTTTCATCCGTGAGCCTAGACCATGAGTGTCAGCTGGCCATTTGACCATGGGTGGCATCACAACCAAGCCCAGTTGTGTCCTCACCTGACCCCCCACTCTCTGGCAGGCGTCACTGAACAGTGATCAGAGAGGAGAACGCTGTGAAGTTCGAGCCAGCATCCTTAAAAGAGGAAATGACGGGGAAAAGAGGAAAACACACCCAACATTGGGAATTGATTTGAAGGCCGGAATTCCATGCTGGGTTCAGATGGTGCGAGGAAGGGGCTGCAGCTTCTTCTGCACGAGCTTGCAATTCAGTTCTGTCAGCTCAATTTGTTCCAAAGCAGTGTCCAACTCCTATCAGTGCCAGGCGGGAGAGCAGCATGATTGGCACAGATTCAAATTGGGCCCATTTATGTTTCCCATTCCCCCAGATAGCATTCACAGTAATAGAACAACAAATAATTCATATAACACCCATCACGGTGAAACAGCCCAAACCACTTTGCACAATTAATTACTATCTGAGTGCAGTAACTGGTTATATGGACAGAGGAGGGGAGCAGCATCCCAGGCCATTAAGCAGTCAATTTGTGACATCACTCTGATTCTCAGTATTACACTGGCGTGTCAGCCAAGGTTGAGCAACTCGGGCCCTGTAGTGGGGCTCAAAGCCACAAACCCCTCACCCAGATTGAGAATGCTACCAATCTCCTGCTCGGGTGTGCGAGCACTTGTTCTAGGCACCGCACCTCAGTCCAGAACAAGGGGGCATAACCTTAAAATTAGAGCCAGGCTGTTCAGAGGTGATGTCAGGAAGCACTTCTTCACACAAAGGGTAGGGGAAATCTGGAACTCTCTCCCCCCACCAAGCTATTGAGGCTGGGGGCCGGGGGGGGGGGGGGGGGGGTGGGGGGGGGGAATCAATTGAAAATTTCTAAACTGGGATTGATAGATTTTTGTTGGGTAAGGGTATTAAGGGTTACGGAACCAAGACGGGTAGATGGAGTGAAGATACAGATCGGCCATGATCTCACTGAATGGTGGAACAGGCTCGAGGGGCTGAACGGCCTCCTCCTGTTCCTACGTCACAAGGAAATAGTTTGTGTGTTTTCTTAAAAAGGGAAAGTCTAACTTACCAATTATAGGGCAATTTGTTACAGGTTATGAAAGGAACTACCTGTACAATGCCTGTGCCTGTGCCAGTCACCTGGAGTTGCTGCTTTGAATGGCTGGTCAGAGAAGGCACGGGCCAGCCAATTTACGTGGAGCAACTGGATGAATGGGAACGGTGAGTTAGCGGACAGCACGCACATTTCATTCTCGATGTCACTGGCATGAAGCTCCATCGTGTTACAGCAGGGGGAGCTCTGCTCCCAGCCTGGCTCCACACAGCGCCAAGGGATCATGGGGCTGCCCACCAGAACATGCTTACCTTTTAGAGAGAGTGACAAAAGCACACTAACCGCTCGTTGTCTCACTTTACAAGTAAAATCCCAGTTGAGTCGCGCGCGTACAGTGAGCGACTTTTACACAACTCGGTTACAGAAAGGCCTCATTGAAATTTCAATGCAGGAGGAGGTTGTCTAGCCCATTACTATAGCTGAATCATCAGCACCTCTCCTTTCAAGAGACGACAGTGGTTAATATCAACAGTCTACAGTTTTGTTCCACCCGTTTCCACAATTGACATGAAATATTGCCTGGATATTGGGGCTCTGGTCATGAAGGAGTTTGTAAGCCAGGCAGTCAGAGTTAAATCATCAGTTGAAATAGCAGTCATAAATCCAAGGGTAATTCAGTACCTATGTATATTAAATCAGTTCTCGGGGTCAGTACCCAGACTGAAATGAAGGTGACTCAGAGGAACTGTGAAGAACTCTTTGAAATCATCACAGAGGACAATATTCATATTTAAAAACAACTTATTTTATTTTAGATGTAAATTTAATATTGTCTCATTCAATGTGAAAGTGTAGTTATTTTTCCATGTATGATCTGTGCTGAGTTAGCGGTATCCAGTACGGACGGCAGCGACATGGTTACAACTGGCCTCAGCATCCCTGAGCTGCAGGATGGGGGGGGGGGGGGGGTGTGGGGGGGGGGGTGGCAGACAAAAATGTGAGCGAAGTGGGGAGGTTGCTGTTGCGTATGACGGGCAAAGCTTACAATGGGATGTCTAGGTTGGCTCTCCATTCGATGGCCTCGGGAGATGCCGAGTGGAGAAATGAGGTGCCTCCTGCGACAGATCTCAGTGGGTAGGTTGATGCGATGTGTTCCACGGTCTGGGACTCACAGCCACAGTCGCTCTTTGGGTCGTCCCCTCATCTTCCACTGGTGGAGCAGGGGCCACATCGTCCGAGCCCTGTGCGGATTGGGTCGAGCGCCGTCCACTGTCTCAGAGGGAGGGCGAAGCCAGGGACCTCTGCTGTTTGGGTCAGTGATGGGGTGCTGGTTCTTTATGTTGCATGCGTCCCACGATTCCCTCCATCTGGACAGTGGGTCGATACCAGCTGCATGAATGCCGGGGAGGGCAAAGGGATCAATTCAAAAAACAACTCCTTCGTGTGACTGCCTGGTTTAAAGAGTTCTGGGGCATTTTAACCTACGATAATCCCAAAAAGAACTAGGATTCGCCAATTGTGAAATTAGGCTCACTTCGGAGAAAAACAAAATAACACAACGTTGCAACGTAACCATCTTTAATTTTGAGCATTCTTCAATTCCACTTTGTAATAACAGTAGGATTACAACATACAGGTGCTAGATGATAAATTCAAGTCAGATTTCATAAACAGGCACATTTCAATTCCAACATTCATTCAAACCAAATTTCCACCATTCTCACAACGATTAGGAATAAACTTGCACAGTATCTGCCCTACATTCAACATTCCAGATATATGGCGGAGACTTCATAAACCGTTTAATGGAAAATCCAGTAAGAACTAGATACATACAGCAGTTGCATAAATCTCAAGTTGATTAGATGATGTCATTTATGATGTATATAAATATTCCCACTCATGTACAATCACTAGAAATTCAGAAAAATCTTTTTTTCTATAAATGGAACCCTTTGTAACCCACCCAAACTGGGAGAGGAAATGGACGGAGAGAAACAAGATATTAAGCGGCAACTATTATCTAGTTACTAACAGATCTCCTGTTGTGTTGCTTACGGTAAATTGTATTGCAGTTCCACAGGGACGTATACTATGATATATACGAGGAGCGTTATGTTATGCATGCATAATGTATTCTTCTGTTAATAAGAGGGAGTTGTGTGGCATTAAGTAAACTCAGGTCGACGTCAGAGTTTAAACGCAAACTTTGAAGTGCGCCAGATGTAGGGTGCTCAAGAGATTTACTTGTACACACGCGCGTGCAAAGTCAGCTGGGCGATACGCTGTTTTAGCACAGGAGTGTTACACCATGTATAGCACAATGTATTATTCTGCTGCTAAGGTGGAGCTGTGTCTCTTCAAGCTTAATAGTTGTTAGATTACGGAACTTTACAGATTAAAAATGGTCGCAAGTATCAGGCTTTCGGTCAGAAGTACCCAGCATTAAGTAACTGGCTCTTTCTCTAAAGACTAGATTTGCATCTAGCCACACACGCGCGATGTTTGCGACTAGACTTAAAGAACAAGAGTGCGGCAAGATTTGAAATTCGCTCAACCGAAAAAAGCCTCTTAAAAAGGTCACTATGTTATATCACCATCTTTGGCTTGAGTCCCGAGGCACTCACTAAGTCGCACACGACGCACACCTTTCCGCCAGGCAAGTCACACCCGCTGTTCTCGAGCCCCTCTGCACCGCTGAAGCGAGGGTAATATTGGCAGAGATGGGACAGCAGGTTGCCTGCTCACCCTCCCCCCCCCTTCGACTGTGCAATACTACTTGGGTGAACAGCGATAAGATTTTAATGAACAAAAATTAAAAACGAGACAAAAAAGAAAAATTAAAATTAAAATTCAGACTGGATAAGGTTACTACCTTTATAAAAGTAGAACTCAAACTGGTTCGTGGTTTGCCCCTCAGTTGCTCTCCGAAAAGTGGGACTGCACATGATCTTCATAAGCAGCCTGTCTGTTCTCTGGAAAGGTGCTCGGGCAGACAGGACACTCGTACACAAAGTGCTTCAGAACATGCTGCTCGAAATCAAAATCCTCCAGGTTGAGCGGGAATAGCACCTCACACACTGGGCATTTTTGGCTGCAAACATTTCACATTGTTTAAATGCAAGCATAAGGTTTTATAAAGGTACAAGGCAGCAAACAGTTACATTTGACTTTACAGAATACCGGGCAGTGCAATGATTTTTTTTAAAAAAAGAAAGAGAGATGTCACAACAATGTGCCCGTACCTGTCAATGAGCTCCTCTTCAGCGTCCTGTGAATTCTCCTGTGTCGGGAAAGGAACAGTTAGCCCACTCACGCCTTCGGTCAAGTGCATTGTAAATGTGGGGTTCTCCTCCCAGCGCAAACCACCTCCGATTGTACATTTTTCAACAAAAAAAACCCAAATTGTTCCTGGGATGTGGGCGTCGCTGGCAAGGCCGGCATTTATTGCCCATCCCTAATCGCCCTCGAGAAGGTGGTGGTGGTGGTGAGCCGCCTTCTTGAACCGCTGCAGTCCGTGTGGTGAGCGGTTTTGGTACAACTGAATACAACTTGCTGGGCCATTTCAGAGGGGCAGTTAGGAGTCAACCACATTGCTGTGGGTCTGGAGTCACATATCGGCCAGACCGGGTAAGGACGGCAGATTTCCTTCCCTCAAAAGGACATTAGTGAACCAGATGAGATTTTACAACAATCCGGTAGTTTCAGGGTCACCATTACGGATACTGGCTTTTTATTCCAGATTTATTAATTACATTTCCCAGCTGCCGGGATTTGAACTCATGTCTACGGGTCATTAGGCCTCTGGATTACTAGTCCGGTATCACCACTGTTACCGTTCCCTGCATCTCGGAACGGCTCAGTGCTCTGGGATTTGCGGAAAAAGCTTGTGGATGATCCGGTTTCAAATGCGCAGATTTTCTGGAGAATGTTGCTTAAATTTTGATTGCAGCTGGAGTCATCTTCTACACCCCACCAAATGCTGCATGCTCACAAATATTTGTTTAAAACAAAAAAGCATGTTACAATGAAAGCCAGGCTGCTTAAAGCTGGTGAATGAGTCTCCGGAGTTAATTCTGCGATTGTGCAGAGAGAGAGAAATTAAAGGGATCTCTTTTCCCCCCCCTTAAAGAATTACTGACCTGCAATGGCTGCATGCGTACCGCAGAACTACTGAGCCACTACTCTAGGAAGGATCCCAGTGTGAACCCTGGCCTGCGTTAGCAGATCGGAACGAGGTGGGGGGGGGAAAATAAAACACAGCCAAGGTTCTCACTCCTGATCACCACCGATCCCTTGTGGGACGAGGACAGGCTCAAGCTCGGCAGCGACGGCCCTCCCATGTCACTTAACCTGCCAAAGCTCACTGTCCAGACTTGCACATGCGGATTGCCCAGTTGGGGTACATAGTGGAGGGCAGTAGCCATCCTGAACCCCTGAATCAGTCACCTGCTCCAGCACAGAGAACACGGAGGTTGCTCTACGATTTTTTGTAAAGTGACTTATTTTGAGATTTCTCAAACAGAATTTTTTGCAACAGCTCCAAATAACTGGGAATAAACGTCCCCCTGATCAACACCCAGCTGAAACGGAAACAGGGGGGCAGGCGGAGAGAACATCACAAAGAAACACTTGAAAAATGCTTAATAAATGCTTTGGACTTCTTAATCCAGCTTTACCATTGTTGAGAGAGAGAGAGAGAGAGAGAGAGACACACACAGAGAACATAAGAAATAAGAGTAGGCCATTCGGCCCTTCGAGCCTGCTCTTCCATTCAATGATCAACCCTCTGGATGCTTCAATCCATCCAAAATGCCACAGGCTGCATCCTCACCAAGTTGCGCACTCCCACCATCCCGGTCCTTTCCAAGCTCCACGGGGCCTGATTGCATCATTCGCCTCAGGTGTCAGCCGTGGCTCAGTGGGTAGCACCCTCGCCTGAGTCAGAAGGTCGTGGGTTCAAGTCCCACTCCAGGGACTTGAGCACATAAAGCGAGGCTGACGCTCCAGGGCAGTACCGAGGGAGTGCTGCACTGTCGGAGGTGCCGACTTTCGGATGAGCCCCTCTACCCTCTCAGGTGGATGGAAAAGATCCCATGGCACTATTTCGAAGAAGAGCAGGGGAGTTCTCCCCGGTGTCCTGGGGCCAATATTTATCCCTCAACCAACATCACTAAAACAGATTATCTGGTCATCATCACATTGCTGTTTGTGGGAGCTTGCTGTGCGCAAATTGGCTGCCGCGTTTCCCACATTACAACAGTGACCACACTTCAAAAGTACTTCATTGGACTGTAAAGCTCTTTGAGACGTCCGGCGGTCGTGAAAGACGCTATAGAAATGCAAGTCTTTCTTTCTTTTCATTGCCCTGCCTCAGCCTCTCTTAGGGATTTCCTCCCAGCTTATCTCCCCGCACGCACGTACCCTCCACTCCTCTAACTCGGGGTCTTCCTTGACCCCCATTCCATTCACTCTACTATTGGGGACTGCTCATTCAGCCACTAATCACCCTGCACAGCTCCCTCTGCCCTGCCACCTCCCTTCCTGTTTTTGAAACCCTCCTCTTTGCCTGTGCCTTTGGTTTCCCCACCCCCTCCCCCTCCCCCACCCATCCTACCCCTCTCCATTTTTCCTAACCACCTCCTGGTCTGTTGTGTCCCTCTTATTGTAAAGCGCTCTACACATTCCTATAGCACGATAGAAATGCAAGTTGTTGGAAAGACAGAGAGAGAGGGAGAGAGAAAAGAGAAAAAAAAAACACTACATAATGGTCCCAAAAATATGAAACCTAAAATCCTAATGGTGAAAGCCTGATGCACAAAGAATTATTTCGGCTTATTCCACATTTCCAGCTTCACACTGTCTCTATTCTAACAGACGTGAGGGATCAGAATGGAAGCGGCTCAGTT
This sequence comes from Squalus acanthias, assembly GCA_030390025.1. Lineage (NCBI taxonomy): Eukaryota > Metazoa > Chordata > Chondrichthyes > Squaliformes > Squalidae > Squalus > Squalus acanthias. The sequence continues at coordinate 4,541,351 of CM059437.1, read as the reverse complement.
TTCACCTTCAACTTCGCCCTTGACCCCTGATGCTGGGCGAGAGTCACCTTCATCCAAGTCCCCATTTTCAAGTTTTGCGTCCAGACCATGAATGTTGGCAAGCTATTCGGCCATGTGTGTGTGTGTCTGTCTGCGGGGGTGGGTCTGTGTGTGTAGGTGTGTCTGGGGGGAGTGGGTGGGTGGGTGCGTCTGTGAGGGGGTGGGCGTGTCTGTGGGGGTGGGTGGGTGTGCGCGTCTGTGAGGGGGTGGGTGCGCGTGTCTGTGGGGGGGGTGCGCGTGTCTGTGGGGGGGGAGGGGTGTCTGTGGGGGGG